>BPLQ01001262.1:45333-171964 GCA_021605075.1 Caerostris darwini
CATTAATATAAAATAATGTTAAGAAATACAACTAAATTGAGTGATTTAAATAATATTAATATTAATTCATTAAAAGAGCTTCCTTAATCAACTAATAATTTTTCATAATTTTCATTTTTACTCCCAGTAATTAAAATTCAGTTTTTTTCTTTAATATTTATAATTGATTTTTATATACCTACAGAAAAAATCTAAAGAAATTTTTATTTTCTAAATAAATTCTAAATAAAATATACAAGTTTATGTTTATTCGACAGATATTATTAAAACTTTAAGTAGAAATTTTTGCTGTTGGTGAAACATATCTTAGTATTTGTATATGTACAATATTTGCGTAAGTACTAAATTGTTATTGCAAGTTAAATGTTTCTCAGGTTGTAGTCGATGTCGGTTGTTTATTTGTGCATCAGGATATGGCAGTGTTCGAGTCACAAGAACGCATATTTAAAACACACCACTTTAATTACGAGCGCACAAGCACGAGCACAACACATTACAATGATTAATATACACCAGACATTTAAAGACAAATACTTATATTGAACTAGAAGGACTGTCTGTAGGCCAATCTAGGCACAGGATGGTGCTGACTATATCGTATGTTGGGGTGAGAGACTGCAAAATAAACGTCTCTGAGGCAACACTCGGGGTGAGAGCTAATAACTAACGGCAACGTTTTGCCTTTATGTAAATAATTACAAAAAACAATGGATAACATCCAAATTTATGCAGAAAAAAACTATGATCAAAGATTAAATAATTTGTAATTTACGCCTAAAAGTTTTGCAAAATTACAAAGTAAAATAAAAATAATTTTAGAAACAAATTTATGACTTATAAACTAGAAATAAAGGATATACTTTAAAAAAATGAATATTAGTTTCAATGTAGCATTGAAATTATTAGACAGATTCAGTATTTTTAATATTATTATTTTGTAACAGTATATGAAAGAAAGAAAAAAATGTATAAAGGACAACTTTACTGTGTACAATAGTGACTCTTTGGCTTTGCTTCAAATCTGCATGTTACTAATAGTTAAATGTCATACGTTGTCCAAGCACTTTCTCTGTATGTGTGCAAATGAAGTTCTGAAAAAGTGCAGAAAACAAACATTTTGATGAACGTGCAGAAATATTAACTTTAAGTTCCATTGAAATAAAACGTTACAAAACTAGAATTATTAGACAGTTTCAGTTTTTATTTCCAAAATTATTATTTTAGAACAATATGGGAAATAATAAAAAAAAAAAAAAAGAACTCTAGTATGTAAAGAACAACTGCATTTGGAAAATAGGACGTTACTCCAGTATATAAAAACAAACATATTGGGCAAAGTAAGAGGAGACATTAAATGCCTTAGCTTTAAACCTCGTTTTCAGTTTCCATTTTCAATATTATTTCAGAACAATACATGAAGTTAAAAAGCTCTTTGGACGTTAAGACGAATTACATTTGGCACAATAAGACATTACTCTAGTATATGAAGAACACATATATTGTACAACATAAATGCTCAGTTATTATGGTCTAATTTTAAATCTTATTTTCAGTTTTCATTTTCAATATCATTATTTTAGAACAATATAGGAAGTAAAAACGAATTATGGAATCACTACATTGGCAATATAGGATATAAGTTTGCTTAATCTCAGACCCAAAGGATCCTAATGTTTTAATATCATATGTTGTCCAAGCACTTCACGAAATGAAGGCAATGAAAAAAAACACCCACCACTTCGTTTAAGCTTTAGTACAGCCAGTGCTTCATAATACCATCAGAATTACTTGATGACGACATCAATTTCTTTGAGAAGTGCGTTTGTTTCATCATCATTTCGGTGACGACAATCCCTCCAGTTTTTTGATAAATCTTTCCCAGCAAACTGTTACCTCAACCCGTGGGCTATTAGTGCCACATTCTCCGAATAGCGCGGCCATTCCGACATTCTGTTTGCAGTGGACGTGTGTGGCATTAGGGCGTAATGAATGGAATTTGGAACTATTACAGAGCTGCAAATAAATGGGGGCCCCATCTCGTCAGGCCTGATCTCTTTTACACGAGACAAATTAATGGCTTAAAAATATCCTCAGCACTTTTCGATTAATTTGTTTCGGTCTCTCTATTCGCTGAGGAATCGATGGAGAGTGATTAACGACGACGAGAGGCCAAAATCCTTTTGATTATCTCTCGGTTTTAAGGCTTCATTGTTTCCCATCTCCCTGGATAAAAAGCAAATTTGTTTTGAAGAGCATTTTAAATTCTTACGTTCTTGAATGATAATGGCTTAAAATTAAAAACAAAAAAGAAAGAAAACAAAATGTGTTTTGCTAGCCCTGCAAAGAAATCTGTTTGGAATTGGAATTTTATCCTTTTCTTAGAGTGAATTATTTTTGTTAAGTAATTTTAATTTATATCACTCTATAACATCCTATATTATTATATTTCTTTCTAGAATGTTCTATAACATTCTATATTGTTCTATATCTTTTTAGAACGTTCTGTAACAATCTATATCTTTCTAGAACGTTCTATAACATTCTATATCGTTCTATATCTTTCTAGAACGTTCTATATCATTCTATATCTTTCTAGAACTTTCTTTAACATTCTGTATCGTTCTATAATGTTCTAGAACCCTCTATAACATTCTATATTGTTCTATATCTTTCCAGAACCTTCTATATCGTTCTATAACATTCTATATCCTTCTATAACATTTTATAACATTCTGTATTATTCAATATATTCTTATTAAAAATTACTTATGCCTCATTAAATATATTTTACAATTTTTGGTAAAGATTTAATATTAGTTTTGACACTAATGTTTCATATCTGAGTACAATAATTTGATTTAAAAATTAAAAAAAAAATATTTTAAAATATTTATTTTATTTTAATGATTCGATTTTAATTAGTAAGTCAATATTTTTCTGTTGAGGCTAATTGACATTATTCCTACTATTTTTAATATGAGACATACAATTATAGAGTTCCATTATGACAAAATTAATACATTTTTAGTGTACTTGCTTCACATTTTTCAGCAGAAAAGCTCAATCCTGATGATTTGATTGCAGTTACTAATTGATAAATTATTCCTCTCAATTTAAAGAATTTTAGTATTACTTTTTTAGTATTAAGTACATCGAATAAAAATGAAATAATGTTATTTGAAAAATAATTATATTTTATTCTAATATGTTTCATATTATAATATATATTTCGTTAATTCTAAATAAAAAAAGATGAAATATTTTACCATATTCATTTTATTTGTCAAATACATAACTCATTGTAAATGCAATTTTTCATGATTTCATTAATTATATTACATGATTCAATTCAACTATATGATTTTATTTTATTACAATATTGAATACTCTGAAATTATACTTTTAGATCATCAAAAATAGTAAACAAAAACAGGTTTTCACTGCTCATTAATTCACTGTCAAGTTAATATCTGTAATTCTAATGATTTAATAGAAAATATCATTGATAGCTTTTTTTTAAATGTTATGAGTTTTAAAATTTTTAAATTTTCTTTCTTCTCTACATCTTTTTAAAAACATTACATAATATTAAATATGTTTTTCATGTCATAATCATGTAATACTTTATTTGGGAAAATATCATTCACAAAAACCACTCTTATATTCGACATGTCAAAATAAAATTAAATTCTTGTACCGAGTCATTATTCATGATTTAAAACAGGATTGGTATTCTAAAACACATAATAAACGGTGGATTATGTATGGCCAGCAAAATAAATAATATCGCGTTTATTTCATTTTTATGAAACTTATGAGATTACCAGCAAATTTTATTCTTTCTCACAATGTCAGTTTTGCAAATTCAATTTTTATATTTTTCCAGCCACTTTTCGAAAAAAAAAGTAAAAGGAAGTTTCAGGATAACAGAACAAAACAAAAGTATGGAGCAGTCTTTTCTGTCGCAGTAACAAAAATTTTTTTTCTCTTCTTTCTCCTTTTTTTTTTTTTTTTTTGTCCTATAGAATCTGATTTTCTCCGGATTAAATGCTTTAAAAGCGATTGTTCAGGAACAAGGAGTAATTTATGCATTCAGTAAAGAATAAGTAGCTTATATCAGCTTTACTAGAAAAGGAGTTTTATTATTATTTTGGTGTTCATTCATTTTGAAGAGAAATGTTTTCCTAGTTTTATTTCTTAGAGTAAGAAAAAAAAAACATAATTGTTACCCAAAAATATTCAGCAACAAAAAAATAAAGATCACATTTTCAAAACTAGTGCCTTACTTATCCAAGATTGTTGAAAATTTTGTATATAGATACTTTACATAATCTGGTTCATTTAAATTTTTAATTTTCCACTACATCGCCTTAGCGATTAACATTCTAAAGTATTTATTCCTAGATATAGAAGTAATTTAAGAATATTTAAATAAATAAAAATGCTAAATAATTTGCTTAGGATACATGAATGGTCAATACGCTGGCTTGTATGTATTTTAAATAAAAAATTTCAAATTCGGCATCAGAATAAGTACTTACTAGAATACATTATATTACATTTTTATACTTATATATTATATTTTTGTTAAATAATAAAATTTTATATTATTAAATGATTTTCTCTATATTTGAGATAAGGCTGCATTGTATACCTGGACATCTATGACTTTATCAACCTTTAATGGATCAGATTTTTTAATTAATAATTTTTGACTAAAATTGAAAATATGCAATGTTAGAATTAGGGTTAATGAGTGTTCTTAATACTTTGTTCAGTTTTATTATAGAATTTCAACTGTAAACTAAGTCATTTGTATTGTACATCAGATGCAGAACTATAATTTTATTATTTATTACCAAAGGGTTTGAATATTTGTGTGATACCGGGCTACTTTTATTATTAAAATATCTTAAATTTCAGTTTGACACTTGGCTTCACTTTAGCTAAAAATTTAATGGAAGCAATTGATTTTGAAAAAGAAATATATAAAATTACTGAAATGAACGTAATATCAGCAAAACGTAATTGAATATAAGCAACGGGATTTATAGACAATATATAACGAAATATAAGCAATTAGTAATGGAATACAAGCAATTAGTAATGGAATATCAGCAAATAGTAATTGAATGTATGCAATTAGAACGGAATATAAACAAATAAAGGAATATAAGCAACACAAAACTTCTCTCAATCATCTGGGTACTGAAGAGCCTCGAGACTAATACCCTTAAAACATATGTACATATGTTCAATTATATATGTACGACAATAACGAATGAACTTGCCAATTTCTTTGGTATAACACAAAGTAGCTCGAAATATTCATTTTAGTCTGAATTTGAAAAAAATTAATTTTTACATCATTTATTTTACGTTGTACTAAAAATGCACAAATATGAAATACGAGTATATTTCGGAGTTTTCGTTTATGGCATTGTATTCAACACCGCCGTATACCATTGCACTCCAAAACGCTGTATGCCGGGTGTATATGACACTGTATTCCAAACCATCATATGACAAGTACATTTCTTATACCATTGTACTGCAGAGCAGCGTATGTTGCTAGTTCCGCGTTCAGATGGACAGCCTTCCTACAATTAATGTATTAGTGTATGAATTAGTCTCTTTCACTACGCTTGTAACTCCCATCCCATGCCATGCTATGTAACTCATTTGGAAATCATTTCTAACTCTAATATTTTGAGTCATCTGCATGTACCCTACCTCTCTTAGTAGATTGTAATCTTGTAAAAGTGACAGTTTTTATATGATGTGTTTTTGTACCATAACATTATATAATATATTTCTTTTATATTTACAGGAGAAAAACCTGCGGCTATGCAACATGATGCCAATCCAGGACATTCCCTATCTTGCCCATTCCACTCCCATCAATTGATCCATTGGTTGAACATCCTTCTGTGGTTTATTCTGAGGTGACCGATTCATATCATCCTCCACCACTAACCCAAAAAGACAACCAGTATCGTTTTCTCTCTAAACAACAACACATAAAAAGGAATAAAATAAAAAATAAAAAACATTCTGAAGACTTCTCAAACAATCCTATGTGCTCTACAAAAACTCGATGCAGAGTATACTAATCTCCAGCAAACTTTCTTCTGGAGATTCATTGAACATGATAAACTGAAGACGTAGTTTCTATTACAACCGTGGATTGTTGAATATCTTTTTTTTTTCATTGGGAAAATAAAAATTGCTACGTAGATGCAAATGTTGTTACCTTGAAAATTATTTAAAACAGTGACACTGTGGATGAATATAAAAAAAGGTGCTTTAGATGTACTACGTGAAATTTGTGTTGGAAAGTATGAGACAATTTATTTTACGTTTAGAGTGCAATTTACGAAAATGATACTTGTTTAAAGATTATAGTGATTGTTTATTGTTGAACGTATTTGATTATTTGATTGCAAACTTTGAATTGCGATAAACGTAATTATTGGGAATATGAGTGAAATTTTATAACTTCTTATTGTTTTCTTGAAATATTGTTTAACAAAGCAAATAGGCTTCAGAAATTAATAAACTCATTCAATTATTGATGGATACGTTTAATATAATACATGTGTGTAAATATCTTTAAAATTGAAACTAATTTTATTGTGTTTTTATATATTAAAATATAAGAAAATGATATGGTGACTAATTATTTAAGTAATAATGAAGTATAAGAATATAAACGCCTGTTTATATCATTTAGTTTAAAAAGAATTTGAAATCATAATATTTAAAATGTTCTGCAATGTTTTTAGCAAATTCAGTTTAACAGTTTAAATGAAAATTATAATAATTCAAGTAAAATACTGATATTTTAAAGAAATTTCATTTCTTGAGAATAATTTTATTGTAAATGTTTCAAAATTATTTTTAAAAAAAGCAACTATTCATATTAACATGGTTCACATACCCACCATTTAAAGGAAAGTTATATGCTTAAGATCTGCTGCAGCATTTTATATTTTTAAGAGAGGAGCTTAAAGTAAACATACCTATAACACATTTGAATAAAACTGTAATTTTACAAGTGTATACAAATTTACTCTATTCAAAAATTTAATTAAAATAATTGAATTAATGAAATGTATTTTGCGAAACGCATTTCAAAATATGTTTCAAATGTTTAGAGATTCAAGGAATGACATTATGATTATTCTTGAAACAATTTAAATTTTGGCCTAAAATTTTATAACAAAATTTAATAATCCCAGCTATTAAAATAAGTAAGATTAAAAATTCATATTCATTAAAAGATAATTTTGCTTGCTTTCATATATGGAATTTAAACATAGCTAAGACAATCTTTATATTACTTATCGCAATAATTATTTATTATATGATTTACATTGATAACAGTTTTAAATTTAATATAAATATGTATTAAGTTTATTATATCGTTTTTTATATAACCTTGAAACATTCATCATATGATGTACAATAAAAATCATCTAAAGATATTTAATTTAATCAATATTGAGAAACTGCTATGTAAATCAGCAGAAAATCTGTTCAACAACAGCTATTGCATGTTAGTGTATTTTTAAATAAATTGATAACTCAGATGCTTCCAAGAATATAATTAATAAAAATTCCAATCACAAAGTCCTGCTCAATATTGTACCAAGTGGTACATTGGCTCAAGAAAATGTCTATGTTTTAAAATATTTATTTTGCTTTTGAATAAATACTGTTGTAAAACTTGTATAATGGCATTCGATTGTATTAATCATGAAAAAAAAATTGAAAAATGTAATTCAAAAATAACATGTATGCTGTGAACATTACGTAGAAACAATGGAATACTCCTCAAACTCAGTATGGAATCTTTCTGATTTTATCTAAGAAACTCTACAAAAAGTATTTTTTAGTGAACGGTGTGTGCTTGTGTGAAAAGTCAGGCCAATGTAAATATTATAGCAACTGAATAAGTTAAAAGAATGCCCGGAAGCTATTTCCAAGAACTTCGTAAAAGCTTGCTTTTAAACTCTAAGTCCTGTGAAAGTTCTGTTGTGTGGAAGATATTCGCTCAAGGTTTACGTGGACGATATTTATGTAAAGTGCACGTTTCTGTTGCATGTAATGATGCATACTGTAAAATACCAAGAAAAATAAAGTATTGAAAATGTTCATTCTATAGGTTGAATTTATTTCAGTTCACTGTATGAATTCTCTAAGAAAGAATTATTTGTATTAAAAAACAACATATTACACGTTGCCAACTTTTATTTTTTTATATAAATCTATTTCATATATTAATGTTAAATTTCTGCTAATTTTGTAAGTAATATTCCTGCTGTTATATATGAAAAACAATACAATTCTTAATTTCAAGAATATAACATATATTTTTTTTTTATTTAATTTTGTTGTAACTGATGTCACTTTATTTTTATACTCAAGTCTTTCATTATTTATCTTACACTTTAAATCGATATAGTATAAATAAAATAGTGTAAAATATTGCTCGTAAGAATACGTTAGAAAACATTTTATAATTCTTTAAATGATAAACGACGGAAATAAAATTTAATCTAAAAAATCTATGCGCATGCAGGCATTAAAATAATGTACCTGGATTTTGTAAGGTTGGTAGTATAAGGGAAATTGTAAAATTTTCAGAAAATAAAATATGGAGATATTTTTGAAGTGTAACCACTTATAAGCACACATACAAAAGTGTTATTGATAAGGAAAGGGTACGATAAAATAGAAATGAAAACATAACGCCGCATTACGTATACATTGAACATTATATATATATATAAATATATATTCAATAATGTATAATATATTCAATGTATATATATATATATATATATATATATATATTCAAAACAATTATCAATGAAAGGGAACGTTAATTTACTTGAATTTATTTTTAACAATTGTTCTTAAGATTATTCACATTAAAAACAATATTTTACGTACTGTAATGATAATAATCCTATAAAAACTTACAAAAACCAAACTAATAATAACGCACAGCATATACCAAACTTTTAAAGTTGTGTCTTTATTAAATGTATCTCATAATGTAACTTAATACACGTATAAACCACTGCCTTAAAGTCCTGAGCATTAATTTTAATATCCCAAAATAATAATGTGATTAATACTCTCATTTATGTGTGGACATTCCTGTGCAGAGAGTCTGTCACTTGGCAGCCGCCCAAATGGATGGAACCTGAGTTAAGTGAAAACCTTAATGTACCCTTGTAAACACTTGATGGTATTTCGATTTAGACAGAGCGGGAATGTCAGCGCTAAATATTTGATGGAGTGTCTTCAATTCCAGAGGATCCAACTTCAGGTAAAGGTAATAGTTCACACTCGACAATTTATCGATGTGGTCAGATTCTTTAGTTACTTACATTTTTGTTGGGCAATCAGTATTTCAGTATTTATATTACAAATACCATTCAACTTTCCTACAATTTTGTAAATAATATAGAATTATTTTGTAAGTTTTGATAAATAATATTTTCTTTGCTCCATAATGATAGTAGCATTTGATGAATATAATTGGTCCCATAGTAATAGTAGCAGCTGATGAATGTAATTTGTCTCATAATAATAGAAGCAGTTGGTGAATATAATAATAGTAAAAGTTGATGAATATAATTAGCCCCATAATAATAGTAAAAGTTGATGAATATAATTTGCCCCATAATAATAGTAGCAGTTGATGAATATAATTTGTCACATAATAATAATAGCATTTGATGAATATAATTTGTCCCTTAACAATAGTAGCAATTGATGAATATAATTTGTCCGATAATAATAAAAGTAAAAGTAAATAAATGTATATCTCAACATGTATTATGAAAAAACTGGATTAAACTAAAAACTTTACTTATAATTTTTATTTAGAGTGTTCAAATTATCTTCATCAATGCGAATATAATCCATATACTCCATAAACTTTCAAGAAATACTTTTAACAAACATAATTCTATGCAAACTTACACATTTTTTTTTCTGTATGAAATAATTTGATGGTACTTGAAACTATTTTTATGGATTTTCCTTTTTATCTACAAGTGGAATAATGTCGATTTATGAATTTCAATATCGTGAGCTGTTTGTTTCATGGTGCCACTTCTGCTAAGAGGAATATGTCCAAGTCTTTCTCCACAATCTTTACATTAACGTCCACAGTTTTGTTTTTTCAAATTATTAACAAAAGTATAACTTTCTCTTTGACAATTACTTTCTGAAGAACGTCTCTAAATTGTTGATAGGGTCATTCTATTGCACTTAAATAGTTTTGCAGTTAAAATAATTGAAACTTTTTGCATCTTTTCGGGTTTTTTTTGGGAAGGTTTATGCATCAAGAGCTGGACAACAGCAACTCGACCTTTGCTTTAAACTTTCATCTTATTTTAACAAAGGCAACTGAAATAAAACAATTGATTTCGATGAGTGGAAGAAATCAGAAAAACATTTAATTTATCAGAGTTAAGTTTAACCTAAAAACTGAAAGACATGTCCAAACAAATGACAGATGCCGTTAAACATTAATTTTGATTATAATCTTCTCAATTTTGCTCTTCAACATAACTTACAACTGCATTCCCAACAATTTCTGTTTAAATACTCAATTGCAACTATTATTATGGGACAAAGAGTGTACTAAGTTTAGGAAGAGAAAATTAGAATTCCAAAAAGAAAAATATTTCCAAAAATAAATGGTTTAAATTATTAAACAATTTCACATTATTTCATTATTTCAAATATCGACAGGTTTTAAAGACTTATTTTCTAAACAAAAAATATAAAGTCTTAAATAAAGTCAGATAATTTAATTTTGCATAATACATGATATTTTTATATTAATAATAAGTACAAACTATAAACTTTGTCTTTAATAGTTTAATATTATAACAACCATATTAATACCAGCTATCAAAAAAGATTTTTTAACATAAAATTTGTTGGTATTTACAAGACTTAATATTTATTATATTTTTAAAAGAAATACTATTATTTTTTCTCATTGAACTTAAAGAATAGAGAAAAAATAAATTTCAAGATGATTAGATGATCTTGATTTATGTTTTATAAAATAAAATACATAAATATCTTATTTTATGCATAGACATAGATATACATATCGTCTGGGAAATTGCCCATGTAAATTTTAATAATTTTTTTCATTATATTAGTAAAAATAAATAAATAAAGGCATAATTAAAAATTGAGGCATTAATTGAAACATTATGTTGTCGATTTCACTATAAATTTATGCTATACAGATGCGTTTTTTCATTAAATTAAATGATTTCTACATAGTTATTTATTATTCATTTAATTTTGTCATTAACTGATTTCTCAGTGACAGAATTTTTGAATTGAAAGACAAAAAAATACATATTTAAAAACAAAATAATAGAAAGAAAGTATCTTTCGAAGATATTATTCATTCATATTTCTTTCAAGGAGTTTTATCATTCATGGTATGACGTGTATCTCATATTCAATCAAAACGACTGGGAATTCAATATTATTAATAAACTATTAATGTATTATAATTGAAATAAAATTTAGTATAAATATTCAAAAGTTATTTGCAATACTATCATGTTTCTTTTAAGCATTATATTTATTGTTACACTTAAAGAAACATTATAAATAATATCAAGACATCTACTAAAATATACAGATTTAATATAAAATAGAAACTATGCACAAACCATCTATCACTATAGGTTATAAAGTCAGAAAAGTCCTTTCTGAAACATGTGCCTTGCACTGAGAAGTACTAGATATTTTGCAACATTTATCTTGAAACAGCGTCGCAAATGCTATTAATGACATTTTCAGACTACCACGCGGTTCAGCTCAAACTAAAAGCTATTTTCTGGAATATATATCTGGATATATATATATATTTTTTTTTTTTTTTTTTTTTTTTTTGTACACGACAGCTCATTTATAACTGCTGAGCTTATAAACTCTGTCTCCATTTTGGCAAGTCAGAAATTGCAAAAAAATAAATAAAAGAATTGCAAGTATTGAATGAGAAACAAAAAGTTTCCGGCTGTTTTTCAAGAGTAAATAAAGGTCTTTCACGCTAGACTAATAACTGTTTGGACAAACGTGCAAGCTGTCACTTGGAGCCAAAAAATATGTGAAAAAAATAAATTGTTTTACTCTTGAGCATAAACTGTAATTTGATAATGAAAATAAAGAGAAGGCATTTGTGCGTGGTTTTGATACTGAGTGAAAATACGTTTTCCCCTCTAAATAATGGAGTATTACGAAGTAGATTCGAAGTTTTTATTCATGCATTGCGTATTTTTCATAAATCTAGCGCAATTAAAAACAAAGTGCGCCATATTAAAGCTAGAAGCATGGAATAATGTTCATATTATTTTTTTTTCATGTAAGAACATTCATATCTGTAAACGCTTTACTAAAATTGCACCAAAGAAAACTGAAAGTATCCTACTTTTTTTTAAAAAAAGTCAAAATTTCAGAACCATAAAGCAAAGTACGGGTTAAAGGGTTTTATAGAACAAGGGTTAAAGGGTTGCAGTCTACTTATGAATGGTGATTATAATATGCGTATGTTTTTATACAGAAATAAAGCACATTTAATACATAATACAATATAAGTTATTAGGAATTAAACACTTGAATTATTTTTGTGATTTTAATTTCATATATATATAATCTATAAGACAAGTATATTTATTACAAACTCATATGCTAAACCGTTTTATTTGAAATAAAACATATACATTACACTTTTCGTACATAGTATAATGTTATTATTATAATATTTTTATGATTTAATTTTGTAGCTTATTATAAGTATATAGAAAATAATAAACTTTGTAGGATACCGAAGGTTGGTATCATTCATTCATACCTCGTTCATGGCATTTTATAATTTTTTGTATAATGTGGATCTCATATTAAAATCAATTTGGCGGTCACTTCAGTAATACTAATAAAATCTTGATGTATTAATATTCAGATAACAATTTTGTAAAAATATTCAGAAGTTTTTTGTAAAAGCATCGGATTTCTTTTAAGCATTATATTTATTGCTACTTTTAAAGAAATATTATAAAAAAATATAAAGAAATATACTGAAATATAGAGATCTAATATAGAAAACAAACTATGCACAAATCATTTGTCACACTAGGTTATAATGTCAGAAAAGCCAGTTCTGAAACAAATGCCTTGCCTCGAGAAATACTCCATATTTTGCATCATTTATCCCTGAACAGCTTCTCAAATGCTATTAATGACACTTTCAGAGTTCCACGTGGTTCAGCTTAAACTACAAGCCATTTTTTCGAATATATTCTATCTTTTTTTTTTTTTTTTTTTTTTTTTTTTTTTTTCACGACAGCTCATTTATAATTGCTTAGCTTATAAACTCCATCTCCACTTTTGCAAGTCAAAATTGAAAAAAAAAAAAAAAAAAAAAAAATGCAAGTATTGAATGAAAAACAAAAATTTTCCGGCTGTTTTTAAGAGTAAATAAAGGTCTTTCACGCTGGACTAATAACTGTTTGGACAAACGCGCAAGCTGTCACTTGGAGCCAAAAAACGTGTGAAAAAAAAAACTTGTTTTGCTCTTGAGCATAAACTGCAATTTGACAATGAAAGTAAAGAAAAGGCATTTATGCGTGATTTTGATACCGAGAGGAAATGCGCTTTTTGCGTCTAAATAATGGATTATTATGAAGTAGATTCGAAGTTTTTATTCATGCTTTGCGTATTTTTCATAAATCTAGCGCAATTAAAAACAGAGTGTACTATATTTAAGTTACAAGCATGGAATAATTTTCGTATTATTTTTTTGTCGTGTAAAAACACTCATATCTTTAAATGTTTTATTAAAATGGCACCAAAGAAAACTGAATTACTTCAAGAAATGTTAAGACTAAAATTAATTTTTTAGAAAAGAATACATTCTTTTTTTTCCTTAAATACAGTTTAGTTTGATTCATATTTTTGATAACATGCACTCTTCCTGTAATTTTTTTTTTTTTTTTTCAAATTAAAAAAAAACATTTAAAAATTATGAAAAGGGAAATTTTAATTGTTAATAAGGGTAAATTTTAGAACTCCTCGCACAGTTAGGCATTGTTTTTTTGTTTTTTTTTTTTTTGTTTTGTTTTTTTTTTTTCATGGTGATAACATATTCTAAATTTAAGTCAGAATTACATATGTAATTTTGAGTATGGAATTTATAATTTTTCTTATCTATGATACTTTATTTATAAAAATTCCATAATACTGATACCTTTGGATACAGATTTGGCATTATTTATGCTTTTATACAATTTTTTTATTTTATTCAACGTTTTTCAGTGCCTGAAATATGATTTATAAATTAAAGTGCATAAATAATTACTATACAAAGGAAAATTTATTAAGAAGTTTAATCAATTCATTCAACAGAAATCAATTGATATGCTTCAATAATAAATGTCAACATTTATTTTTTGTATATATTATTTATAATATTTCTGTAAAAGGCTATTTCATTATTTTTTATGTAATTGAAATATATGCCTTCATTCAACTGTTTCGTGAACACTGAGCTACCCCAGTATTTGATCACATGTAATGCAATCTAATCCTAGAATGCATCAACATGTAATGAATATTAATCCACGAAATATGCAATAAACATTCAATAAAATATAATCCAAGGTTGATGCAATATGTAATGCAATCAAATAAAAGTGTGCAGCAACTCGTTATGCAATGTAGTGCTAGAATGTTGAAAAATGCAACTCAGTCTTATCCAAGAAAAGAGCAACATGTAGTGCAATTTAATCAAGAATACGAGACCTAAATTTTACATGTTGTAAAGTGCATAAAGTTTTATAAACAAATATAAACTTTGTTTACATGCTAATTACATTTACATAAGCTTTATATTACATATTATTGCATATAATTTTATGTTGTTATATTCTTGATTAAATTTCATTACATAATGCTCTATTTTTGTAGATTGAGTTAGATTTTGTTGCCTTCTTGGATTCGATTGTTTTGAATTGTAAAGCAATCAAATCCAAGAATCTACCAGCATGTATTACAATCTCATATAAGAATGCAACAACTTATAATGTAGCGTATTCTAATCCGTGAATGCAACAACATATAATGCAACTTAATTTTCGTCCATGATAGGCTTGTTTAATTAAACAGGGACCCACGGTTAAACGTGGATTCCGAACCACACACAAACATCCATGCCACCGACAGGATTCGAACATGTGGTCCAATTGCCAGACCGCTTGGCCAATAGGCCGCCGAGTATGATAGGGCACCTTCTCTCATTGCACATTCTGCATCACAATTGTTAAGGAAACTTTTTATGATTATTTAATATACAGAAAATTAGGATGTAAACCTGTTCACCCACCTGATATCAAGTGCAAATGTTTTGAATCAGTTGATTTGTTTTGAAATAAAATATCTATGTTTTATAATTCAAATAACAAAATAGTAAAAATATTCAGATTCATTTGTAAAACCAAACCGTTTCTTTTAAGTATTATATTTATTACTTCCTATAAAGAAATATTGTAAATAATAGAAAGAAATCTACAGAAATACAGAGATTTAATATAGAAAACAAACTATGCACAAACCATGTATCACAATAGGTTGTAAAGTCAGAAAAGCCCGCTCTGAAACATATGCCTTGCCTTGAGAAGTACTCCATATTTTGCACCATTTATCCTGAAACAGCGTCGCAAATGCTATTAATGACATTTTTAGAACTCCACGTGGTTCAGCTCGAACTAATAGCTATTTTTTTCTTTTTTTTACACGACAGCTCATTTATAACTGCTCAGCTTATAAACTCTATCTCCACTTTTGCAAGTCAGAAATTGCAAAAAAAATAAATAAATAAATGAAAATAGTAAGTATTGAATGAGAAACAAAAATTTTCCGGCTGTTTTTAAGAGTAAATAAAGGTCTTTCACGCTAGACTAATAACTGTTTGGACAAACGCGCAAGCTGTCACTCGGAGCCCAAACAATGTGTGAAAAAAAAACTTGTTTGCTCTTGAGCATAAACTGTAATTTGATGATGAAAATAAAGAAAATGCATTTATGCGTGATTTTGATACCGAGTGAAAATACGTTTTCCCTCTTAAATAATGATATATTGTGAAGTAGATTTGAAGTTTTTATTCATGCATTGCGTACTTTGACAAATCTTGTGCAGTTAAAAACGAAATGTACTATATTAAATCTAGATGCGTGGAATAATTTTCTTGTTAGTTTTTTGTCATGCAAGAACATTTATATCTTTAAACGTTTTATTAAAATTGTATCAAAGAAAAGTGAAATACTTCAAGATATGCTAAAAAAAAGAGTAGTTGACTCTTTGGATTACTTATAGAAAATTGAGCTTGTTTCAAATTTTTGATAACATGTACTCTTCTTACAATTTTAATATATTTGTTTTCAAATTTACAAAGAAAAAAAAACCCGTTTAAAATAGCTTAGGAAAATGGAAATTTTGACAGTTAATAAGGGTACATTTCCGCACTCCTCATAAAATTAGTCATTGTTTTTTTTGGTGAAAACAAATTCTAAATTTAAATAAGAATTATAAATGTTATTTTGCGCTTGAAGTTTTTGTTGTTTCTTATCTATGAAACTTTATTTCTAAAAATTTCGTAATGACGATACCATTGAATGTAGATTTGGCGATATTGATGTGTTTTTATTACAACCTTTAGATTTTATTCAACTTTTATAAATTCTGAAATGTGGTTTAAAAATAAATTAATGTGGATAAATAATTATTATTGAATGGAAAATTTCTTAAAAATTTAATCAGTTCATTCAACAGAAATCAATAAGTATGCTTCAGTAATAAATATAACTATTTTAATTTTCATATAAGAAATTTTTTATTTAAAGGAGGACTGACAAAATGTTTTGCGATTTGATGCAATTCAAATCTATGGCTTCATTCAACGGTTTCATGAACACTAAGCTACTCCTGAATGTGACGACTCTTAATGCAATCAAATCCTATAAAACGTCAACATGTTATGCATATTAATCAACAAACATCCAAATATAATCCAAGAATGATGCAAAATGTAATCCAAACTAATACAAGAATGCAGCAAATCGTTATGCAATCTAATCCAAGAATACAAAAAAATGTAACTCAAACTCATGCAAGGATAGAGCTAATTTAAATAAAGCTTTTAGAGCAATTTAATCAGGAATACGAGAACAAGTAAACTTTACATGTTGTAAAGGGCACAAATTTATGAAAACACATGGATACAAACCTCACATGATTTCACAATTTAGTAAAAATATTCAGAAGTTATTTGTAAAAATCTTGAGTTTCTTTTAAGCATTATATTTATTACCACTTTTAGAGAAACTTTAAAAATAATATAAATAAATCTACTGAAATACAGAGATTTAATATAGAACACAAGCTACGCACAAACCATCTATCACAGTAGGTTATAAAGTCAGAAAAGCCAGTACCGAAACATATGCCTTTGCCCAGAGAAGTACTCCATATTTTGCACCATTTATCCTGAAACAGCGTCGCAAATGCTATTAATGACATTTTCAGACTACCACGCGGTTCAGCTCAAACTAAAAGCTATTTTTTGGAATATATTCTTTTTTTTTTTTTTTTTTTTTTCGACATGACAGCTCATTTATAACTGCTTAGCTTATAAACTTTATCTCCACTTTTGCAAGTCAGAAATTGCAAAAAAATAAATAAAAGAACTGCAAGTATTGAATGAGAAACAAAAAGTTTCCGGCTGTTTTTAAGAGTAAATAAAGGTCTTTCACGCTAGACTAATAACTGTTTGGACAAACGCGCAAGCTGTCACTCAAAGCCAAAGAATGTGTGAAAAAATAACTCGTTTTGCTCTTGAGCATAAACTGCAATTTGATGATGAAAATAAAGAAAAGGCATTTATGCGTGATTTTGATACCGAGTGAAAATACGCTTTCTCCTCCCTAAATAATGGAATATTATGAAGTAGTTTCCATGTTTTTATTCATGCATTGCGTATTTTTTCATTAATCTAGCGCAATTAAAACAAAATGTATTGTATTAAAGCTAGAAACATGGAATAATTTTCGAATTAGTTTCTCGTCATATATGAACGTTCATATCTTTAAACTTTTTATTAAAATGGCACCAAAGAAAACTGAAATACTACAAGTTATGTTAGGAATAAAATTAATTTCTTATAAAAAAAAAGAAGAATTTACTCTTTTGTTTGTTAAAAAAGAGTTGAGTTTGTTTTAAATTTTGGATAATAGTCGCTCTTTCTACAATTTTAACTACTTTGTAAAATTAAAAAAGAATCATTTAAAAAAGTTTATGAAAATGGAAATTTCGGCAGTTAATAAGGGTAAATTTTAGAAATAATCACTAGATATTTCTAGATTTAAATAAGAATTATACATGTTATTTTGCGTATGCAGTTTTTAATGTTTCTTATGTATGATACTTTATTTGTAAAAATTACACAGTGCTGGTATCACTGAATGCAGACTTTTCGATTTTTATATTTTTTATTAAATATTTTGGATTTTATTCATCTTTTTTTAGTGCCTGAAATATGGTTTATAAACTAAAGTACATAAATAATTATCATTCAAAGAAAATTTATTGAAAACTTAATCAAATCCTTTAACATAAATCAATGGATATGCTTCTGTAATCAATATCAACATTTTAATTTTCATATAAGAACAATATTTATATTTAAACAAAGAATAACTGACTTTTCTTCATTTGATTTGAGGTTATTTAAATATAAGCCTTCCTTCAACGTTTAATAATTATTTCTCATAAGAAAGTTCCTTTGGTATACGAAATAACTAATACGAAAATTATTCTATGCTTCTAGTTTTAATATAGTAACATTTCGGATTAATTGTTATAGATTTATGAAAAATGCGCGATGCATGAAAAAAAAAATTCGAGTCTTCTTCATAATACTCCATTATCTAGGGGAAAACGTATTTTCACTCGGTATCAAAATCACGCATAAATAAGTTTTCTTTATTTTCATTATCAAATTACAGTTTATGCTCAAGAGCAAAGCAAGCTATTTTTTCGCACATTTTTTGGCTTTGAGTGACGGCTTGCACGTTTCTCCAAACAGTTATTGGTCTAGCTTGAAAGACCTTTATTTACTCTTGAAAACAGCTGAAAACTTTCTGTTTTTTTAATTCAATACTTTGCATTTTTTAAATTTTTGCAATTTCTGACTTGCAAAAGTGGAGATAGAGTTTATAAGCTAAGCAGTTATAAATGAGCAGTCGTGTAAAAAAAAAAGAACAAATTCGAAAAAATAGCTTTTAGTCTGAGCTGAACCACGTGGTAGTCTGAAAATGTCATTAATAGCATTTGCGACGCTGTTTCAGGATAAATGGTGCAAAATATGGAGTACTTCTCAGGGCAAAGGCATATGTTTCAGAGCGGACTTTTCTGGCTTTATAACCTATTGTGAAAGATGGTTTGTGCATAGTTTGTCTTCTATATTAAATTTCTATATTTTAGTCGATTTCTTTATATTATTTATAACGTTTCTTTATATGTAGCAATAAATGTAATGCTTAAAATGGTTTTACAAATAACTTCTGAATATTTTTACTATATTGTGAGATCATGCAAGGTTTGTATATATGTGTTTTCATAAATACATGCCCTTTACAACATGTAAATTTTAGATATTATCGTATTCCTGAATAAATTGCTCTAAAAGACCTATTAAATTAGCTCTATACTTCCATAAGATTGAGTTACATTTTTCAGCATTCTTGCATTAGATTGTATTACATGTTGCATCATTCTTGGATTATATTTTATTTCATGTTCGCAGATTAATATGCTTCAAATTTCCCTTTTCATAAGCTATTTTAATCGCTTTTTTTTAAATTTGAAAACAAAAATTATAATTGCAAGAAGAATGCATATTATCAAAAATTTGAAGCAAACTCCACATCTTTTAAGCAAGAGAAGAACAAAAATTAAACACTTAAAAAAAATTATCTTAAAATATTTTGAAGTATTTTAGTTTTTTCTATTTTTTTATTCAGTATTTCAATTTTAATAAGACATTTAAAGATATGAATACTCTTAAATGGCAAAAAAAAGCTTATACGAAAATTATTCCATGCTAGTAGCTATAATATAGTGCATTTTGTTTTTAATTGCTCCAGATTTATAAAAAAAATGCAATGCATGAATAAAAACTTGGATTCTACTTTAAAATACTCCATTATTTAGGGGAAAATCGCATTTTCCCTCGGTATCAAAATCACGCATAAATGCCTTTTCTTTATTTTCATTATCAAATTACAGTTTATGCTCAAGAGCAAAACAAGTTTTTTTTTCACGCATTGCTTGGGCTCCGAGTGACAGCTTGCGCGTTTGTCCAAACAGTTATTAGTCTAGCGTGAAAGACCTTTATTTACTCTGAAAAACAGCCGGAAAATTTTTGTTTCTCATTCAATACTTGCAGTATTTTTTTAAAATATTTTTTTGCAACTTCTGACTTGCAAAAGTGGAGACAAAGTTTATAAGCTAAGAAGTTATAAATGAGCTGTCGTGTAAAAAAAAAGAACAAATTCGAAAAAATAGCTTTTAGTTTGAGCTGAACCACTCGGTAGTCTGAAAATGCTATTAATAGCAGTTCCGATGCTGTTTCAGGATAAATGGTGCAAAATATGGAGTACTTCTCAAGGCAAGGCATATGTTTCAAAGCGGACTTTTCTGAGTTTATAACCTATTGTGATAGATGGTTTGTGCATAGTTTGTCTTCTATATTAAATCTCTATATTTCAGTAGATTTCTTTAGATTATTTATATTATTTCTTTAAAAAGCAATTTCATTAGATTTGTTGCAATTCAAATCTATACCTTCATTCAACTATTTCATAAACACTGAGCTACCCCTGTGTTTGACCCCATGTAATGCAATCAAATTCTAGAATGCCTCAATATGCAATGCAAATTAATCCACGAATGCAGCAACATGCAATAACATATAATCCAAGGATGGTGCATTATTTAACGCAATCTAATCCTAGAAGGCAGCAATTATTTAAGAAATCTAATCCAAGATTGCAGAAAAATGTATTTCCATCTGATACAAAAGAAGAGCTACTTGTAATGCAATTTAATCAAGAATGCGAAAACATGTTAACTATAAATATTGTTAAGTTCACAAATTTATGTAAACACACGTAAAATTTATTTACATGTTCCTTACATTTACATAAGCTATGTATTATATTTTATTACATATCATTACACGCTGCTATGCGCCTGAATGGCCGCTTATCTAGCTGTCGGTGCCACAGGTCTCGGGTTTGACTCCCAGATGGCTATTTGTAGTGGTCCTGATCCACTTTAAGCCTTAGATCTCGGTCTCATGTGACTGTAAGTACGATACGGAACTTAATCAGACTACTACCTATGGGTGCTCCATCACAACACTAGCCAACCCTCCTTTTCCTGCCAGCCGTGAGTCCGTGAACTTGGTCTAGATGACTGTCAAGTGGTATAACAACAGCACATGTCGCAGTATTCTTGATTAAATTTAATTGCATATTGCTTTATTATTGTAGAATGAGTTACATTTTGCTGCATTCTGGGATTAGATTGCAAAAAAGAGTTACCGTATTCTTGGAATGTATCGCTTAACATTTTAAAGCAATCTAATTCAAGAATTCAACAATATGTAATGTTATCTCATATAAGAATGCATCAACTTATGTGATCTAATTCAAAAATACACAAAATGAAACATATTCTAATCCATGAATACAGCATGTAAGATAATATATTTCAGAATGCAGCAATATGAAATGTAACACATTTTTAATGCATGATAGAGACTTTCTCTCTTTGCACATTCTACATCATAATTTTAAGGAACCCTTCCAAGATCATTGAATCTACAGATTATTCGAATTATGCAAACCTCTTTACGCACTTGAAATCAAGTGCAAATATTTTGATTGCAAGTACTTATTAAAGGACTAATTCCATCATAGAAGATCTATATATAGTATTCGTTACCACGTATTGTATGGCTTAGCTAACATAAGAGGAAAATAAGCTTCATTATTAACTGAAGCACATTATTCATAATGAAATAATGAGTGTTGAAAATTTAGTACTCAAAGAATATATATATATATATGCTACATGCAGGATCGGTGGTACAGATAATGTCTCATTGGAAAAGTATAGCAAACATAAGGTGAAAACGTTAATTTTGCTTATAAAGCATATCAAAAGATATCATTTATTAAAAAATAAAAAAGGAATTTCGTTTTCAATATAAAACTAACAAGGATTAAATGATTAATGAGATATAAAGATTTATATAAAAAGGAAAAATAAAAACCGATAATTTTTAACTTTTTACATTCCCAAAATTCTTCGTAATGTTTTAACTTTTTTGCAAATGCTATCTTTTTTTAAATCAACATGTATGATATATTTCAGAAAACTTAACATGAGCTATTTTTATACACATCTACATCACAATGTCTTAAACTTTATTGTAACAATCCACGACATAATGCTTACACTCTATTTTCGAAAGTCACATCATAGCAAACAAAAAAACGATAATAATAATAGCAGGAGATGATCTCTTGTAAAGTTTCGAAGATAAGAATTTTCGAAGCGTAAACATTTTCCAATATTTCATTATCATATCAAATATTTAGGGTTCAAGACAGCTTGTCCAGATCTTAAATCAAGATCGAGCATTGAAGTCTTCCATCGCTGAATTTGTACCTTAAATATTTACTGAAATATTTCCACCCTTGTCGTTTCTACTGAATAAATAATTCGTTATCTATCTTCGTTGGCTGAAACTTGAAACAATCTATTCTTTTGATCACGTATTGCTTTCTGGGAATCAGTCTCTTCCCATTACGGATTCACAAAAGGGAGAAAAGGAAAAAGGTAAGTCCCTGACCTTAGCGATGGAAATGAAAGAGAACATCTCTTTCTGTAAAAGAGGTTGTTAAATTGAAGATTGCATAAGAATCAATCCGAATGGACTGAATGATGAATGTTTCGGTATAAAGTAAATTTATGATCATAAATTCGAAGTCTTATTTTCAAAATTCAAAATTCTATTTACGTATATTCACTTTTTGAAAATAAATTGTATGCTGATTCAAATAAAAGTACCTAAATAAATGCAATCTGGTTTTTTTTCTGCAATCATTCTTTTTCTTTTTCGGTATGAATGGTATTCGGTATTATTTGTAGTCGGTATTATCGGTATTAAGTAAATTTATGCTCAAAAATTCAAAGTCTTATTTTCAAAATTATATTTACGTATATTCACTTTTTGAAAATAAATTCCATGCTGATTCAAATAAAAGTACTGAAATAAATGCAATCAGTCCTTTTTTTTTTCTGCAAACGTTTTTTTTTTTCACTTCTTTTTTTTCTTTTTAGTTATAATTTATAAGCAAATTTAGATAAAAAGTATTATTGATTTCATTAACGAAAATATTTATATAAGATATTTGAAGGTTTATATTAAAGATATTTGAAAATTATTGAATGATATTTCATGAAATACTTCATATTCTGATTAACTATTGTTTTTTAGACAATCTAGTCGTTTTTTTAAGACAATTAAGTATAAACAATCTATTCTTTTGATCGCGTATTGATTTCTGGGAATCAGTCGTTTCCCATTACGGATTCACAAAAGTCAGAAAGGGAAAAAGGTAACGATGAAAATGAAAGAGAACTGTAAAAGATGTAAGAATTTCTGTAAAAGATGTTGTTAAATTGGAGATTTCGTAAGAAACAATCGGAATGGACTGAATGAGGGATGTTTGGTATTAAGTAAATTTATGATCATAAATTCGAAGTCTTATTTTCAAAATTCTATTCACATAGATTCACTTTTTGAAAAATAAATTTCACATTGATTCAAATAAAAGTATCTAAATAACTGCAATCAGTTCGTTTTTTCCCTGCAATCGTTTTTTTTTTTTGGTATTAGGTAAATTTATGTTCATAAATTTAAAACCTTATTTTCAAAATTTAAAATTCTATTGACATATATTCACTATGTGAAAATAAATTTCATACTGATTCAAATGAAAGTACCTAAATAAATGCAATGAGGTTTTTTTTTCTCTGAAATCGTTCCATTTTCTATTTATTGTTTTTTTCTTTTTGTTATAAATTGTAAGCACATTTAGATAAAAATTATTAATGATTTCATTAATGAAAATATTTAAAAAAATTGGTTATTAAATGATATTTCCTGAAATACTTCATATTCTGCATAAATATTATTTTTTAGGCAATCTAGTTCTTTTTTAGGATAATATTGTCTAAACACTCCATTCTTTTGATCGCGTATTGCTTTCTGGGAATCAGTGGTTTCCCATTACGGATTCACAAAAGTCAGAAAGGGAAAAAGGTGCATCTGACCTTAACGATAGAAATGAAAGAGAACATCCCTTTTTATAAAAGATGTTGTTAAATTGGAGATTGCATAAGATCATACTGAATGTTGGAGGTTTCGGTATTAAGTAAATGTATGATCATAAATTCGAAGACTTATTTACAAAATTCTATTGACATATATTCACTTTTGAAAAGTATTTTTTCATACTGATTCAAATAAAGTACCTAAATAAATACAATCACTCATTTTTTCCCTGCAATCGTTTTTTTTATTCGTCGCTATTAACGGTATTCGGTATTATTAGTATTTGGTATTAACTGTATTAAGTAAATTTATGATCTTATTTATGGTCTTATTTTCAAATTTCTATTAACATAGTGGGGGAAATTATGATTCAAAACTGGTTAGCAAATGCTGAAATTATGAAACACTCTGTTGTCTGATGGATATAATCGACTGCTTTGAAAAAAAAGTAATCCTCGATATGTTTATTTTAAATTGGGGTGGATTTTAGAGAACTCTGAGCTCCTGAAATAAAATTTTTATTTTCCCTTACACAACATATTTTTTTAAATATTAAACAAACTTGGAATTTTGCATCCAAACATGTAAATATTTTTATTTTTGAAGAATTAAAAATTTAAAAACCTCCATTTTGAAATTACTTTAAAAAGGAAATAAATTTTTACTCAAAACGTTTCGCCATAATTTACTTATATATAACTGCAAAATCCTTTTCAGATATTAAAACGTAAGTTTATTTTTTAAAGCTTTGAAAATTATATCTATTTCAAAATATTTTTTTATTATAACTGATAACAAAGACAAAAAAAATACACACATAAAAAAAAAAGAAAGAAAGATGACAATTATTAAAACAGAAAATCCTGGTCATATTCACTACATGCAAAAAAACGCTTAACACATATCTAAACATGAAGAGATGAAAATTCTTCATTTCCATGATTATTTTCGCTTGTGACAAAAACTCTAATTATCCTTCCATTAGTGAAGATCAAAAATAGAGATACAACCTCACTTCAAAAATGGGTGAATGAAAAAAAAATGACATTTTTGACATTTTTTTTTTCTCTTTACCTTCCTTTCAAAATGCTGCTTTTCGATAAATCTCTCGACGCTGCTACTTGACATAAAAACACAACAACTAATATGATTGTCTTTCAAATACAAGAATTAATTGATCATTTTGCGAGGAGAAAAAAAAGGTGAAACAATCGAATATTTGCAGAATGAAGCAAAAAAAATGGCTTGCAATTCCCTTTTGCGCTTAGTGATGGGGGCACACTTTCATAAATTCGATAATTAACACAATAGCTGGACTGGGCTCCTAAGTGCTTTTGTTGCCCATGGCAGTTCGATTAATGAATGCTTGATGCTTCAATGCATTACTGATTTAAGTCGACATGAATTCTGCTTAATTAACTGGTGCACTACTCTGAAGAGAGCTGATTTTCATTACAGTTAAGTTTGTAAAAGCAAATCATATAAATCAGCAAAAGTATTGTTATATAATATTAATGCGGCGTTAAATAATAACTACCGTTTATTTCATAAATAAATTGTGTCTGGACATACAATTTATTATGTTAGAAACAATTTGCATTTCTGAGGATATAATTCGTTTCAGATTTCAGATATAGGAAGAAGAAATCAAGGCATTCCTTTTTGGTACATTGAATTTTCTCATTCATTGTTGATTTTGTATCTTTTAAGGTATGTTAACTTCATCAAAAACAGTCAGATCATTGTATCTTTATTTTAAAAAGAAAAATATAAAATATAATTTGCATATAATTACTATGCAATGTTTGAAGTAATTGGTATTATTATTTAATACCACAGATAATTCCTTAATTAATTGGTGCACTATTCTGAAGAGAGTGGATTTTCATTACAGTTAAGTTTGCAAAAGCAAATCGTATTATCAAATATAAATTATGTATTGTTATATAATATTAATACACTGTTAATTTATAACTGCCTTTTATTTCATAAATAAATTGTAACTGGGCATGCAATTTATTAGGTTTAGTTTCACTCGTAACAGTTTCTACTCCTGAGGATATAATTCGAAATTTCTAGATTTATGAATCAAACATCTATTCCTTTCATTTTGGTCTATTGAATTTTCTCATTCTTTGGTGGTTTTGTATCTTTTAAGTATATCTTAAAAGTATATCTTTTTAGTATATCTTAAAAGATCCAAAATATTGAAATTAATTCCGGATATAATTCGTAATAGATACCAGATTGAGGAATCAAATATCTAGGCAGTACTTATCTGGTGCACTATTCTGAAGAGAGTTGATTTTCATTACAGTACGTTTGAAAATGCAAATCACATATGTTTAGTTAGAAAAGTAACAGTTTCTGCTCCTCAAGATATAATTCGTAAAAGATAGCTGATTTATGGTGCAAAAATCTAGGCATTACTTAGCTAGTCCTCTATTCTGATTTTCATTATAATAAACTTGCAAAAGCAAATCATGTAAATCACCTAAAGTGTTGTTATATAATATTAATACGGTGTTAAATAATAACTACCTTTTATTTCAAAAATAAGTTGTATCTGGACATACAATTTATTATGTTAGAAACAGTTTGTATTCCTAACTATATAATTTGTTTTAGATTTCAGATATACGAATAAGAAATCCAGGCATTCCGTTTTGGTACATTGAATTCGTTCATTCATTTTTGATTTTGTATCTTTTAAGGTATGTTAACTTCATCAAAAACAATCAGATCATTATATTTTTATTTTAAAAATAAAATTATAAAATATAATTTACATATAATTAATATGCAATGTTTGAAATAATTGGTATTATTATTTAATACCATATAAAATTCATTAATTAATTGGTGCACTATTCTGAAGAGAGTGAATTTTCATTACAGTAAGTTTGCAAAAGCAAATCACATAAATAACCTAAAGTATTGTTATATAATATTGATACAGTTTTAAATTATAGCTTCCATTTATTTTATAAATAAATTGTAACGTTACACATAATTTATTATGTTGTGTACACTAGTAACAATTTCTACTCCTGAGGATATAATTCGTTATAGATTCCAGATTTATAATTAAAAAATCTATTCATTGCATTTTGGCTCATTGGATTTTCTCATTCTTTAGTGATATTGTATCTTTTAAGTATAACGTAAAAGATTTAAAATATAATTCAATATATATTGAAATTAATTCAGGATAAAAATTATAGTAGATTCCAGATTTAAGAATCAGAAACCTAGACATTACTTAGCTGATGCACTATTCTGAAGAGAGTTGATTTTCTTTAGAGTAAGTTTTCAAATCAAATCATATAAATCCCTGAATGTATTATATAATATTTATACAGTGTTAATTCATAACTGCCTTTTATTTCATAAGTAAATTGCAACTGGACATACAATTTATTATATTTAATTCACTCGTATATCTTATATCTTAAGGTACGTTAATTTCATCAAAAATAGCCAAATCATTTTATTTTTATTTTAAAAAGATTACTGTAAAATATAATTTGTATATAATTGAAATAATGTTGTGTTTGCAATAATTGATATTATTATGTAATACCATTCATAATTGATTAATTAACTTGTGCACTATTCTGAAGAGAGTTGATTTTTGTTACACTAAGTTTACAAAAATCAAATCCTATAAATCACCTAATGCATTCTTTATAAAATTAATACAGTGGTAATTTATTTTATTTTACTATATTTTATTTCATAAATAAATTTTAACTGGTTATAGGATTTACTTAAGTATTGTAAGTATTGTAAAGTACCACCTTGTTCATAATATTAATACAGTGTTAATTTACAACTACCTTTTATTTCATAAATATATTGTGACTGGACACACAATTTATTATGTTGAATACACTAGTGAAAGTTTCTACTCCTGAGGATATAATTCGTAATGGATTCCAGATTTATTAATCAGAAATCTAAGCATTACTTAGTTGATTCACTATTCTGAAGAGAATTGAATTTCATTACAGCAAATTTGCAAAAGCAAATCATATAAATCATATAAAGTATTGTTATAAAATATTAATACTGTGTTAATATATAGCTGTCTTTCATTTCATAAATAAATTTAATTTTAGAACTTGCATATAATTCGGAATCCACTTTACCATGATAGGACTGCATAGATGATAAGTTATAGGAGATAAGGTGGATCTGAAGTGGACGAGTGGATTTCATATCGTTTCACCTTAGTTGATCAGAAATGGATCAATTTCTTTATAATTAATAATTTATCTTTATAGCAATAAAAAAATAGCATTGATTTATTTATTACTACAATTTTCATCAACACTAAATTTGCATATTGCTGATAATAAAGCAATACATACATTCAGTGATACTAAATTGATATAAAACGTATTAATCAAGGAAAAAAAATCAGTAAATATTTATTTAAAAATTATTCTTCACCACTATTTTTCTTGTTTGAATTTTAAAATTTCGAATTGTGTAAATAAAATAAATATATATTAATATTTTTCTTGCAACTACATTTTTATTAAGACTAAACTTGCATAGGATTGAAATTATTAATTGAAGGCATTGACATTAAATATACATAAAACAAATTAATAAAAAGAAATAAAATACAATTTAACCAAGCATTTATTTTAAAGTTATTTTTCAACACTAATTTTTCTCCATTAGAAATTTAGAATTTCTAATTATCTTTGAAGAAATAAAGAAAAAAATAGTACGTTATTTGTAACTACATCTTTCATCAAGACTAAATTAGCATAGAAGTAATAATATTAATTGTATTCATTGACATTAGATATAGATAAATCTAATAAATTAAAAGGAAAATAGAATACAATTTTACAGAATTTTTATTCCTAAAATTATTTTTAACACTAATTTGCCTTCTTTAGAATTTTAGAATTTCTTTATAATTATTAACTCATCTTCGTAGAAATAAAAAAAAATATTATTGCTTTACTTGTGACTACATTTTTCATCAAGAATATATTTGCATAGAAATTTATTAACCTGCACTCATTGATATTAAATAGACATAAAACGAATTAATTAAATAAATAAAATACTAAAATGTTATTTAAAAATTATTCTTCTGTACTATTTTGAAATTTTAGAATTTTTTTAGCGTTTCTAATTTATCTTTATAGAATTAAAAAAAAAATATCATTACATTATTTGTAACTACATTTTTCTTGATGACCAAATTTGCATGGAAATGTAGTTATTATCATGCATTCATTAACATTAAATAAAAATAAATTGAATTAGTTACAGAAAACAATTAAAACCAATTTTACTAATTGATTATTGTAAAATTATTTTACAGCACAAATCTTTCTTCTTGAATTTTAAATTTTATAAGAATAAAGAAGAAAACATCTTTTTATTAATGAAATGAATGTAGTGAAATCGTTATAGTATTCATGAAATTTATTCTTAGTATAGTTATATTTTACAAATCCCCACACACAAGGAGATTCAGGGAGAATTATTTATCAAAACTTTGAATTGCGTGGATGTATGGGGGTTTAAAAAAGTGTAGGCGATTTGCTACGCAAAAATTTATCCCATTAGATATTTCTCGAATAGTAAGATTTTAGAAGTCAAAGAATTTATTAGACTTCCCAAGGTCTATAGGAAATTTTTACAAAAATATTCTTGGTGTTTGTGAAGACATATTTCTTGTTGAAAATGTAAAGGGATAAAGCAAAGTAAACAATCTACAGAAAGATTAATACATCAGAAAAATTATGCATCTTTTTTTATTTCCATTATTAAATAGGTACACGACATTTTTAAAATATTATTTTGAATTTTAGTAATTAATATAAAATTAAAAATTAATTTTTTAACCAACAAATAATGAAATCTTGATTAAGAAAAAAATATTTCTAACATTAAAATATGAAAATTTGTGATATTATTTTCAAGTATTATTTTTTTAGGAATAAATGCTCTTATGAATAAATGTTGTATTTAATTAATATTATATATATATATATATATATATATATATTAATATTTTCGTTTTATAGACAATTATAAGTCAATTAAAAGAGTTAACAGGAAAATGTATATGAAATGTATTTGATAAATTAAAATTTAATCAATTTAATTATATCACTTTAATTAAAGTGAAGTTCATAGAATATGTTTAAGTGTTTCGCATAATTTTTTTTAATTAAAAATGTTTTTATTTAACATTAAATTGCTTATTTATTAGAAGTTAAATGACTATTGCGTGTTTTGCCATAAAATATACTAAACATTTTTAAAAGTTATATTAATAAAAAAAATACGACATTAAGGAATGTGTTCCCTTTCGTTGTAGACAGGGTAGATAAAGTGATATACTGTCCTAGATTAGTGTAATAGTCAGACTGCTGGTATTTAGTTAGTCCTAAATAACTTTGTCTGAATGGCGCTATCATTCTTTTTATTGCTTCTATGAGAATACGTTGTTTAATGCGACACGCATTTCTATTATTCAGTTTAAAAAAATTCAGAGAAAATCGCTAATTACATTCCATTAACAAATTAACTTTCAACAATTTTACAAGACAGAGCATGTAAATGAATTCGTATAAAATTGTAGACAAGATAGGGAATTTTACTTAAAACTCCTCAAAGATTTTATATTTAAAAAGAAAAAAGATATTTTTCGCAATTTGGTTGAATCGCTTATATATGTGCATTAAAATATTTTTTGGTTTTAACTCTTACATCTTAACTATGTTTGTAAACTGCTTTAAAAAATTGTAAGGTTTGACATACCTAATTTTCCAGAATATTTACCCTACTATATTTGTGTCTTAATATTTGAGATTTGATTTTGAATCTGTTGAATTTAAAAAAATGAAATGAAACATATAAGTATATTCCTAAATATAAAATACCTAATGATTTCAGAATATACATATTTGCTAAAACATATACATACACAGATAAACACTTAATATCGATAGTAAGTGATCAGCATAATGAAAACCTAATTTTATAGAAAGGTAATATTTGAGCAAATAGAGAAAACAAGATATTATAAGTCAGCATATATATATATATATATATGTGTTATATATATATATATATGTTATATATATATATATATATATATATATATATATAACATCAACATTGGTTATTAGACTACGGATTAAAGTGGATTTCGAACCATCATAAACATCCATGGTACTGCCGGAGCAGTAGGTACGTGGTACGTGGTACGTGGTACGTGGTACGTGGACTCGTGGTACGTGGACTCGTAGCGAGCACCGGGCAGAGCCCTAATCGCTCGGCAGTCAGGAATATCATATCTATATATATGTATATATATAAGTTTTACCATAAATTGAAGGTAATGTATGTAATTTATTAATTTGGAAGAAATTCATTTTCTCCTGTTCAATTATTACTTTTATCTAGAGTTTCGCCGATGAGGCCAAAAATTATATTTAATTGCTAAATAATACCCGTCTGGTTGATGACCGATATTGATTTTGGCTGATAGGCTTTCTGGCCATATTTAAAAGTTACCAAAGCCATATTTGGATTTCAAAAAAAATTGACATTAGGCTTTCTATCTTCTTGATCGATAAATCATTGAGTTTTAATATAACTAAAAAATAAAATAAATTATATAAAATGAAAATGGCAATTTCTTAAAATGATCATTATTTTAACCGTATTATCAGTGTTCATAATAAGTAATCGTAATCACTTCAATTCGTGAACAAAAGAAAAAAATTAAGCTGGTTCAATCACAAATAGAAAATAATTTTCAAACAATTCGTCAGATTTGTAGATATGATAACAAGCATACATTGATATTTGTTAATTTTAAATTTTGAAAACGAACTAAGATTTATATGTAGCATCTCTTTTCTGTTAAGAATATTGCTATAAGAAAATATTTTGAATACATTTCTACGAATACACATCCAGAATATTACAAATATACATCGAGATAAAGCAGATTGTAGCTCCTGCTTCTATCTAAAAATGGCAGTTTTTTTAAATAAGTATATTTAACTGTGATATCAGTGTCCATAATAGATAATCATAATCACTTAAGTTCATGAATTAAAGAAATAAATTAAGGTTGTTCTATCACTAATAGAGAATAATTTTGTAAATATTCGTCAGGTTTATACATATGAAAACGAGCATACTTTGAAATTTGTTAGTTTTAAATTTTGGAAAAGTACGAAGATTTATAAATGGTCTCTCTTTTCTGTTAAGAATATTGCTGGAAGGAAATATTTTGTATACATTAAAATCTTCACTTAAGATTATTTAAAAATTCGTTAACATTATTTTACTAATCTTATCATTTAAAATATTTTCACTTTGTATTAAAGTAAATAAATATTTTTACATGTAAAAAAAGCCTATTTACTTGGATATCTAATACGAACTCAAACCATTGCGGCTGGTACGATTAGGGATGTAAACATTAATGAAGTTTTAACTAACCATAAGTAAAGACCTCAATTTTCCCTACAGGCATGACTGCTTGCTGATTATCCCTCTTTTTTCCCCCTCCTGTTTCATAACAGATAGCCGTTACTTATTAGTTTGCAGTGATCAGCTCATGATAATTAAACACGCGGGCAGGGAATTGTTGGCTCAAATTTCTATACATGCAGATACCACCAGAGTGGTTAAATCAGTTGAGTAATTTAGTGATAACTGAAGTCATTAACTTTTTCATTCGGTTACACCAGCATTCTAATTTGTTCTCAAGAGAAAGTTAGTGCGTTGTATTATCACCGAAAGGCGTTTCTCAACCCCGAGGTAGCTGCTCATTAAGTTTTGCATAAGTTATTAAGCTAAGTATTGCATTATGGCGAAGATTTATGCACTTCCATTAGTCGGCTAGTGTTAGGACGTCATATACTTCCTCATCTTTCATTGGTTGCTTTGCTTTTTTTTGTCCTTGTCATAATCTCGCGTGGCTTCAGGGTGAATGGGGAAGTAAAAAGAAATGAGCACTTAATGAAGCACATTTATATAAATTCGTGTTTGGAGTTTAATTCAGCTGATGAAATTTAAATTTATTTCTCTCGCAAAAACTACTAATAATTTTGGTGAATATTTTGCATCATAATGAAATTTTCGTTAATGAATTTTGGAATTTTTTTTCTAAATATATAACTCAAGTAAAAAATGTATGTCATGATGACTAATTATTATTTTTTTTTGTAGATACAGTTTTTTTTATTATTATTTATACAGCTTGAGTACAACGCATTGAAAATCTGTGCAAAATACAAAGTCTGCACTTGATATTTAAATTTATTTCTCTCCCAAAAACTTCTAATAATTTGGTGATTATTTTACTCAGAATAAAATCTTCGTTAATTAATTTTGGAGTTTTCTTTCTATATAACTCAAGAAAAAACAATTTATGTCATAATGGCGAATTATTTATTATTTTTCTGTAGGTACAGTTTTTTTAAAATGTATGCAGGGTAAGAACAAAGCCTTGAACTGAATATAAACATTTATTACTGTATAACAGTTGAATGTAGTAATGAAATTTTAGTATTGCTGATTATTTCGCTTTTAACAGTTTTTTTCTTTTGCATTAAATACAAAATTTTTTCCAAAATTATTACTTAAATTGAAATCTTTTATCCTGAATCATACTTCCTTGTCTGAAGGTCTGAAAGGTAAAAAAAAAACATACCTGTATCTGGGGATCAGGGAATCCCCATGTTTCAGGGAGTTTAGGAAATCGACTTTATGCATAACAAGTCTTTTGGTCTGTTTTTTTTCTAGGTAACTAAAACATAACCTCTAAAGTGTATTTAAAATGATTGGAGCTGTTCATTGCATTCTCAGTTAGAAGAATTTTCACCATAGATTATTTATCAGCAAGACTGGGAACCTCCTCACTAGGATTCCTCATATCGTGAGCTCGTAGACGAGAGATTTTCACGCCTGTTGATTGGGTGGGAGGGATAAACATCATGCCTTCTGACATTCTCCTCTTGATATTTTTCTTTTGGGGCTCTGTCAAGGACAGAAGTTTTACTTCACCAGTTTCTGGCGTTGAAGAACTGAAGGCTGGGATAAAAGATGCAGTGTATAGTGTTACGGATAACGTGATAAAGAATACTTGGCAAGAATCAATTTACATTCTTAGTGCTACAAAGGGGACAAACTGTGAAATCTACTGAAGCACGTGGTCTAGATAAATATTTTATAGCAGTACTTACAATATGTCTAATTATAATTCCTTATACTGCCATATGTATCTTTAGTGATGCGAGATCCACTTGGTAAGAAAGCTTTTAAATTTTTGGAGCTACAAAGGGGCACACGTTAAAATTTACTAAAGTACATAGTCTAAATAAAAAAATATAAGGAAGCCCTTACAATATATAATTACTACATATGTTTAATTGTAATGCATCTGTATCTTTAGTTATGTTATTATTGAAGGTTGAAATGCACATCAATTTTATTCTTTGATGAGCGTCTGAGAACACACTCGACCTTTTATGTCTTGGTGACAGTGATAGCCGTATGTTGGTTAGAAGAAGGCCAGATATGCCAATCTGTATGCGTCAAGGACACACCAATAATTATGGTCTATGGAGCAATTTCCTATGATAGCAGAAACAGTCGCATCACTTTTCCACGCACCCCAACAGCTAATTTGCATCTCAGATTCGTGACTAAATAATTGTGGTGCCATATTCTATAACTATTCCAGGGAGTGTTTTGTAACACGATATCACTATTCCCTATATCTGCTGTAACCCAAATTTTGCCTTGGTATGTAATTTAAATATTATCTTGACCTGAAATATCACTCTATCTTTCTTTCATCGAACAAATATAGGGCATAATTGAAGGCAATCTAGTACCACTCATAACCATGGACCGTTTCTGATTTGACTGATCAAATGTATAGGCTGGGAACTCCATCTCGCAAAATGACATACGTCACTCAAACGTCATAAAGCAAGCCTGTTTGCATGATTACATTCGAAAGCGTGAAGATATAGCGGTTGTTAATGTACCACAATTTCATATTAGAATGGCTCTTCTCGAGCGTACTGTAACATGTGTCCTTGAAATTTTAATCAAATACAAATGTTGTCTAAACAAATGCCTTCGAAAATATCATTCCCATAAACTATTTTTTTCGTGGTGTTGAGATTGCATTTTCCACTTTCCAGCAGGTTACCTAGCGTGGTGAGAACGGGAAAAGAGACATGCCTTTAAAAAATATGATAACAACAAAAATAGAAGATATTTTACTAAAATCTTCATATTTGTTATTTTGAGGGAAGGCAGGAGCCTTTGTCAAGATTTAGTCAACATCAAATCTGATAATCCTCATCCAAGTCTTAGGAGGGAAATGTTGTAGGGAAAAACTAAATTTGTTAAATTTTCATTTACGCATGTTTTTCATCTAACTAGCTTCTATTTTAGTACGAAACTATTTTTTAAGATATTTTGTACTACTCACCCATTTATAATATATCCATAACAAGAATTCTTCCTTAGAACTGATTAATCATTTTCCTTTTACTTGATTTACGTCCTATTTTTAAATACACCATATTATACTATTCCATCCGAGAATTCTCTATACAACTACATTCAACGATTCTGTCTGCATTTCCATCTAAGATTTCATTAAAAAATTCCATTCAATTCTATATACAGAAGTACATAATATCGTGCAAGGATCTCAAATAGATTGGCAATTTTTCTTTTCTATATATTTTTCATCTAACTACTTTTAATATTCAGTACATTTTTTTTAAAATATTTTATACAACCTTATCAATGTATAATATAGCAGTAATAAAATAACTTTTTTTCATTTCAATTAATCCTTTTTTTTTTATTTTTAGTCCAAATGTTCGCTTGATTTACGTCCTGTTTGGAAGTATACCAAATTATATGATTTTTGTCCAAGGATACATTTCCATCCAAAGATTTCTTATGAAATTCCATCCAGTTTCATAGATAGGAGTTTATATTTCGTACAAGGACACAGGATGACTTCTGGAATTCATTTGACAGGAAGGCTTCAAGGAAATTATTTAGGAGTTTGGCCCGTATTTGCTTATTATAATTCCAACTAGTATGTTTACTTTTCAAGCAGAAAGTACAACTAACAGAAGAAAGTCTTTGCAAGCTAATGAACGTGTCTACAATTACACCAAGCAGATACATTATAGGCAAAGTAGGATATGAGGGAATATATTATTACATATTTTTCAAGACTTGAATTAATTTTGAAGTAAATTACTCATTTTTTGAAGTTTTTGTTGTTGTTCTAATACAGCTGGCAATACAGAGTCAGTTAATATTTTTGCCCTATGGAAGGGCTGAACAGTTGTCACTCATTTAGAACTACTCACGCGGTACATGTAGCTTGAAGATATGCTACGGACGCATGTAACACTACCTCCCCAACGTTCTATGATCATACCAGACCGGGAGCTACGTTTTAAATGGGATTCCGAAACGCCTAAATTTTGACAGGATTGTGAGTTATGTGTCTGCAAAAAGCATTTCGATTATCGCAAATGTTTGAGGGTGTTCTTCGTCTTTGAAATTCTTCTTTAATAGAACCATTTAGTCTGCAGTTTAAAATGGATTCCTAACCACTACAAACATCCATGGCACAACAGGGTTCGACATCGAAACCTGTGGTACCGAGCGCCAGAGTAATTAGTAATTTTTTGAAGTAAATTACTAAATTTTTGAAGATAAAAACATCACCCATTATCCTACCTGTTCTAATCACACATAACTGATTAATTATAGTTCCTAAATTAGGCTTCGTATGTTATAGGAATTATCGATGTCGTCACTATAGATACAAATTAATATCCGACCAATATACTGTATCATTGTTAGCCAATGCCCAACGCTGACAATGATGTTCCTGGAGCTCTAACTAGCAGAGAGTGAATTAGTACTTAGCATGCTCCCCTAAGGGTCAATCTAATAATTAAGCTAACGTATGTTAATCCATCAAATCCAGACTGGAATCACAGCCAGATTCATTATGCTAATGAATGTCGATGAAAGTAATTAATTACCGCTTTCTTTGACACCCCAAGATATGTATTTTTGAGAAACGTAGTCATTTATCATCAGTATTGCCTCATAAGAATCTTGTATAACATATGTGTTAATATTATATAAAGTGGAATGCATTCACACTATTCACATGAGTAACGCTAATTAGCGTTTTTTAGCTGTTTAAATGAAATTTAATATTATTTCCATTAATTACGCTAAGGAGTAATTTTTCTTGGTATAGTAATATTCAGAATTTTTTTTCTGTGAATCCTTTCTTCTTTTCATAATTATTGGAGAAAAATTTGCAAATAACAGTGCATAAAATGTCTTGTTACATAAATGGGGGTTTTATAATATTTTTTCCATGTAGAAATATAGGTTAGAGCTAATTTTCTTTCAATTTGGTGTATCAAACTGGGTTTTTTTCCTATGATTACAAGCAGTTCTTGGAATTTTTAATTATTTTTTTTTAAATTTTCCAGTCACCAATTTCTTCTTTTAAATATCAGAAGCTCACATATTTTTATATTGCAAAAAGCATTGCGAATGCCAGACATTATATGAGGTCATTCCACTAGATCTCTTGAAGTACAGTAGATTCAGCGTTAACTAGAATGTACTAAGGGCGCATCATAGGGAGGAGCTTAAAAATGCATTTTCCACCAAAAAAGGGAAGAAATATCATCATAAATAACATCTGCAATTTCTTCTTTTATACTCTATCTTAACATCCTAATAATCAAACATTTTCCCCTAAGAATAGACTTCCGACTTCAACTTTCGAATCTTAATATTAGGACATCTTTTGAATTATTATGTCCGTGAGCTGTTACTTCTTTTGAACTAATATTTAAATGAATAATTAAATAAAAAGTTTCTATAAAAGATTAACAAATTTCATTAAAATATTAAATTGATTATCTGGTTCGATAATCTTCAAAGTGAACACTGCGTTTATTTTCCGGAATGAGAAGGAGTTCTCTATAACTAACATACCTTTGATTCTTAAGGTTAAATGGTTTGTATTTACGAGCCATAGGGGAGAAGTTCTCCCTAGGAAGCATGACTGCAGATGCTTGATCGCCATCGAGTGTCTTTATTTCTGTAAGTGACTAAATCAATGTTTCCAGGGTTGAAACTTAAGATCTCTTGAATTTTAGTTGGCCACGTTAACACTGTTCCACATATGGATTTTAAACTGATCTAACAATTTATGTAGAGTTCTTACGAAGTAGGGATATATGATACAATAAAGGTTTTTCAAGTACCATCTTGGATACCATATATCTTTTTAAAAGAAATCTACTTCTTGCGTAGAATGTGTATCCTGCAATGAAAACCCTGCTCATGTGGATTTGGAATTTAATGAAATTGCAGATTTTTTGGCGAAGAATGCCAGAAGTCTGGATCAGACTGTTATTCCTACTTCTCTTGCAGATGCAAATGCCTTGGCAAAATCTAAACTTATAATTCTTTATAAGATCAAAAGTAAATACTGAATTATAGAGCTAAATATCGATAAAAGACATATACTACTGTCGCAAGATGAAAGATGAAGCACCATGAAAATAGGAAATATTTTGTTGATGGCGTTAAAAAATACCAAAAAATGTGGCATCTACCCTGATGTTGAGCTTACTCCTCATCATGTCTTTGATTGCCCAGCTTTTGCAGCCGCCATACATTATCTGGACCATCTCTCGGAAAACTATTTATACTCCGAGATGGCAATCAGAATAACCAATATTATTCGGGAGCACCACGATATTTGATTTCCTTGTACTCTTCAGGGATATGATAACGACACATTAAAATAGAAAATAGGCATTGTTTATAATTATGATCAATGAGCTTTCATCCTATTTTACTAAATTTGATTAAAAAAATGAGGTTAAATTTGGTCAATATGATTAGAAGGACATAGTCAATATTATTCGGCAGCACAACGATATTTGATTTTATTGCAGTTGATACAACAACAGCAACAATAAAGCACTGCATTTGAAGGAAAACAAATTTCTTCTCACTATTGATGTACTGTTAAAATACTAATTTTTCTTTTTATCTTCACAAAAAAGGATTTCAAGAGAAAAAAAAATATTATTAATGCATTTACACATAAAACAGATTTGAAAAATATATTCAACTGCAATAAATAATTGCATAAAATTCTCATTCATATAGCATGTTTTTATTTTGATTTGTTTATTGTCCAGAAGAAAACCAGTTGTCCCTCAACTTTTGGAGAGCAGTGCATGTTCAATTCGATTTGAAGTGGAAAGATCAGTTCAAATATTTTGAAAAAAAATCGAGGAAATGCTTGAATCTGGGACGTGCAGAGATGTCACGCTGTTCCTCGAACGCACCCCCTCCCCCCCTCAAAAAAAATAAGCAAAAATGTTCCTCTTGAAGTGAGACGTGTCAAGAAAGTTTGAGTTGTATGAAATCCAAGATTCAAATCACGCGAATATGAATTTCAGAAAAAAAAACCTCTTTTTAACTCTTATTTTCGACTATTCATTTCAAATATTAAAGTGCAGCATTTCAAAGTGAGCATGCAATTTTTCTAGAATTTTTATGAATTCCTATTGCTAATAAATACAAATTTAGATAATAAAAAGCGATATCCAATTAGAACTAAAGTATTTTCTTTAAACGAACAGCTTCCTGGTAAAAATTCAGTTGTGATCTAAATAAAATTAAAATCACATAAATCAGTGATTTAAAAAAAAATGAAAATAATTTGCATTTTTCTAAAAAACAAAGTGCTTAAACAAAGTAATGCAATTTTTGAATAAATAATGAGCCAAGTCCAACTTTTGCATTTTCCGAAAAGCGAAGAATTAGGCTAATGTCTAAAAGCTACAAATTTCGTGATTCTCAAAATCGAGCGAATTCGTGGCTTAAATAGCAATTTTATCAAGTATTAAACTTTAAGCAATATAAGTAGTAAACCGCCATGTACTAAATTGTGTTTAATATATTAATTTTTACACTAATAAGTAATTTTATGTTATATTAATTTATATAATAATATTTTTTTTTTACATATTTTTTTCTAATTAGTTCAGTAAGACAAGTGTAAAACACTATTCACTGCATTATATAATGATTGATTATTGTTTGCATGTATACATTACAATAATTACAAAACGAAATGAATTATTAAAATAGAATAAAAATTGTGCATTTTTTTTGTAATTTTCAATAATACTTAAATAAAAATGAACAGTAAAAGTCTTAGAACATCAATACATAAATTGTATTTTTCAATTGTTCCTTATGGCATATATTTTTAAAATACCACATAAAACTTATTATTAATATTATCACTTTAGTTTTATGTTGGAATAGTACTAAAATACTTTTACTGTAACAAAATTTAAATGTTGTTTTCTGAATCGATATAATCATTGTTTGTAAATAGGATTTGTCATTTGGGTTCATTCAAAATTAAAAGAAATATTATATATAGTATAATATGTCTGTTTTAAATTTAATTGCTTATTTAAAAAAGTTTAATGTCTAATAATTTAAAGTAGAAAAAAAAAATTTTAAGATAAACCCTAGGATAAAGTGTAATATGTCAAAAGATAGTCATTTTAATTCAATCTGAATGCCTTTGTAAAATATATTTTTGCTTAAATCTCACGATATATTTTATTACAATAGATATATCTAAGAGAAATTATCACTAAAACTTCACGTTTGTTTAAAAATTAAAAATTCTAGACTAATTGGATGTTAATTTGTATATAGATTTTTAAGATGAACAGTTACTCAACCAATTAGGATGTAACATCTTCGAATTGCTCTTATAAGCAAGCATTTATTTCACAAATGCAGCGTCGGCATTCGTTCTTTTATTGGACATTGTCTTAATCAATATCTACATTGTAACTTCTCTCAAATAAACGACGCATTTACAAACCGATGACTAAGCATTGGCCTCGTAGCCAAATCTCCATTTGAGATACAGGCCCCTGTATCTTTGTAGCAAGACAAGCTATATGTAGCACAGAAAGATATATTCATCCAAATCTCCCCTCTAAGGCGAGCGACGATCATTGCAACAAGCCCAACCGATGATGTACCGTAATTTCCAAGTAGCGGGAATATCGACTTTCCAAGAAGGGAGAAAAAAATGCAGCTTGCAGTATCTGGAGCTTTTCCTGGCCGAAATCTTCAAGAAATCTCTCACTTTACGACAGTAAATCGAGCGATCTTGGGGGAAGATCGTTCTTCTTTTTTATTTTATTTATTTATTTTTTATTTTTTTATATTTATGTTCCACCGGATATCGTTCTGCCCTGCATCGAAGAGAAGCAGAAATTCCATTCCCCCCACCCTGCAAACCAGCGTTTCTTAAGTTAATGTTCTCAGTATTGGATTTGGGTGTGTAAATGGTAAAGTGGGCTATCACTTAAAAGAGAGAGAGAGAAACGCTGGAAAACGTTATTGTCTCAATGTGAAATTTTGCTTGGAAATTTATTTCTTGGCATCAGTAAAGTGTATGGTATTTACGTTAAGATTTTGGAAGAAACAAAATTGAGCGGCAAATATTTTTATCTATCTTTTTTCGTAAAAGATGGTGTTTAGGGAATGTGTTATTATTTCTAGTGAAATATTTGTACTTTGCTGAAAAATAAATGCATCTACGTTTACGTTTATCCATGGTGAAAAGGATACATTTAAGAATGAGCACAAGTGACTGTCTATCTAAAATACATTTTATTTCGAATTGATTTTGTTCTTCAACATAAAGAGAAATACTGAAAAATACTAAAGATTAAAACTCTTGACATTTATATAAATGTATTATAAATATAAACACACACAAGAGAACTAAAAATATAAAAAAATAAAATAAACGATGGAATATCTTCGCTCGATTTAATATGTTTATTTATATGTACTACTGTGTCCAAAAAATTAAGACCAATTTTCAATTTAAAATTCCCCGGGGCTTATGGAATTTAACTGTTTATACCACTTTTAAATACATCTTTACCGATATATGAATATTCACCTTCTACAACATTATATACGTTTCCGCTAACCAAATTTAATGCAAGCTCTTTGCTCAATTAATTCAGACATTTCAAAAATCGCCAGAATCAGTTTTAGCGTCTCGCAAGACCAAGTTTAATTCAAACACTAATGGTTATTTTGACGTCAAATTTCACACATATGTCAAGGACAGTGCCAGCAACTTAAAAAAGAAAAAAAATTGAAATTCCAGAAGCCTCGGGAAATTTAAATTGGAAAATGGTCTTATTTTCTGGACACAAAGTATATATTGAAACGTTAATAAAAATACGGTTACAATATAAGAATATTGCAATATTTAAAATATTTTGAATTGAATCCTACAATAAATTTTAGTTTACCACAAAGTATCATACGAAGTTTATAGAAACAAATAAACATATATATATATATATTATTTTAAAAAAACAAATAGATTGCAAATTTAAAAGAATAAAGAGAAATAAATTAAAAACAGAAATAAATTTGCTTGATATATTATGGGAAGAGTTCCCTAAGTCAAAACTTTCCACATTCTTAATCTGAACACAATCCTTTATTTACATAACATCTCTTTTCCATTCTTTTACTCAGTCTACACCGATTACAACACCGTCGTCAACTCAAACTTTTAAACACAGTGGCCAAGTCAATATCTCAACTGCGTTCTATTCTCAGTTATAGTAAGTACGCATTTGTATTTACATTGCACGTTTTGCCAAAAACATACCAAACTATACTTAAGTCTCATCATAAAGAATATTCGAAACATCAAAATAAGAATTTACGAATTTACCAAAGACTATGAAAGCAGGCTTATTATTAACTAGTTGACAAAAGCTTGATGGAATTTTAACTTTTTGGAGAGTCATTTCTTTACTACAAAGGTTTTCTAAGATGTCCCAGACTTTATCATTATCACCTACGATACACTTTTGAAACCTTAATAAAAATGTTACAATAAAAGAATATTGCAATATTTTAAAATATCTTTAATTGAATCGTACAATACATACCACAAAGTATTACACGCGTCTTACAAAAACAATAGACATATAAAAAATCAAATAAATGATAAATTTAAAAAAAATAGAAATATAAATAAAATAAAAATAGAAAGAAAGTAGCATGGAAAATTCTCCCTAAGCCAATAATGGTCACATTCTTAATTTAAGCACAAAAATCCTTTATTTACATAACATCTCCCACTCTGTCTACATTTCTATTCTTTTACTCAGTCTACAGAGTTTACAATACCATAGTCAACTTAAACTTTTAAACATCGTTGCCAAGTCAATATCATTACTCCATTTTATTCACAGTTACAGTTACACTATATACACATTTGTATTTACATTGTGCGCGTTGGCAAAGACTTACCAAACAATGCTTAGGTCGCATCATAAAGAATATTATAAACATCGAAGTAAGAATTTATAAATTTACCAAAGGCTATAAAAGCAGTCTTATTATCATCAAGTTGACAAACCCTTGATGGCATTTTATCTTTTTGAAATGTCATTTCTTTCCTTCAAATATTTGTCCAAGCCTAGAGTAGCTGAAAACATTTTCTACTCCAATAATATTGCAATTGCAAATATAAAGTGAACATGGATTTAATATTTTTAAACAGTAATTTAAATTGAATTGTACAATAATAAACTGAATAATTTTGAAATCGATAAAAAATTATGATCACAAAGTCTTTGGGAATTCTTTGTGATAGAGGTTTAGATCAGGGCTGGCCAGCCCGCGACCCGCCTTGAATATTTTTTCCGTCCCATGAGATTTATCACACTTTCACAAAATGTATTTATTTTATAATGGCCAAAGTAGTTAAAACCGATGTATTAAAAAATGCATTATGTGTGCATCCATATATTCAAAAACAGACTGTCAAAATGATGAGAAAAGATTAACTTTGATTTTAAAATAATATATTTGCGAATATATGACAGATATTGTCTGTTTTATGAGTTTACAGTACATTGTTGATAGCATAGCAAACCAGACTCTTAGTTCAAGTTATTAGCGCTTTTGGTTCAACTTACACCTGCTAATCGGTTTTTTTTTCAGAAATGAAATTGGCCTAACACAAAACACGCTCAAACATAAGGAGCGCTAACCTGCAATACCCATTACGATGTGCCATTACCAAAATTGAGATCGATTTGCAAATGCTAAGTGAAAAAGTGGATAAACACATATCGCACTAGTAAAATAAATATTTTTAATATTTTTTTATATTTCATTTTTAGTGTTATATATTTCGTTACAATGTGCCTTTAGTATCATTATTATTATATTATCTATGTTTACATGAAAGAATAATAGTAAATACAAAAATAATTACTCATTTTGTTTCAATTTTTCACTCCAAAAAATATATCTATAGTGGGTCTAAATCTAATATGCTGATATATAATTTTATATGCAGCCCGCGGAGTTATGACGCTTTTCCAAAGTAACCCGGAACATCATTTGAGTTGGCCAACCCTGCTTTAGATGATTATGTTAGCATTATATTTTATTAGTATTTAATTAAGTAAATACGTTAAAGTACGTCCCGCAGAATACCAATAACAAGCAACTTTTTCTGAATATTAAATGAAGAGTAGCGCAGTGATTCTTCAATTGAGCTGTATGATGCCAGAATATACTTGAGTGTGTCTTAAATGCTTAGTGTATTTGTGATGATATAGATATTGATTAAAGCAATATCCGCCTCAAATCAGAATATGTAGTTGGTAAATGGATTATAATAGTAATTGCTCTCTGGCACGTAATTCAGCAATTTCGCTCAATACAGTCAATATTTGCATTACCTAGAATCCTATGATATCTAGTAGATTAGAAGTAGATCAGGGAGCATTTCCGAAACATTGTTTATATTTATGTATTGTAAAGTCATATGATATTCATTGCTAATTTGTATGCGCGTTGCTCTAACAAGGGAAATATAGAGAAGTCAGCATTTATATTAAATTATTAATTTCTAGAAATTATTCAACAAATTTACACAATACAGTCGATATTTGCATTACCTAGAATCTTATATTTGCTACGAGGTTAGAAGTAGCATTTTGGAAACATTTCTTACATTTATTATTATAAAGTCATATGATATGATTGGTGCTTTGTGTGCGCGTTGCTCTAATTAGAGAATAATCAAAAAGGAAATATTTCCATTAAATTATTAATTCTGGAAAATATTCAACAATTTCGCCCTATATATTCAATATTTGCATTGCCTGGAATCCTACGATATCTGCAATGATCTTAGAATAGATCAGAGAGTATTTTGGAAACATTGCTTACATTTAATATTATAAAGTCATGTGATATGCATAGCTAATTTGTGTACGCGTTATTCTAGAGAATAAAAAGTAGAGAAGTCATAAAATCATCGAAAAGTAAATATTTCTATTAAATTATTAATTCCTGTAAATATTTAACAATTTCGCACTAAGTCAATATTTGCATTACATGGATTCCTACGATATCTGCTGGGAGCTTACAAGTGAGTCAGTGAATATTTCGGAAACATTTCTTATATTTATTGTTATAAAGTCATATGATATGCATTGTTAATCTGTATGTGCGTTACACTAACAAGGGAAATATAGAAAAGGCAGTATTTCTATTGAAATATTAATTTATGGAAAATAATCAGCAATTTCGCGCAATACAGTCAATATGTGCATTATCTGGAATCCTATGATATCTGCTGGGAGCTCAGAAGTAGATCAGTGAGTATTTCGAAAACATTGCTTACATTATTTATTATAAGGTCATATGATATTCATTGCTAATTTGTATGCGTGTTGCTCTAACAAGGGAAATATAGAGAAGTCAACATTTATATTAAATTATTAATTTCTAGAAATTATTCAACAAATTTACACTATACAGTCGATATTTGCATTATCTAGAATCTTATATTTGCTACGAGGTTAGAAGTAGCATTTTGGAAACATTTCTTACATTTATTATTATAAAGTCATATGATATGATTGGTGTTTTGTGTGCGCGTTGCTCTAATTAGAGAATAATCAAAAAGGAAATATTTCTATGAAATTATTAATTTCTGGAAAATATTCAACGATTTCGCCCTATATATTCAATATTCGCATTGCCTGGATTCCTATGATATCTGCAATGATCTTAGAATAGATCAGAGAGTATTTTGGAAACATTGCTTACATTTAATATTATAAAGTCATATGATATGCATAGCTAATTTGTGTGCGCGTTGTTCTAGAGAATAATCTAAAAGTAGAGAAGTCATAGAATCATCGAAAAGTAAATATTTCTATTATTAAATAATTCTAATGAAATTATTAATTCCTGGAAATATTTAACAATTTCGCACTAAGTCAATATTTGCATTACATGGAATCCTACGATATCCTACGATACGAAGTCATATGATATGCATTGTTAATTTGTATGTGCGTTTCACTAAGAAGGGAAATATAGAAAAGGCAGTATTTCTATTGAAATATTAATTTATGGAAAATAATCAGCAATTTCGCGCAATACAGTCAATATGTGCATTATCTGGAATCCTATGATATCTGCTGGGAGCTCAGAAGTAGATCAGTGAGTATTTCGGAAACATTGCTTACATTATTTATTATAAAGTCATATGATATTCATTGCTAATTTGTATGCACGTTACACTAACAAGGGAAATATCGAGAAGTCAATATATCTATTAAATTACTAATTTATGGAAAATATTCAACAATTTCACCCTATATAGTCACAATTTGCATTATCTGGAATCCTATGATATCTGCTTTGAGTTTAGAAATATATAAGTGAGTATTTTGGAAACATTGCTTATTATTGTTATATGATATGCATTGCTGTTTTGTGTGATAGTTGCTCTCACTCAGAAAAGATCGAAAAGTCACTATTTCTATTAAATTATTAATTTCTGGAAAATATTCAACAATTTCGCCCTATATATTCAATATTTGCATTGCCTGGAATCCTATGATATTTGCCTGCAATGATCTTAGAAGTAGGTCAGATAGTATTTTGGAAACTTTGCTTAGATTTAATATTATAAAGTCATATGATATTCACAGCTAATTTGTGTTCCCGTTGTTCTAATTAGGGAATAATCAAAAAGTAAATATTTCTATTAAATGATTAATTCCTAGAAAATATATGATTTTTTTTAATTAAACAAGCTCGTATTTTTTGAAAGAATATTTTCTTAAAAATATTGCAGAAATTATAATAAAACAGAAGCAATGGAGATTCTTAAGATTTCAAGTATTTTTTTAATTAGAATTCCTGTAATATTTAGTGTACCTGCTCTATTGAAGAAAATACATAATTAAATTATTATTACATATACATTTTTTTATTTAAATTTGAATTTATATATATAATATGAATAATCTTATAGAGTTAAGGAAACGTTAAAATAATTTTTTTTTGCTAACTTGCATCAGCCTCTATCACCTTATATATGCCAGGAACAGTAATACAGACGCACGACGAGTGATGTAGGATCGGTAACTGTACCCCATTTGAGTGATGTATTAGAGAAAACTCAGAAAACTCCCAGTCTGCTGATTGATACTCTTACACTAATGTCCCGCTCTGACAAACCACGTTAACGTATTCGAACATTTCAAATGTCCTACATGTATACTGTGCATGCCCCCAATTAGCCATGAGTTGGGTTGCAACTAATATTCACATCTCAAATGAAATGATTTGAAATGGTTTGCAATAGTTTTATTTCTGTAAACTTTATCAAGCTTACACTTTTTAATATTATACAAATTTAATTAATATTTATGAAAGTTTCACAAAATTAACAAGATTAAATAATCCTATTTGTAACGCCAAAAGTAATATCAAGATATTGTCTGTTGATATCGAGATAATGTTGACAAAATAAATGCTGTATATTCTTAATTTATTGCAGGCCAACAGTGATTCAAATGCTATCTAGTTATTTGTGTCATAATCTAAATTGCCTAGATAGCAATCACATACCACTTTAATAACAACCTAGAATTCACAGCTAATATTAAATACTCAGAACCGAGGAAAATCTATAATATGCATTGCAAATTACATTACATATGAATGGAGTTCATAATGTCATATAATAGTTTGGAAATTCATCAGCAAATTTAATATTTGAATAATATTCAGTCGTGCAATTATGCTATATTAGTTGGTTTAGTTTAGAGGTAACTGAAATGCATAGATGAGCTGTAAATATTAAATATATTTATAAATTAGTTCGTAAATGGATGTATTTAAATATGACTTGAATGTCATACAATGGCACTATTAGATTACGAATTCCTTCGGATTCAGACTTCTCAGTTTAATTTACATAGATGAATAAGGACTTTTCATGACTGAAGAAAAACATTGTGGGCATTTACTCCACTGAAACAGAGCGGCCTTATGGCCAATTGGCTAGCGCTCTGGCCTTTGGTACCATAGGCTTGAGGTTCGAATCATGGCGGTGGCATGGATGTTCGTTAGTGGTTCAGAATCCACTTTAAAACGTAGGTCCCGGTCTTAGCCTAGTAAAATGTGTACAAGATGATCGTAGAGCGACAAACCAAACCACTGAAACTAAATCAGTTGACATTATATTAATAAAATGCAACTATAATATGTCAATGGTATTCATTAAGGTGATGGGAGTAATAGATGAACGATTTTAAAAAATAAATGTAATTCAATTACATTTGGTAATTAAATTACATTTGGGAGAAAATTAAAAAACATACGACTGAACATCCGAATTGACATTCAGTCATAATGTTCTCATAATTTTATCATTTTTAATACTGTAATATTGCAATGCACATGAAAGGAAAGAATCGGACGTTGAAGGGTTGCAATTCTCCTGATAACTAATAATGCACAAAAATCCACATGTTTCAAATGATTATAGTACAACTGAGTATGCATGTCATATTTTGAATTTACGGTTTGATGTTAGAAGATATGAAGTTATTTTAAGGTATGAAGGTATAAAAATAAGATGATGTTATTTTAAGATATATAAAATAATATCATCATCTTTTAATATATAATAACATCATCATCGTTTAAAATATAATAACATCAGCAGCATCAGTTATAAAAGGTATGATGTTATTTTAAAGTATGAAGATGCGAGTATATTTAAGATAGGACATTTAGAAGTTTTAGTTCAACATCAGTACAATGGTTACCATTTGCGATGGTATATATGGACATTCGTTGTACAAATAAATGGAGGCGGAGTTATCACTTTATTCATAATCGAATAATTTTTATACCATGGATGCATTTCATTTCATTATTTTCACAATTCATGCATCGCAGACCGCTGAAGTATAAACGTTTTAACTCAGAATCTACTCCACGGTTAACTGGTGTGTGATAGTATAGAAATTGCTTCAGGAATAAAGGTGTTTTTGATGTTTATTTATCCATTTTCTCAAAAACAAAGAATTTGTATATTATGGACGTAAAGATAGCAGCCCTATAAAATTGAAACATTCTAACTCAGGATCTGCACCACTGTTATTTAATAATAATCTCTTGTGATAGGTTTTCTTTAGAATGTGTAGGCAAGTTCTTGCAATCAAACCTTAATATTACGATGTTGATTTGAATGTGGGAGCAATTCAACCGAATCAAAGGAACCAATAAACCCACAGAAAAAGATTGTGATATTAACACTGGATGACAAGAACCTTATTCACATTATAGGGACAAAAAACTAGAAAAAATCGTCTCAACAGTTTTCATAAACGTAGGATCAATGCTACAGGTGAATCAATTACGGAGTCTACAGATCATTAATTTCATTTCATAGAGTGGCAAAACAAACGACAGTGATATGTGTGCACATTGATCTCGACATCTGACACAATGTTGGATGGCACTACAGGTTGGACAATGACAGCTTCCACAACCCATGCATTTTATTCCACGAAATGAGATAGAACCCATTAACGGGGCAGTGACTATTCATGCAAATTAATGTCGACATTTGGCGTAATTAAGGATCAATGCTGCAGGCGTATCAATGTCGCCTTTCATTGTTCGTTCATTGCTTTCCGTTCTCATGATTACTTTATAGCATTGCTATATTTTCAAATATAAGTGTAAGCCGATGTGTTGATATTTAAAATATGCACATATAACCCTTTGCACTCGAGGGCTCCGGAGTGGAGCCATTTAAAATATGTCTTCAAGCTCGAGGGCTCCGCTATGGTGACAATGCAAATAACAATATAAATAATGCGTTTATTTTAATGCGTATATTAAACTTATATGTGAATATGATCTTTTCACTAAAATCACTTCTAGTTGCTGGTAACACGAATGAAAAAAAACTTTGAGTGCAAAGGGATTAATATGCTTAAATTATATTTGCATAAAGCAACAACGAAAACCAAATTTTGCACAGTTATAAAATCAATATTTTTGCAGAAATTTGTTAAATATTATTTTTAGATGCATTTGACACATACAATTACCAATTATTCATATAGTTGTTGATTTCCACTGCTGATATTATTAGTATGATGTCATTTGCGATGGTATTGTAATTGCTGATAAGTAGAAGATCAGCTTCATTACTGATACGCTTTGAAATGACACGCTGTGCGGAATGGGGTTATATTTTACTAATAGTACTTATGATGTACTAATGTAATTTGGTGGGAACATCCTTCAAGGTTTGGTTTGATTTGCTGCTCTACGATCATTTTTTGCACACTTTGGGCTATTTAGGCTGGTGATCTACAGTTTAACGGGGATTCCAAACCACTCACAAACAACCATCCCATCGCCAGAATTCGAACATGGAAGCAGTTTTACCAACGACCAGAGTGCTAGACAATTGACCATCAGGCTGCTATCCAACAGGAAGTTATGTGAAGATTCTTATCTGACCACCTTTCTTAACGAAATGATTTTATGGATTGACTTCAATCAGGCTCAATATCGGCATAAACATGATATCTTTTAAATCGTTACCATTGCCGGTGTCAAACAGAAACCCTTCAATTCAAAAATTTTATTAACTAGTTCAAGTAACTTATCCGTTTATTCAAATATTTATCAAAATTTAAAAATTGAGTAACCTCAAATATAGTAATAACTTCCAAAAGATTCCAGTCCAGAATCTCAAATGTCAACTTCAGCAGTTGAAAATGGATTGTTACTGTGTAACATCAAACCAAAAATTCAAACACTTGAAGTATTCCGGTAGACAACTTCGATCATAAACTATAAACAGTTCAACAAGAAACATCATTCTTAAACTCCAAATTGCTACAGTCCAAGATCTCAAATTGAAACTTTAACAGCTGAAAATACTAATCTTCTGTGCAAAATTAAACCGAAATTTAAAACTCTCAAAGTGCTTCAGGAAAAATCGTCAACCTTGAAATCCAAACTGCTCATCAGAAAACACGTTCCTTATGCTCCAAATCCTTTGTTCCAGTCGAGAATCTCCACCTTAAAATTCAGCAGCTGAAAATACTATTTTGCCGTGCAACACCGAACAAAATAATCAAACACTCAAAGTATTCCAACAGAGATCTTCAACCGTATACACCAACTGTTCAACAGAAAACATCTTTTTTAAGTTCCAAACTGTTTCAGTCCAGAACCTCAAATTTAAACTTCAGCAGTTGAAAAAAATATTTTATTGTGTAACATCGAACCAAAAATTAAAATCGTCGGAGTGTTACAGCAGAGAACGTCAACATTAACCTCGAAATGTTCAGCAGGAATCAATCTTAAACTCCAAACTGTTCAGCAAAAAACATCATCTAGTAGCTTCAAACTAATCATCAGAAAACATTATTTATAAGCTCTAAATGATTGCAATCCAGAACCTCAAACTTAACGTCCTGATGGCCAATTGGATAGCGTTCTGGCCTTTGGTATCACAGAAGTTCATTCCTGGAGGGTGGCATGAATAATTTTTAGTGATTCGGAATCCACGTTAAACTGTAGTTCCCAATCTAATTAGGACAGAGTGTACAAACAAAATGACGGTAGAGCAACAAACCAAACCAAATCAAACTTAAACTTCAGCAATTAAAAATACTATTTTACTGTGCTACATCAAACCAAAAATTCAAATACTAGCAATGTTACAGCAGAGAATGTTGACCTTAAAACTCCAAACTGTTCTTAACTGCAAAGAATTAAACTTCAATAATTCGGAATACTTATTTGTTGCTCAACATTAAAGTAAAAATTCCAACTCCAAGCTGGAAAGGACGAAACAAATAGACCGGTTTCAATCAATCTGGATGGGAACATCGCTTGCAACTGTTAGCCCGAGGATTTATGTGTGTAACCCGAGGACTTAATAGCTAGGCTTCTACGTGGGCCCGTGGATTTATAAGCCCGTTTAAAAAGCAAGGGGTTAGCGACATCTCGTAATGAATGCCTGTGACGTTAACATGTGCGCTCCCGTGATATATTAAGGAACCGATGACCGTGCGGCGTCTCCTCTCTGGGTGCGATCGATAAATAATTACGCGGTTTATTTTAAGGTAGTGAATTTCGGTCCAAAACTGTTAACGGTTCAGTGAAAAATATAAGTTTAATTCCCCGTCTCTTTATTTTTCAATTAATTTAATGTCTTTGTTCGGATTCAGATTTTAAATTATGCCTGGAGTGCATCTGGGGTGGTATACTTGAAATGATGCCATTATAGTGGAAAATTTTTAAAAGTTTGGGCGGGGTGAATAATGTGATATTGGGTCCATTGAAATGCATTTTATTATTTTTACTAATATATTAGTCAGCAAAATTTAATCTATATCTTCATTTTAATATTATTTCTTTACAAGTCTGAAATTTATAATTATGATAGTAATTAAACAATAATCCATTTTAATTTTAAAATGATTTCTCTGCAAATCTAAAATTTCTGATTTTAAAATGAAGTTAATACTAATATATATATTAATTTTCAATTTTTATGCAAGCCAAAATTTCTAATTTTAAATTATTTAAATAATAATCCATGTCTTAATTTTAAAGAGACATGCGTATTCTTGTATGTTAAATATAGTTTTAGAAAATTTAGAGTTTATTTTGAGGTAGAGAAGTAGGAAGGCAGTTTAACGTAGTTTTTAAAGATTGTATTTGTTTGGGCCTGAATGGTCAAGTGGCTAGCGCTCTGGCGCTCGGTATCACAGGTTTCGGGTTCGGGCCTGTGACATGGATGTTTGTAGAGGTTCGGAATCCACTTTAAACCGTAGGTCCCGGTCTAATAAGAGCGCTGCGGGAGCATTGTTACTCAGCGTCTGTGGCTTATCTTCAAGTTACACGCGCCCCCTGGATAATGCAAATTTAGTAACGTATATGCAGCGCTTGCCTTAAGGCATCCAAGACCAAGCTGTCTATGTGTTTGCCAGCTGCATTAGAAAGAAGAAAAAAAAAAAAAGATTGTATTTGAAGGTAGTTTTTAAAGATTGTATTTTAAGGTAGATTTTAAAGAGTTTATTTTAAGACAGTGAATTTCGGTTTCAAACAATTTTAACATTCTACGTTAAGTTTACAGTTAAGTCTCTGTATTTCAACTAATATATTTAGTCCGGATTCACACTTTAAACTAAGTTCAGAATGCATCTGGAGTATGATGCAAGAAAAGATAGCATTATATGGAAATTTTCAAAGGGTTTGAAGAATAATAATATGATATATAATACACTACGTAAAAAAAGTAGAAGGACACTTGATTTTGTAACAATAACCGAAAAATATTTTATTTTTACTAAAATTTTTTATTAGAAACATTTTACAAATATTTTAAAAATACAATTTTAACATCAGAATTATGATATTCAAACATAAAATATTAATGGCAACAAATATAGTTTCTCTTTTTTGAAACTTTGTAAAAAAAGTAGAAGGACAGCATTATAATGAAAGAAAAAATAGTGATTTTAATAAGGAATGTTCTTCCCATTGGCCTTTATGACTTCAAATATTCTGTTTGGAAGTGAATTGTATAGAGATTGAACTTCTGTTTGACAAAAATTGTCCCACGAGTCATTCAATGTCTCTCGAAGCTGAGTTAGCGAATCAAATTGCCTTCCATCAGCATAAATTCGACGAACTAGCATTGCCTAGATGTTTTCCACTATATTAAGGTCAGGACTGGCCATGGTAAAACATCCGCATTATTTGTTAGGAACCAATTTTTGACTCCAGTCGCGGTGTGAATGGAAGCTCCGTCTTGCTGAAACTTCCACTCTTCATCCCCCCCCCAAGTCAGAGCCGTAAGGAAGAAGCTCGGAATTCAGCACTTGAATGTAGTCTGTATGTTTTTGCCTACCATTTCAGAAATCCAGACTTGTCCTTCCTCCGTATCCAACAGCCAACCAAACCATTAAACTCCCTCCTCCCATTTGTCGTGTTGGATAGTATTCGTCTTCATTCCCCAGACAATGCCAGTAGTGCTGATATCCGTCTGGACCGTCTAACTTAAATTTATTTTCATCGGAAAATATCACAGAAGTCCACTCTGTGGACATGTGCTCCTTAGCCCACGCTAAACGGTTATCAATGTGAGCTTGTGTCCACTTAGGATGATGTTTCCGTTTTTTGAAAATTAATTTTTTAGATCTTTTAATATAGTAGTAAACTGTTTGTTTCGTCACATGATTAAGTCCTGCTTGATTTCTTGCCTTTGAAACACTTCCTTTGTTCTTCTTAAGCACAGGAACAAGTTTTCTTTCATCACGTGGTGTTAACTTTTTCGGTCTACCAGTCTTCTCTTTCTTTCCATTCTTATAAGGATTTCTGATAAAGTTTGAAACTGTATTGGGGCTCACCTGCAACAATCGAGCAATCTTTCTAACACCTTTACCATCATTTTGATATGCGGAAATTTGGCCTTTTTGAAAATCGTTCAAAGGTATTCCTTTAGGCATTTCTGAGAACGGAGAAACAGCGTAACTTTTAAACAAATTAGATTTTTTTGACAGAAAAGGATAAAACAAAGTACAAAATCACTATTTAACTAAAGAACAACTCACTAAATTAAATACATTAGCAAGCGTCCTTCTACTTTTTTTACTCATCGGAAATTATATATACTAATTTTATTATTAATATCAGTGGTGGATGTTTAATTTTTGCCTAAAATGAAGAAAAGGGTCATTAAACTAAATCTGCATAAATATCTGGTAGTTAGGAGAAAATAAGAGATACACTGCAAAAAAACACTGTCCTTCTATTTTTTTTACGCAGTGTAGTATGGTATTGGAAACATTGAAATATTTTTATTAAATTATGTAATATGTTTATCAGAAAAATGCATTATATATGTTATTTTTAAAATAATACTTGTACTTCTTTAATAATAATATAAAAAACCACAATTTGTTTACAGGAAACATTCAAAACAATATTATTCTTGATATATAAATCAATAACTTATTAAATAAGATTAATATAAGTTTAGTTCTTAGTTGATATAACGATCTTTCTTTACTCTTGCAAGGAAGAAAAACCTATGATCTTATGACTCTCTATTATTTATGTAAACAGAAAAATATATTTATTTCACAAAAATTTTTATAAAGAATGTTCCATGAATTTATGTTTCAAAGATATATATTTTCTAATTTTAATACAAAATTTAAACAAGTATTATATAAAAGTTTAATTATGGGAAACCAATAATGTTGTATAAAATGCAACAAAATATATTCATTTTTTAATACGTATATCTTTGAGCCTCATATTTCTCTTATATGCTCCTCACTCAATCTCCTATAGTGAGAAATTTAACTTTTAGTCGTTTCTAACATTTATTTCTTCTTTGATTATTTCATAACTTGTGCCTCCAAAAATACGTTGTTTATAAATATTGAACGTTTAAAGAAATAAATCAAAATATTTAAATTTCAGTTATTTTTAACAAATTAGATATATTTAAAACAGAAAGAAATTTTCCAATCAAGAAAAATTCACATTTCTGAATAAAATATCTAAAACCATTTACTGCTGATTAAGTATAGGTTTAACATATCTAAACATTTAAATAATGCATGTCTTATAAAATGGTCCACGATAATTTAAATTAATGAATTCTAATTCATAATAATTGCAGAAATGTTTTAATGAATGTAGTTCTTCGACGACATTTTCTACAATCTAACATTAATAACAATATTTATAAATTTCAATTGTTTTTTAAGACATTCTTTTAAAAGAGGAAACTTCGTCTTTAAAAAAAAGGACCCTAAATAAAACCACTTATGAAAAATGTTGATGAAGAGAAAATTTATTAAAACTGAAGAAATTAATTAATTACTTTTATTGAATAAAACAGGAACTATCCTATAAAAGAAAAACACTTGAGAAAGATCCTGTTCAAATATGGGCCTACCTTACTTTTCCTTCGCTGAGATGAGTATTTGGAAGGTAAAGTTATTTTTTATTAGGTTATAATTATTTTCCATCATATTTTAAAGGAAAATGTACGGCAAACCTTGATTATACCTGCTATTTACTGCATTCTTTAGTGTGCAACTTTAGAAGGCCCAATTAAACGACGAGGTGAATTGAACCCATAATCTCCTATCAATCATTCTTGAGGATATTTTGATGATACTTTAATTGACTAAGTCATTAGTGGAACTTTATTAAGGTATAAAGCATAGTCACAAAAGTTTCTCAAGGACTCAAATCGCATAAAAGCATAGTAACTTATGTTCGGATCATACAGAAAAATAAAGTAAAAGTTTTCTTAGATTTGATTTACTTATATGAACAATGTATCATAAAAATAAATAATGTTGTGTGATATGAGCAATGCATGATAAAATAAAGCTGTTATGATATATATCACAACAACTTTATTTATGTCACGACTCAATTTTTGTCTTATAAAACATGCTGCACTGTCATTTTATTTTTTGATACTTTACGTTGCCGGCTCTAAACAGAAGGCTATATTGCTCCATGTTATTGGAATACATCACTGGATGTGTGCTTAACTGAGATTCAGTCCTTTAGCGAGAAAAAATAATTTGCCAGATGATAATTATTTATTGATACAGCTATTCGCACTATGTTACAATTGACTTCGTTTCTATCAATAACTTCTTTCGGCTTACAAGGGATTCCTGGATAACATGTTTTCAAACACTGTCATTGTACTTTGTCAAAAAATTTTGTGTTCTTTTTTTATCTATCAATGTAGTTTTCGCCATTAAAACTTTTGAATTTTCCGTTTATTATATATATAAATATATATATATATATATATATTATATTATATTATTTATTATATATATATATATATATATATATATATATATTATTATATTATGTATATATATATATATATATATATTATATTATATTATTTATTATATATATATATATATTCCTGCATGTGTGTATGCACGCGTTTGTGTGTATCGTTAGTGATGATTCCAGTGTTCAAATTATGTATGCCATAAACAGCCCACTTATGGATTTGGTTCTGCCTGGTTGGTTGCTCAACATTCATCTTGTTTACACTTTAGGTTAAACAGACACACCACTAACAAACCACTAGCCTACAGTTTAAAATGGATTCTAAACCACTAACAAACGTCCATGCCATCGCCAGGATTCAAATCTGGGGTCTGTAGTACCAAACGCCAGAGTTTTAGCCAATTGGCCATTAGGCCGCGCCCACTTATGGGAGATACTTTACCTTAAGGTTGGAATTTCTTGGAGTGACTGACATCCATTTGGGGAAATCCTGGCTATCAAAGCGATCAATTTTGCTACAATTACAATCGAGTTCTCCTGTTTCTGAAAGTAGTGAGTGTAACGGATGTAGCCAGTTAATTTGAACCCGAATCCTGTTGTACACATAATATGAAAGTTATTATTGGGCGGTGAGTATAGATTTACAGCATACTTAAAAATTATTTCAAGGCGTGTTATTAAATATGATTTAGCAAATTATTATATATTTGTTTAAATTAAAAAACATAACAGCAAAGTGATTATTCAAACGATTTATATTTATAGTTTCTATAACACTAACACTTAAAAGTATACTTAGCAAATATACATCGATTCAAAAAATCTTATACATAACGCATTATCTAAAAAAATTTCAACACTTTTATAGTTGGCGCAATTATAAAGTGAACATGTTTTGTGGAAACGCCATTAAATAATAATTTCTGCAAACAGACTTTTTCAAATGACTAATGCTTAATAGCCAATAGAGATGACACTCTGGTGTGAAATGATTTAATTTGTTTAGTTTCAAATAAATCGTAAATTTAAAAATTCGACTAAATTATATTTTTGTTTAGTTTTTTTAGATCCGCATCATTCACATATTTTTATCTTTCACCAAAATCAGTATGTAAGGTTCAATTATTATTATAGCCGCGAGAGGTCGCGACTGTGACCAGTAACTGGGACCTTAACTGTGTGGTCCAGTGTGGTAAGTACATGCGGTCAGATCTTGAGACCACGAGGAGAACGCTGAACGAGATAGACGGTCAGGGACCGGTTCTTGGTTTTTAACTATTAATGCTTTTGTAAAAGAGGCACAGGGTGTCCTAATATTGTAAATAAACTAATATAAGTAGTAAGAGAGATTCGTATTACATTCTGACACAACTAGTCGCTAGCAAGCAGCAGCTGACCTATGTTTTTATTTTAATTAATTAATAATTAATAATTATTAATTAGTTAATATTAATAATTAATTTATTTAGTAAATAATATATGTTATTGTTCTAATACTGCTTGCAATGCAGAGATAGTTAATCGTTATACCATAAGAAAGGGCTGCACCGCTGTTACTTATTTAGCACTACCCAGGGAATACGTGTAGCTTGAAGCTACACGTATTCCCCACGCTACAGATGAGAGTAACACTACCCCACAAAGCTCTAGGATCCTATGAAACCGGAGCTTAAGGTTTAACGTATGCCTTTATTTTAATGTATGTTTTATAATATATTTTTATTTTAATATACTTATGTATGAGTTTAATTATATGTTTCTATTTTTAAATCAAAAATGGTACTACACATGAGCCACATTCGATGAGCCGCCAATTTTAACTGATATAATATTTAAATAAACCGCTTTTCTTTATAAATGAAGACAAAAAAGTTGTTTATATTTATGAAAGACATTTCACCAATGCAAAGGGAAAAAAAATGCAAAACCAACGGAAGTTGAATTCGTTGCATATGTTGTGTTCCAAAGACAGAAAAGTTTTTAGGACATTTTAAAAGGAAAAATAAATGAAGAAGGAAAAAAACAAACAATTTGTTTCCTATCAATCTTTAAGCATTCGATTTTGGAACTGAGATCCTAACGATAAAACGTGGAATGGATATAAAACTCTTCGGTGGAGTTGGAATTTACTGCTCTAGGTTTTCATTTATTTTATTATTTTTTTATTCTTGATAGCGATGTTTCCTTGTCGGTTGTCTTTCCTCAGACAAAGATCACAAAGCAATGATAAGGAAGTGAATAAAAAAATAACACTTTATTTCGCTGTTGTTTAATTTGTTTTCTTCTGTAAATTGTATAAAGTATTGCAGAGCCACAATAATATAACGTTTTAATTTTGCAGCAAAACTAAAGTTGTTAACATTGTAGAAACAATATATTATTGTTCTAAGCCATAATACTCTCAAATAGACAAAAATAATATTATTCTAAGCCACAATAGTGTCAAATGGACAAATATAAGATTATTCTAAGCCATAATATTCACCAAATAGTCAATTATAATATTATTCTGACCCATAATACTCTCAAATATCCAAAAATACACTCATGCCCATAAATTAAGGATAATGAACTTCAGGCAAAGAAACAGACAGAAGCAAAACAAATTTGATTTATTTGTAAAGTCTATTTATTAAACAAAAGGTAAAGAGCAAAAATGATTCTATATGTTTGACATAATTAATAAAAATTGCGATTTTTATTCCCTGGAGCAAATTTCAAAAAAGAACATATTTACAAAAAACAATATAACATGGAATGTATGATGGTTAATATGGAGTATGTCTCCCGGACGATGCAATACAGGCCTTACAATGCCTAGGCATGCTGAGTATCAAATTATCAATCTGATCTTGGGGAATATTACACCACTCATCAAGCAATGCCCTCCGAAGTTCCGGTTGTCAGGTGGGAGGTGGTTGACGGGCTGCAGTTCGTCGGCCAAGCATATTCCACACATGCTCTATTGGATTCAAGTCCGATGAGTATGCTGGGCAATCCATACGGGTGAGATCCCCCAATTGAAGGCATTCGTCTACAATGTTTGCACGGTGAGGACGGCCGTTGTCATCCATAAACAGAAATTCAGCACCCATGGCGCCCTGAAACAAATGTACATGTTATTCCAGAATGCCATCCGGATAGATGTGGCCTGTCATCGTTATACTCTGAACATGCAGGTCAGTTCTGGAACCAAGAATAATTCCTCCCTAAACGAACCATCCTGCACCACCGTAACGGTGCCGTTCAATGGTGTTCTCTTGGTGGTAACGGGTACCTGGCGCTCTCCATATGAAAGTCCGGCGAGAATCAGACTGCAAACTAAACCTGTACTCGTCGGAAAACATCACACCAGACCACTGTTGCGGTGTCCACGATGCATGCTCTGTACTCCATTTTAATCGCAGGCGACAGTGAGTTGCGGTAAGTGGAACACATCTGACAGGCCTACGAGCATATAGACCAATGTGCCGTAAGCGTCTGTACATGGTCTAGCTTGAAACTGTCGTACCGGTAGCTGAAGAGAGCTGACGAGACAGGTCTGATGCTGTACTCCGTCTGTTTCTTCGGGCCGTAACTGCTAAATACCGGTCCTCATTCGGCGTTGTAACTCGGGGGCGACCTGTGCTGTAACATCTACTCACATTACCATCATCTTGGAATCGTTGCCAAAGCCTTGAGATGACTTTCTGGGAGATTCCAAGTTCCTCGGATACTTCCAGCTGGGTACGTCCACATTCCAGTCGTCCGATAATGCTACCACGTAAAAAATCATCCAAATGCTTCCTTTGTGCCATAATTATGCGGTTATTGCACTGAAAGGCTTTTAAAGCGCTTGTGAACAATTTTACTTCTTTGCCACCATTCCTTATATACCCCTCTCTTACACTCTCGTCATTATGACGTACTATCCGTGCCATGTGGTGGTTTTCTGTAATTTGCATATTCTTCTTCAAGATGTGTGTGATATTTCTACAGGTGAAATTTTTATTTTAGTGTTCAATTTCTGTGTGATTCTGAATTATCCTTAATTTATGGACATGAGTGTAATATTATTCTAAGCCACAATATTCTAAAGTGGACAAATATATTAGCTTTAAATTATTATTAAGCTCTTATTAATATTTAAGTTATTGTTGCTCTAATACACTGGCAATACAGAGACAGTTATATTTATGCCATAAGCAAGGGCTGCACTGCTGTTACTCATTTAGCACTTCCCCATTGGGCACGTGTAGCTTGAAGAATAGCTACGGACGCGGAGTAAAACTACCCTCACAACGTTCTACAATCCTATTAGGCCGGGAGCTAGGGCTTAAAGTTTATTCCGAACCACTACAAACGTCCTTATCACCACCGGGTCTCGAAACCGCAACCGGTGGTATCGAGAACCAGACCGCTAGCCACTTGGGCACCGGGCCCCTATTGATTTCTTTTATTCAACTAGATCCGGTTTATTTACATATTTTTAATTTTCACCAAAATATATGTTTTTATTTTAATTTTAAATAATAAATAGTACGCAATAACGAGCGCCACATAAGCCACATTTGATAGTCACGATTTTAAGTGATGTAATACTTAAATAAACTGCATGTTTTAAAATGAAGAGAACAAAAGTTGTTTATATTATGAAGTAAAAAATGTAAAACAATAAAATGTTCAATTCGTTGCATGTGCTGTATTAAAAAAACCAGAAAAATTTTTAGGACATTTTAAAAGGGAAAAATAAATGAAGAAGGAAAAAAAAAAAAAATTTGTTTCCGATCAATCTTTAAGCATTCGATTTTGGAGGCCAGATCCTGACGATAAAACGGGGGATAGATATAAACTCTTCGGTGGAGTTGGAATTTACTGAACTTTGTTTTCATTTATTTTATTTATATATTATTATTATTGTTATTATTTTCTTGGAAGCGATGTTTCCTTTTCGGTTGTCTTTCCTGAGACGAAGATCGCTAAACAATATTAAGGAAGTAAACACTTTATTCGGCTTTTATTCGATTTTTTTTTATTGTCGTAAATTGTGTAAAGCATTGCAGAGCAACAATAATATAACCTTCTTAATTTTTGCTGCAAAATAACACTCTTAATAATGTAGAAACAATATAATATTCTAATCCACAATATTCTGAAATGGACAAAAATAATAGCTATAAATTATTATTAAGCTATTATTAATATTTAAGTTGTTGTTGTTCTAATGCAGCTAGTAATACAGAGACAGTTAACCTTTATGCCAAAAGAAACGGCAGCATCAACGTTACTCACTTAGTTCTACCAAGAGGGCACATGTGACTTGAAGAATAGCTACGGACGAGGAGTAACACTACACATACAACGCTCTACGATCCTATAACACCGGGACCTGCGGCTTAAAGTGAACCATTCACAAAAATCCATGGCACAGCCGGGACTCGAGACCAAAACCTGTGGGACCAAACACCAGAGCTCTTGCCACTCATGCATCGGGCCCCTATTTATTTCTTTTATCCAAATAGATCCAGATCATTCTATATTTTTATCTTTCACCAAAATATGTGTTTCAATTTTAATTTTTCAGTCAAAAATTTGTACACGATTACGAGGGCCACACAAGCCGCACTTGATGCGGCGCCGATTTTAAGTGATGTAATATTTAAAAAAAACGGCTTTTCTTTTTAAATGAAGAGAAAAAAGTTGTTTATATTTATGAAAGACATTTCACCAAAGCATACGAAAAAAATGCAAAACCAAGGGAAGTTGAATTCGTTGCATATGCTGTATTCCAAAAAGGAAAAAAGTTTTTAGGTCATTTTAAAAGGGAAAATAAATGAAGACAAAAAAAAAATTGTTTCCTATCAATCTTTAAGCATTCGATTCTGGAGGACGATAAAAAGGGATAGATATAAAACTCTTCGGTGGAGTTGGAATTTACTGCTCTTGGTTTTCATTTATTTATTTATTTATTTTATTTTATTTTTTTTATTCTTGGAAGCCATGTTTCCTTGTCGGTTGTCTTTCCTGAAACAAAGATCGCTAAACAATGTTAAGGGAGTGAAAAAAAAATAACACTATATTCGGCTCTTGGTTTTTTTTTTTTTTTTTTTTTATTTTTTTTATTGTTGTAAACTGCGTAACGCATTGCAGAACCACAATAATATAACTTTCTTAATTTTACCGCAAAATGACTATCTTAAAATCCCAACTCTATTAATCCGTAGCCACAATATAAGATTATTCTAAGCCACAATAAAAATTACTTATAATTATTTATTGCTCTAATTGTTAACATTTTGTTTAAAATGAGTTTAATGAATTGTTTTGTTTAACATTTTGTCTTGTGTTAAAAATAATTTACACGAAAGGAAAATAAGAATTATGCGAATAAGAATTATACGAATTATTCTCAAATGGACAAACAATATAATAGCTTTAAATTATTAAACTATTATTTCGTGTTAAAATTAAAATGTATAAACTTTTGGATAATAAATACTTCGAATACAAAATAAATGTATATTAAAATAAATGATTAAAAAAATGCATTTAATTAAAATATAGATTTAAAATATAAAAAAATATATAAAATACACTGTTTTTTTTTTTTTTTTTTTTTTTTTTTTTTGCATAAATTATATAAAGAAAATCAACAATTCTACCTATTTTTTAAAGTTTGAGGATAATTAATTTGATTGAATATACATTAATATACCAGTTTCAGGATCAAGTCCCGTTTTTAGTGGTTCGGAATCTACTTTAAACCGTAGGTCCCGGTCTAAATATGATCGTAGAGACTTACGGGGGTAGTGTTACTCGCATCCGTAGCATATCTTCAAGGTATACGTGTATCCTGGATAGTGCTTATTGAGTAACAGCCATTGCTTATGATGAAGAAAACTGTCGAAGTATTTGCCAGTTGAATATGAAAAAAGATATTAATATTTCATAATGATGTTAACATTTCAGTTTAAATGAATAAAAAACCTCATTTATGCTGTATTAAAAACAATTTACAAATGCAAATGAAAACTATATGAATTAAGATGAAAGCAGTAAATAGAGAAGAGATATTAGTGCAGGAATTTATTTTTCTTTCTTTCTAATGCAGCTGGCAAACACTTAGACAGCTTGGTCTTGAATGCCTTAAGGCAAGCGCTGCACAGACGTTACTCATTTTGCATTACCCAGAAGTTAAGCCACGAACCATGAAGATAAGCCACGAACGTGGAGTAACAATGCGCCCGCAACGCTCTACGATCCTATTAGACCGGGACCGACGGTTTAAAGTGGATTCCGAACCACTACAAATATTCATGGCACCAGCGGGACTCGAACCCGAAACTAGTGAGTGGCTAGCCTCTGTGGTACAGAGGCTAGCCACTCGGCCATTTCGGCCCTCGTGAATGAAATACAGTACTGTATATTTTTTAATAAAAGAAAACAATATAAATTTAAGAACTAATAATTAATAATATAAAATAGAAATAAATATATTATTCTTTTTATAATTAAGTTTTAATAATTAATATTTGACTTTATACACACATTTAAAAATAAGTCATCATAAGAAAATAAGCTTTCGTTAAAAAATAAACTACAAATATAAAAAATCAAAGTTTTGTATTATGGCGCGGTATTTAATCTTTCATTGAATTATTTTTTTCTTCTTTAAAAGATTAGTCTGACAGACGAATGAACAAGTATAAAATCCTGATTTATACCGAAATTATTAATCTGTGGAATACCACAGATTAGTAATATAATATAGAGAGCATCGGGATTGCCAGTTTTGGGTAAGTCATTTTACTGTATTACCGACCCGCCCTAAGGCTCACGGCACATTAGACCAGGGTTACGACAATAATCCCGAACTGTACTTGCAAAGGAATAATAAAAGCTCTCTAGTGGGAGTGAATATAGGCCAGTTTTGGGTAAACATAATTCTCACGTAATCATACATCTCACTTTATTTTAACTTTATAGTTTAATATATGAAAAGGTACATTGGCGATTTGTGGCAACAATTTATTGGCGATTTGTGGCAACAATTTATTGGCAATTATTATTTTATGCCAAAATGGGAGAAGGGAGAAATAGTTTTACTGTCACGCAATTTTTGAAAAGAATTTGATCGTTTGTTCAGCTATTAATACTTATAATTGTAATACTTCTAAATATTTGTCATTCGTATAATATTAATAAATTTTATTATGTAATAATTTCTTTCCAGTAGAATTAACAAAATAAATACTTTTATATGATGAATGAAGAATAATATCGTAACTTTTTATTATATTTCATGCAAAATGGTAAGATTTATAAATACAATAACATTTCTTGTTTTATTTATCTTTAATATGCAAATAGTTAAACAAATGTACGACTTCGGAACAATGTCTCGGAATTTTCGGAATCACTTCGCAAGATGTTTCCTTTTTTTAAAAAATAATTACGAACTGGAAAATGAAGCCAAGAGGCGAAACAGTGCCAACTCTAGTACCAAAAAGACGAGTTTGGTTTGGTTTGTCGCTCTACGGTCGTCTTGTGCACACGAGGGCCAAACAGACCGGGACCTACAGTTTAAAGTTAATTCCGACCACTAAGAAACATCCATGCCACTGCCTGGATTCTTACCAGACTCCTGTCATACCGTACGCTGGCTTAGTTGCGGAAATTCCCTGAAGTGCTTTTTTGAGCTTCGAGCACAGATCGAAATTTCTTTGAATGAAAAGCATCGCCCTCTTACTGAATTACAAAATAGCGAATGGCTGTGCTACTGTAGAAGAATTTATTCTGTAGAAAGAAAGCATTCATTCATTCGTCTGTCAGACAAATTCTTCTACTGCATAAATTCTTAAGTCAGCAGTCTATGCCGATTTGACAAAATACTTGAATGAACTAAATTTGAGATTGCAATTAGAAAACCATCTTCTCCCTCCTCAATACACTAATATCAAATTGTTCCGGCAGAAAGTAATATTGTTTCAATCACAATTACGTAAAAAATGTTTCACACATTTTAAAACATGTGAAGTATTCAGCCGCTCTAATGAGACTGAGTTTCTCGTCAATTTTGCAGTCGAAGTTTTGAGTGCTTTGAAGATAAATTTTGATACTCGTTTCTCAGACTTTGATGTGAACTTTGATGTCATTGCAAATGACATCAAAGTCATGACTTTGATGACTTGCTCAGACTTTGATGTCATTGCAAATGAAATTAAAATTTTCAAAATCCGTTTTGATACTGACATTGAAACCCTATCCCCGGAACTTCAAATGTAAATTATTGATTTACAGTGCAGTGATATAATTAAGAACAAATATCAAAATTCATCTTTGTTGGAGTTTTATAACTTTGTATGGAGTTATGCTTATGGAGTCTTCCACTGATAAATTTGATAATTTGCATAAATTTGCACGTTGGCTGTTTTCTGATTTTGGTACTACTTACTTGTGTGAGAAAATATTCTCCAAAATGAAATACACAAATAATGTTTACAGATGTAAGTTAACCGATGAGCGTCTTAAATCTCTTTTAATAATTGGTACACGTAAAACTGATCCACAAATATTTCTACAAACTATTGTCAGTGAAAAATCACTAAATAAATCTCATTAGTATTTTTTTACAAGTGGATACCCCACGGTTTCATTCGCGTTAATATAGCTTTTCTGTTCCTGAGGGATTTTCAGTATAAAAATCATATGTTTGATTCAGGATATGTACATTCCAAACATCGATATACATATATATGCGATACTCTTTACCCCAACATAACTACCGATGTTCATTAGTTTATAATGTTAGTGGGATTCATTTCAATTATTTGTTAGTTGTTACGCTTAAGTTATATTTTCTGTTTATTATGCGTGTCATTTAGCTTTGCCTAGCAAGTCAATAAAACCGAGTTATTATCATTCTGTGTTTTTTTTATCCAATTTATTACAGCAATAATAAGCTATTCGCTGTCCGGCCCGCCGGTGTCATCAACCCGGCCGTAGATTGTTAATTGTGTAAATGATTTTATCTATTCCATTGATATTCATAATAATAAATGTCATTGATGCTGGTAGGTGAAATTGGACGATGCAAGTGATCGTGTAATCAACTCGTGGCCTTGTGCACAGCGTGTTTACAAAAGGTCTCATTTCGAATCAGCTCACAATACCAGTTGCAGTATTGTTGTCAATACAAGAATACGCAAATGGCAGATGCATTGGTCAAAGCGGGTGCTAGTGAGGTATTGATACCACTTGAGCCATTTACCTACACAGAGATTTACTCACAAGCTATGTTAAATGGAAAAACAATTTGGTCTACTCCCCCAATGCACCAGTGGTATCGGGGCAATCGACCTGGTGGTACTTTGGCACTTAATTATGACAGGCAGGGACAAACTGTAATCACCCGTTTGCTCAGTGAACACCTGAGAACTATGACTTTCTCAGATGGTTTGAAAGCTTTCGACACTTGCACCAAGTGCTCCTCTGAGCAGGCTTCACCATTTCACATATTGGCGTACCTGGGGCTCAGATGTCAGGATCTCATTGACGGTCTTGGACATTCTTAGGGTATTTGGATTCATGGACCTAGTCTAGCCCCGCTGTACTTTGGGGATAGGCGAAGACGAAGAAGAAGACAAGAATATGAGGTAGTAATGGTAAGACGTTGCCATGGTATCCCTCTTAGAATAGAAAGTTCCCAAGTTTTATCTAAAACTGCAAGCAAATAAAGGATTATTACCTCTATACAAACCCATTGAAAGGCAATACTGTCTCTTCTCCGACAGATTGGATGTTCGGGACATGCATAAATAGAACATTGCATAAATAGCAAAAAAAACAAAAAAAACAGACAAATCACTATTGTGAAAAACTAATGGTTCATTCTTGAATCAGGGAGGTTTCCAGTCTTTCGTTAATATGACATGATAATGAATCTTTGTTACTTCTAAATAATCCTCTAGAAGGCACTGACTTCCCTTCATTATCTATTAGCGGGATTTTCATGATATATTGAGATATTAGAGAATTGCTAATTGTAAAAGCAATTCTCCGATTTGTGGTTCATTTGTAGCATTCGCGGCTTGCAATATATTATGGTACTATACTGTGTAGGTTTGAATATACTACCTACTTCCGTGGTAGACTCTTCAGTTAGAAACAATGTTACTCGATAGTGTTAATAGGCATAGTAATTCAAAAATATACTCTCATTGAGTTATCCGTCTGTTCATAATCTGACAGTTTGATGGTATTCATACGCGTAATTGAGACACGAAACTTAATGTGCAGCAAAAGCAAATGCTCCAATTACCAATATGTCAACAAGTGGTTCATTGATAACCTTATCAATTAGCAAGCAGAAGGGCTCATGCTTGTATCTGCCGATGTAGAGACAAAATAGAAACAATATTATTTGTAGAGTTCTCGCATCAATATTAAGGGTGTTTGTCTCCAAGGAGTCTTTTCCTTATGCACATAAATGATGGGAAACTATATTTACAATTTTTCTGAAACCGAAGGGAGTTACCTTCTATCCACTATCCATAGATGGCTCTGCATGGTATAGAGAAGTAGAAAGAAAGCGGAGTACAAAATAAAATTTAAAAAACAATGACAATTTAAAGAACATATACAAAAGACATTGTACAGACCAATCTTAAATAATACTTTACATTATAAAACCAATAGTAAAGTTTTTCATTGCAAATAAAAATAATATAAAAGCCAGGATAAAGTGAATATGCTAGCACAGATTACAACACGAAAAAGCGTCTCAACAAACTGTCTATCGCAGTCCACCAGCCGATGAGATACAGGACTGTGACTCGAAAATATGAGGATAATATATCCTTCTTAGTTCTCGGTCCCCGGCCCTTATCCTGTTCCAACAGGATATTCTATTTCCCGGCCGGAGGAGATCGAATCGATTTTATTTTCCAAATTTTTTTTTCTTCCACCCTGATATTTCTTTCTTATTTTTTTTTTTTTTTTTTTCTTGGTTTTGAAGTTAAAGGGAGAGAAAGTCCTGGATCGAATTTCGTTTACGCTCGCCCGTAAAGACATGGGCCCCGTGTTCGCGTATGCCAAACTGGCAAAAAAAAGGAAAAAAAAATCCCTCTCTCTGTCCCTGCTGCTAGAGAATAAATAAAAAGGAATATAAAATTTGTGCGCTTTGAAATTTGATTTCGACTTCATTTCGTCCTTCTATTCCTTAAAATTTTCCCTGAGAAACATATTTTTTTCACTACTTAGATGTTCTTCGATTCCATTGTTATTGGAAAACGCGCACTCGTCGAGAGAAGAAGTTGGTGGGAAAAAAAACGTACTTGGTGTAAATTTTTTTAGTTGTATTTAAACTTTCAATAAAAAAAAATAATTCATATTGTATTTTTATGCGAGCCAATAATAGTTTTAATATTATAAATTACGGGTGCGCAGAAATTTACCTCCCCGAGGTGCACCTGGTAACACTTTTTAGTGGCTAAAAGATCTACAACTTGGCATTATTGTTAGATTAATAAACTCTGTTTCAGCATGTTTTGTTGTTGTTGTATGTTGTAGGGTTTTTTTTTTTTTTTTTATTTCGTTGTTCTTTTTTTGCTGTAACTGTTCATAATCTGCCATTGGAAATAAAAAAAATATATATTATAAATTACTGTTAACTGTTTGAATATGAAATTTTTATATTTAGTAAGTGAGTTAATATTTTGAAATGTCTTATTTTGATGTTCCTAGCATATTAAAGTTAAAAAAGGAATACACATATCTATATATATATAAATGAATTATCTTTAGTAAGTAATTTATATTCATATATATATGATTTATTATTTTTTTATTTCCAATAGTAGGCTACAATAGGCAATAAAATAAAATAACACAAGGAATATATAAGCAATAACAACAACGAGAGACAAAGGAAATCACTTGTTTTGCCTATAAGAGACCTAGCATCCCAGTAACTACCATACACAGTAGAGGAAAGAAGTGTAAGGCAGACAGGAAGGTAAGATGAATTCATATCCTCTCCCAGATTACAGAGCATGCATTTTTAGGCTTGCAAATGTTCTCATTCGGAAACGTGATTGACCAAACAATCATGACCCCGTCAATAATCTGAAAAGGGCAACTGCTTTAAATCTGGGCTGATCAATGACGTTCATAATACAGTTAACCATATTTTAGATGAGTTGCCTTCACGGAAATTATCAGATAGAGTGCTATCAGTTAGAGTATAAGCCTGGAATCATCAGCTTCCTCGGGTGAAAAGAGATGTTTTTCCAAAAAGATTGGGTGACGGTTGTTCCTTTTTTGGCACAGAATCCGCCTTCTCATTACCCAGGACCCCACAATGGCCTGGAATCCGCTGCAGAACGATATACTTTACCCTTTAAGGCAAGGTCTTGAAGACAAAAGATGCATTTTTCGTTGGAAGTAAACTGAGGTGCTAGGGGGGATTGATTGATAAATGAGCTTAGAGTCAGATAGGATGACTGTTCTAGAAAATTGTTCCGTTCGCTATTGCAATTGAGTTAGAGAAATATGTAAAACTTTGACTTCAACCTCGTAAACGGCCGACAAAGACATAGACAGAAAAAATGTAGCAGAAATCCCTGCCCCAGCATTGGTTCATTGTCCCACACTGGACAATCGGTATAGATTCTCAAACATTCTGGTTCGGGGTATAGCTCGTTAATAGTTGCATAGAAAATACTCCTAAGAATATATATACACTACTGTGTCCAAAAAGTAAGATCAATTTTCAATTTAAAATTTTCGGGTCTTCTAGAATTTCAATTTTTTAGATTGCTGGCACTGTCCTTGACATCTGTGTAAAATTTGACGTCAAAATATTCCTTAGTGCTTGAGTGACGATTCGCTTTGGGAGACGCTAAAACTGATTCCGGCGATTTTTGAAATGTCTGAATGAACTGAGCAAAGAACTTGCATAAAATGTTACTTGCAGAAACGTATAGAATGTTGCATAAGGCATTCGATGAGCATTCTTTAAAAAAAATTGTTTAGGAGGGGTATAAACAGTTCAAAGAAGGCAGATAACGCGTTGAAGACGAATAGCCCTCTGCTCGACCATCCACCTCAACCGACGAAGCTCACATCTAAAAAATTAAAGATTTGGTGCTTGAAAACCGCCGATTTACAATTAGAGACTTTTCTGATGATGTTAGAATTTCAAAAGGATCTGTCAATGCCATTTTGGGTCTCAAACGCGTCAAATCTCGATTGGTACCGAAAATACTGAATGCGCCAGCCCTCACTGCATTGATTCTTTCTGACATTTTCGCCAAAAATTAAACTTATATCGTATACCGTGCGACTTCTGGCTGTTCCTTATACTCAAAAGACCACTCCGGGGACGCCGTTTTGAGTGGATTGAAGATATTCATCGTGAATCGCCGAGCGCTTTGACGGCCATCCCTGCCGATGACTTTTTAGCATGTATTGAGGATTGGAAAAAAAGTTAGTATAAGTGCATTGTGTCTGGTGGGGATTACTTTGAAGGCGATGAAATAAAATTGGAAGAATAAATAAAGAGTTTTTGAAAAATAAAAATAATTGCTCTTACTTTTTGGATTCAGTAGTAAAAACTTATTTAATAATTAATGATAAAAGAATAAAATATAATAAAACGTGCAAACTGTAAGGAAATAATAAAACGTTTAAACTACAAGGAAAAGCAAGTATGTGAAAATTATGTACCTTTCTAAGAAACGTTATTAAAGAACATAACTGCCAATATTAATTTTAAAAAATAAATAAAAAGGATAATAACGCTGAATTTTCATAAACATTCATTATATTGCATTTCGAGGTATTTTGTTAATCTTTCTTGCAAATTGAAACTTTTTTTTATTTCTGTTTATGTATTTTTGTCAAAATTTGATTGGAAGATCAGGAAATTTTGTGATGCATTAATTCATTATCTTTCAATCAGCAATGATATCGTTACTAATTATAATAAATTCAGATTATGAAACATATTGATCACATAATTGATGATTTTACTTTTAGAACATACGTTTTTGAACAATATTTTCGTTAAATATAAAATATGCATTGTTTATGATCAATTGCTTTTCATCCTATTTTACTAAACTTTTATTATAAAAAATGCAAGTTTAAATTTAACCATTACGATTAGAATAAGAACTATAGAAATCTGATGCATGGCCAAAATTTTGAAAATTTCCCATGGATATATCGCTACTGTTATCATTGAAAATGCCCCCCTTTTGACTCATTCAATTCCTTCTATTAGCTCAGACTCTCCCTATATATATCTTATTCAAATTTTCAATCTTTAATAAAATACTTTTTATTTATCCACTCAAGTTTAAATACATTTTTTTGAAATTTTAGCGGATGACACTTGATGTTCATACAGTTTTTTCAAATATTAATTCAGTAATTAAGTTTAATTAATTAATTTTAGTTTTTTTTAGATTTAAGTTGCATATATCTATCAATAGATGGCGCCAGATAAACTTAAAAAAATGAATGAAAATTATTTATAAAGGACTTTCTGCAATAGAGTGAAAAAAAAGTAGGAATTGTCTTTAAAAAAAATTATATTACTTGTTTTGATAAAAAAAAAAAAGGAGAATAAACGTAAGTGGCCATAAGCCTTTAATAAAACAGCTACAATCCAATATTTTGGTTACTAAAAGGTATTAAGTACTGTGATACGATGTCACTAGTGAATTCGTTGTTTGCCTTAGAATGCTACAAGACAGTCCATAACACTCGAACAGATATACTCAAAAATAGACAGCCCATAATAACAGAATTCAAAATTAATTTTCGTAATGAAAATAAATATTGACATATGAGATGCCAATATATTCCAAGTACCAGTATATTGTTATCAATTATCAGTTAACATTATGTGATAGCAACGTTACCTGCTACGAGTCTGGTTGGCTGTACTAAGCATTTTCAAAGTGGCTGGGTATGTTACCATTTAAGAGTAATTATCTCTTAAAAGTAACAAAGAACAAACCAATCATTAAGCTTATGGAGAAATTGCATGTATTTCTATCGTTTCAAGTGAATTTAGTTAATTGAAAATTAAATCTGGTCTTTAAAACTATTACCGTAAATTACAAACCAACTTCCTTTGATTCCTTTCCAACTTCCTTTCTAGACAATAAATATCCCAATTAATGTAAAACCCACATAATTATTATTATTCTCCCATTTTACAAACCTTCCCCAGAATGAAAATGAGTATTAGTTTGTAAATTATTACATTGATACAAATATTTCAAATTCTAAATCAAAAGTAACATATAAGATTGTACATTATCAACATCGTTATGATTCGTGTTATGAATATAAATTACATGATATATTCTGTTGAATTTCATATTGTTACGAAATATGAAATGTTTACAACTCATTTAAATTTGCATTCATAGTTTATGGTTCAAAATGTATAATATACGTAATTTAATCTTGAAATTATGTGCTTGTATTTTCAAGTACATTTCATATAAATAGGTTGAAAGATATTCGAAATGAGTTTCAAAGACAACCTGTTGTCAATATTGTGTATTGTACCTTAAAGATGTCTATTTTAAATCTTGGATATATTACATTTAATTTCCTGTTATTGTAAGCCATGAAATATTAAGAATTAAGTTACATTTTCTGGTTTAAAACACTAATCATTGATACAATTTTGAGTAAATGTCAGATATTGAATATTTACTAGAATATATAAGAAAATTATTTTACATTTCATTTCAATCCCATATTCTGCTGTTTCATTTTTTTGTAATAATCGAATTTATATTTTCTTATTACACAGAGATACAAAAACATTTTCGAACTTTTTTTTTCAGCTTATTTATATAAAGAAATTATTAAAAAGTGACACACATAAGCATTATAAAGCATGCATTTCTCTTCAGTATTCTTAAGAATTAATTATTAATATTAATATAATGTTTAAAGGTATAAACTGAGTAAAATGCTCGATATTAAGTTTAGAATTAAAAAATCAATCGCAATATCATAAAATGTGGTGGGTATATAAAATGTCGTGAAGGTGTATGAAAAAAAATTCATTTGTTGATATGATATAGTGATAATGATATATCTGACCTACATAAATTAATGTTTATTGGTTTGCAGGCCAAAGAAAGAGTTGTTTCAAAAACTGGGGAGTTTGTGGACTATCTACGTGCTAATGCCTGGACAGTATATTGCATATGAGGAAATGGTATTACAGAAAATTAGCGAACATGGGAATTATGGTGTTCCATGAACCCTACTTGAAAACTATGACAGTTACGGTTGTACATTCTGGTGAATAAACTTCCTGCCCAAATGAACCAGAAAGTCACCATAATGAATGTTTGGCAATCATAGTTGAATATCACATTGCCCACTAGACGTATGGTGACAGCATCTATGCTAATAATTGTATATCGTTGAAATAAGATGTCATTTGCAATGAAAAATGAAATCCTGTTGTTGTTAAAGGTTATTTTCTTCAGTGAATCACATTTTTGCTCCATCGGATCTATAAACGGTAGATAAACGTCATAAAGCAAACACATTTCAACTATTTGTAGGCAAACTCAATCTGAAAAAGGCCATCATCAGCGCTTATTGGATGCCCTTAATTCATTACTTTCAGCTTGAAGCAAAATGACTCACACAGTAAGTTAATGATGGTCTTGAACTTCGGCAAAATTATTTGAGAGGGAGAAAATTATGCAACCATAAACAGTGCTGCCTACATTTGTTCTCGCGAAAGGAGCTGTATAAGGTTTTATGGAACTAAGCTGGAAAGGGTAAAAATTGGTATATGAAAAGTGATGAATTCGTTATTAAGTTTAATGCCAATTTGCTTGACGCTAAAAGAAGCGACGCATAGAAGAAGCGATTAATGTCTTTTTTTTAATAGAAAAGTAACTTACCTTGCAATTCAAACAATAAGCTTCCGATGTGCATGTTCTTCAGGGAACTATTTTATGTAAAAATATAGTGATCAATCCACACTTTTCTCTTTGATTCCTGCGAAATGAACCATAGAATGTTTCATGCAATTGCATTACTGAGGTTAAAAGTTAGATGTTACTCTAGTTTGCTTCATACTGAAGCCAATGGAATAAGGCTGTCTGATTTGGGAAATGAAACTGTCGTTTTATCTGGGTTCCCTTTTCCAATGCGGATGATAATAGGCATCGATTCCAGCAATGTCGATCCTCGACGACAATGTACACCCATACATGTAGAATGTTTTTCCTTAGCATGGTGACATCTTTCATCATGAAAGTGCAGTGTCTTATAAAGCCACTTATATGGTTAGAAAATCACGGATAAGAATCTTCTTTACTTGCCTGGGCCCGATTCCCAAGTGTTCTATTGAATACGTATAAGGTCATCTCGATCAACTTATTCGCTTTATGGATCACCCCTGCACCTTGTAACTGCTGTCAACTGAACTGCAGTCACTATAATTCAATATCCTTGTGTGTTTTTTTGCACCGTATTAAACTCATTCACCTTCCTAATTACTATCCCGATATAATAACAGGTGGTCACATTATATGAAGATTATAGGAGGTAATTCAAAGGATGGTTAAGTACTACCTTTAGTAGTCTAACTTAACTGGGTTTGACTTAATATAGAATTTAATGGTGCTTTCTTATATAGGAATAAACTAAAGATTACAGATAGCTTTCCCATATATTTAAATCCCAATGCTTTGGAACTTTATAGAAATAATAATAATAATAAGGATATAAGGATACTGCGATCTAAAAAAAGTAAGATATGGTATATTATATATGTTTCTTAATCAGATGAAATTTATTATTATATTATTATTAATTTCTAATTATCTGTGAACTGATGAATACTCGTAACACTTTTATTTTATGTTCCGTGAATCAAAATAATTACATTAATTACGAATTAATTAATTAATTACGAATCAGAATAATTCTAAAAAGAATAAATTCGAATCAGAATAATTGTAAAAAATAATTACGAATCAGAATAATTATAAAAAAAATAATTACGAATCAGAATAATTGTAAAAGAATTATTCACGAATCAGAATAATTATTAAAAAAAAATTAATGACGAATCAGAATAATTGTAAAAAAATAATTACGAATCAGAATAATTGCATTAATTTTGAAAAGCGAAAAGGCAATTGGTTAAGTTATGCAGAGGAATATGAAAAAATTATAATGGTAACTTTATACGATTTATAAGTTCAAACTTCAACAAAATAAGACATCTTTCATGTTAATCTATTTAATATAAATTACACCATAATCATTTTTTATACAGAATGCAAATAACTTAATTCACCTAGAAAAAGACGGAAAAAAAAAAGCTTTATTCTTAAGAAGATATTTCTCCTGGTAAATTCTAAGGACGCTTTTTTTAAGCCGTAAAAAACATATTTAGTAAGACATCTATTTTTAAGGTAAACTCTGTTGCATCCAAGTCTAATCCCAAAGTGTTATTACATGTATTGCAATTTTCCTCTCACGATTATCTCCCATTTGTTGCAATTTTTTTTTTTTTTTTTTTTCATTCTCTACCTTTTCTGAGGGGTAAAAACAAGAATCAGAATAATTTCGTTAATTATGAATTAATTAATACAATTAATTAACTACGATTCAGAATAATTCTAAAAAAATAATTACGAACCAGAACAATTGTAAAAAATAATTACAAATCAGAATAATAATGAAAATAATAGCTGTGAATCTGAATAATTATACAAAAATTAATTACGAATCTGAATAATAATAAAAAAATTCATTACAAACCATAATAATAATAAAAAAAATTAACTACGAAGCAGAATATTAATAAAGAATCAATTATGAATAGAATAATTGTAAAAAATTAATTACGAATCAGAATAATTGTAAAAAATAATTACGAATCAGAATAATAGTCAAAAGTAAATTACGACTCAGAATAATTGTAGAAATAATTACCAATCAGAGTAATAGTAAAAAAATTAATAACGAATCAGAATAATTGTAAAGAAATTAATTAAAAATCAGAATAATTATAAAAAATTAATTAAGAATCAGAATAATTGTTAAAAATGTAATAACGAATCATAAGAATTGCATTAATTTTAAAAAGGCACTTCTGTAAGTTACGTTAGGCAGAGAAATATGGAATAATAATAACTGTAACTTTATTTCACTTATATGCTTAATTTTCGAACTTCAACAGAATGTGACATCTTTCATATTAATCTATTTAATATAAATTACACCCTAACCATTTTTTATGAGAATGCAAATAACTTAATTCATCTAGAAACAAGAAGAAAAATAAAGTATAAACATATCTTCTTTATTCTTAAGAAGATATTTCCCTGGAAACTTCTAAGGACGCCTTTTTATTTTGCAAACAGAAAATATGCCGTAAAAAAATAAAGCCATATTTAGTAAGACATCTATTTTTAAGGTAAACTCTGCTACATCGAAGTCTAATCCCAAGGAGTATCGCATATATTGCAATTTTCCTCTCACGTTTATCTCCCATTTGTTGCCATTTTTTTTTCACTCTGTGCCTTTTTCTGAAGGGGCATCTGGATAAAATTAAGAGTGGGATGATGATATTAGATCAGAGATGGAATGCAAGGAAGATATTTGCAGTATGCCGAAGCAATTTTTTCCCTCCTGCGTGAGGGATGAAATTGAGGTACTTAAGGTCCTTTTGGGCATTTTCTGCTGCAGCCAGTGTAATAACTCAATTTTTCTTCTCGTGTGTCTCGCTTGAAACGGTGGAATAAAACGAAGAAGAAATGCCATCCTCAAATCATTCTTGAGCTATTTAAAAGTTATTTCATTCTGAAACTTTATATTTAGTAGCCCAGACAGACGAAATAGCAAAGCTGACATGCAAATTACTTCAAGTTTTTTTAAATACTTGTATGTTTTTAATTTTAAAACTTCGTTGTTTGTATTTGAAACTGTACATAAAAAATAATGTGTCAGTATATTACATGATTGCTTAATTTCTATAAAACATGAATTTTAAACTGTACATAACTATAATAAATTAGGTTTTAAAACAAGTATAATACACGCATTACCTATAAAGGCCTGATGGCCGAATGACTAATGATCTGGCGCTTCGTGCCACAAGTTTCGGGTTCGTGTCCCGCTGGTGCTATAGATTTTTGTAGTGGTTCGGAATCCACATTAAACAGTAAGTCCCGGTCTAATATGGCAGTAGAGCGTATGTCTGACAACGCTACTCTGTAAAAAGAAAACATATTTCGAAATCTGCTAGCAGGTAGTTGGCCTTGGCCCATCATGAGGCTGTTGCACCACTGATGATGATGATGATTATCTATAAAATATAAATTTAATCACAAAAGTAGTTGCGTTTAACTATAAACTAAAATGTTTTTTTTAATTTAAATTACAAAATTCGCACCTAAAAATCGTATATTTTTAAACAAATTAAATAAATGAATAAATAGCCCGACTCTTTTCTTAGTGGATATAGGCGCAACTGGTAAGCATTAGAACCAATCCGTTGGCGGTTTTGTTATAGACACTGCTTCAAAGTACGAGGAGTCCTGATGGAGTTTATGATGTTCATCATCTTGCCTCATTATCGGACAACCTGGTGGAAGTTTTCTGGATATTCTCCCATAAGATACGCTAATGTGTCGTAATTTCTACTAAAAGAATTCACGGAAGGCACAACTCTCCTACTTCAGATATTCGGAGTCAAGTCAGATTTCTACATTCCGGTGCTCATTCACAATATAAGCTGCTCCCATTCAATCCATCTATGAGTGTGGCCTGATAGCCAATTGGCTAGCGCTCTGGCCTTTGGTACCATAGGTTCCAGGTTTGATTCCTGGCAGTGGCATGGTTGTGTGTGAGCGGTTTGGAATCCACTCTAAACAACAGGTACCGGTCTGTTTAGCCCTCATGTGCACAAGATGACTGTAGATCGACAAACCAAACCAAATCATCTCTGAATAGACTACTCATAAGATAGATACTCATAGGAAGAATATGTCCTTCACTGCGAAATGAACTCATGAATTTTCCACTCATAAAGTAGAAGACTCATGAGTCCATCTCGGGCTTAGACACAGACACAAAAATGAGCATTAGACACAGACACAAAAAATGCATTTAGCCTTAAAAATTATCCGTATTTAATTATAAACTAAAATTATTCAATTTAAATTATAAAATTCGCATTTCATATTAAACAAAAAATGCAGTTAACTACAAAACTTTAGCATATTTAACATTAAACTAAAAAATGTGCAAAAAAACAATTAAAAAAATTATTGCGTTAAAACTTATACTACATTTATGATTATTAAATAAATGTGTAATAATACGATTCAAAATTTTCAAATAAATAATTTGATCCTGAATTTTGTGCATACATTAGTATAGATAGAGTTTGCACTTTAGACACCATTAGTACAAATGTGAAGATAAATATGAAAAGTAAATCATTTATAAAAACAAACAAAATAGATATAATTTTAAATATTTCATGAAGTTCAGTCAACACAAAATACGATTATGGTTGAACCAAGTGATATTTTTATTGTTTATTCAAATAAAAAATAAAGTTAAATGTTTAATAATAAAGATAATTGCAAGATAATGAAAGAGCATCAAAAGAATCATGTCAAAGTTTTCTCTTGCAAAAATGTGTTACCTCTAATGAACCTTTAATTAAATGGTGACACAAATTAGGAATTTTTTTTTCGGTTCTTGTTGAAATTCTGCAATTATTTTCAGGTCACCATGCAAATAAAATTAGAAAAATTGTTACAATGTTAAAAGTTGTTTTTTTTCTATAAAGTCTTAATTTTTCTGAGATAATAATAATGATAGTAAAATAATCCAACAAACTAATCTTTACTTTAAAAAAATAGTTATAGTTATTTGAAAAGAAATATTAAATAAACAAAGTATTAATTTTATTAATTATATGAAATATTCCCATTTGATTAAAAATTTTAATACAGTTATATTATAACTGCATAGCAGACTCATATTGTGTGGTAATATGCACAGCTAGAGTGCAGATCTGCTGTCTGCTACAAAAATCTATAGAAAACATTTTTTTTTTAATAATGTAATCAAATTATTTATTTAATTTTTTTGTTACACCATACGAGTATTATTTCTTTTTTATTATTTGAAAAGATTAAATTTATCCAAATGTTAGATAACTTTAGGGTATTTTTTTCTGGGTCCATCCAAAATCTGTGCATGTCTTACCTATACACAGAAACATTCACCTCTATAGATTAAATCGTTGTGATTCCAATGAATAACTATTCCTGCTTCAATGTCTTTTAGCCACGAATACATTTTGGTAGGCCATCCACGCCAATCGGACAGTGATTCATTGGTAGGGGGAAAAAAGCTAACGGACAGAAACAGGAAAGGTAATTTCAGCAGAAAGAGGGTCTATTCTGTGAGCCGTCTTATTTCTTATTCACGTATGCTTCTTGGGCGGAAGTGTTTCTGATCGGAGAACCCAGCAAATCAGCTTTTTTTCCACTTTTTTTTATCCCTGGATATTCGCAGACCCTGGGGCAATCGATGCAACATTTAGTAGCGATGGGGAAAAAAGGGGCTTTATCGGGAATGCTCCAGAGATGAACCGGAGTGCATTCATGCCTTACTCCAATGAGATTGTTGCTTCGTGATTAATAGTGTGGCAATCACGGTGATGAGTTTCTGGCGAGGTGAGCTATTTTTTTCCCATTGATTTATTTTTGTATGACTCGACCCTTTTATTTGAATGGAAACGTAAATTTAAAATATTTTTATATTTTATAAAAATTACATAAACCACATTAAAAGATTGAAATCTCATTTTTTTGGGGATGTCATATCGGTCCACTGAATTTGGTTGCTTATATGCCCGCATACTTAATGGACAGCCTGATTGCCGAGTAACAAGCGCTCTGGTCGTCGATGTCACAGGTATTGGTTTCAAGTTCTGGCGTTGCCATGGATGTTTGTAGTGGTACGAAATCCACTTAAAATTGTAGGTGCCGTTCTAATATGACTGTAGAACGTTTGAATGCGAATGGAAACCCCACGAAGTAAAAAGAAAACAAATCACGTTTCGGAATCTACTAGTGAGCAGACGGGCTTTGCCCACTATAGGACTGTTGCACCATTGTAGAAGAAAAATATAGATTTCATAATTGAATAACTATAAATAATGAAACATAATTTTAATAAATTTAATTTCTTACATATAAATTTAATTACTAATAAATTTAATTACTTCTTTCGAGTTCCAGCGTTGCCATGATTGTTTGTAGTGGTTTTGAAACCATTTTAGACTGTACGTCTGGTTTACTATGACTGTAAAGCATTGGGAGTAAGAGTTTCAACCCCAAAAGGAAAACAGCTAACATCTCTTGCACAAAATTCTGCCCGTTGGCCAGCAGCCTTGATCTACCATGGGGCTGTTGCGCCACTGATGATGGTGATGACAGATTATCCATGGCACCGTCTGGACACGGATCCGAAATCTGTGGTACCGAGCGTCAGAGCGCTAACCACTCAGACATCAGGCCCAAATAATAATATCTCAATAACATTTCAGGATTGTATATGGGAAAAAAGGGCAAAGAAACTCATTGGAGCAACCAATTTGCCATTAGTTACTACAAAAGGTATAGAAATAAATATTTTTGAATTAATGTAACATCAAGCATCAAATTATTTATTTAATTTTTTATTATTATGATATGCAAAGATTAAATTTATCTTAGAAGCTAGAAAACTTTGCGGGGTTTTTTTCAACAACCATCCTAAGTTTGTGCATGTCTTACCTATACATAGAAATCTTCACCTCTAAAGATTAAATCGTTGTGATTCCAATGAATAACTATTCCTGATTCAATGCCTTTTGGCCACGAATACATTTTGGTAGGCCATACACGTCAATCGGACAGTGATTCATTGGTAGGGGGGGAAAAAGCTAACGGACAGAAACAGGAAAGTAATTTCAGCAGAAAGAGGGTCCACTGCTGGGCTCTGTGAGCCGTCTTATTTCTTATTCACGTATGCTTCTTGTGCGGAAGTGTTTCTGATCGGAGAACCCAGCAGATCAGCTTTTTTTCCCGAGATATTCGCGAACCCTGTGGCAATCGATGAAACATTTAGTAGCGATGGGGCAAAAAGGGCCTTATCAGGAATGCTCCAGAGATGGACCGGAGTGTATTCATGCTTTTCTCCAATGAGATTGCCGCTTCGTGATTAATAGTGTGGCAATCACGGTGATGAGTTTCTGGCTAGGTGAGCGATTTTTCCCCCCATTGATTTATTTTTGCATGACCCGGTCCATTTATTTAAATGGAAACGTAAATTAAAATAGTTTAATTTTTAATAAAAATTAGATAAAGCACATTTAAAGAATGAAATCTAAATTTTTGATTTATATCGATTCACTGAATTAATTACCTTTTTTATACTTAATATTATTACATCAATAGATCAACATTATTTTCGAGGAATGAGTGTTACGAAAAATTTCTAATGGAGTATGTGCTTCGTCTAAATTATTAAAAAAAAGAAAAGAAAGAAAACCTCCCAGTCAGGCTGTCCAGGTGTTATGCGTCAGGCTTTTAATTACGTCGAGGATTAGGTCGTATTGACCATTTTCCTGTTAGTGGCCCAACTGGCTCCATTGCCGAACGCTGTTTCTCATTTAGCACTACACAGGAAACACGCGTATCTTGAAGCTATGGTACGGAGGCAAGTAACTCTAACCCCACAACTCTCTACGATCCCATTAGACGGGGACCTACGGTTTAAAGTGGATTACAAATCACCACAATCATCCGTAGCACCGCCGGGACTCGAACCCAAAACCTGGGGTACCGAGCGCCAGGTACTCGTCCATCAGACCGTCACAATACTATATGGATTGAAACAAATTTGTCTAAAATATTTCAGGATTGATTATAGGAAATAAAAAGAACGACAAATAAAATCAATTAGTAGAGACAGAACACATAACAGACACAGTTAATCTTTATGATGTAAGTAAGTTATGCACTTCTGTTATTCATTTAGCACTACCCGTGGGACACTTGAAGCTATGCTACGGACGTGAATAACACAATAACACATAAATCACATTTAAAGAATTAAATATGATTTTTTTGTTTCACATGCACTGAATTTGTTTGCTTTTATATACTTTACCGAGGACCAGCGCTCTGGTCCTCGGTATCACATGTTTCGTGTTCGAGTCTCGATGCTATCATTGATGTTTGTAATGGTTCAGAATCAACTTTAAAATGTAGTTCCCGGTGTAATATGGCTCCAAAGCGTTGGGGTTAGAGTTGACAACCATACCCTTTAATTAGAAAACATCTCCTGCAACCGACTGCAAAAGACATCTGCCAGTAGAAATACTATGGGGCCCACTATGGGGCAGTTGCGACACTCATAATGATGATGACAAACATCCATGGAACTGCCAGGACTTGGATCCAAACCCTGTGTCACCAAGCTCCAGAGAGCTTGGTCACACAGGGCTTGGTGGCTCACGCCAAAATAATAATATATGGATTGGCACAAATTTGTCAAAAACATTTCAGTAATGAATATGAAGAAAAAAAAAGAACGACAAAGACAAAAAATTTGACCAATCAATGTTGTCCTTGGCTGCTACAAACAGTGATTATAAAAAATATTTTTGAATTAACGTAATATCACGCATCAAATTAGTTATTTAATTATTACATACATTTCTTACTATATGCAAAGATAAAAATTCATCTTTAAAGTTAGATAACTTTCGCATTTTTTTTCTTCCATCCCAAGTCTGTGCATGTCTTACCTATACATAGAGACATTCACTTCTACAAATTAAATCGTTGTGATTCCAATGAATAACTATTGCTGCTTCATTGTCTTTTGGCCACGAATACATTTTGGTAGGCCATCCACGTCAATCGGACAGTGATTCACTGGTAGCTGGAAAAAAGCTAACGGACAGAAACAGGAAAGGCAATTTTAGCAGAAAGAGGGTCCACTCTGTGAGCCGTCTTATTTCTTATTCACGTATGCTTCTTGTGCGGAAGTGTTTCTGATCGGAGAACCCAGCAGATCAGCTTTTTTTCCCCTTTTTTTATCCCTATCCCTGGATATTCGCAAACCCTGGGGCAATCGATGCAACATTTAGTAGCGATGGGGAAAAAAGAGCTTTATCCGGAATGCTCCAGAGAAGGACCGGAGTGTATTCATGCCTTACTCCAATGAGATTGCTGCTTCGTGATTAATAGTGTAGCAATCACCGTGATGAGTTTCTGGAGAGGTGAGGGATTTTTTTTCCCACTTTGATTTATTTTTGTATGACTCGATCCATTTATTTAAATGGAAACGTAACTTTAAAACATTTTTATTTTTAATAAAAATTAACTAAGGCACATTTAAAGAATGAAATATGATTTTTTGTTTCACATGCTTTGATATATTTAATGAGGGCCTGATGGCCAAGTGACTATCGCTCTATTTCTCGATGCTGCAGATTTCGTGTTCGAGTCCCGGTGGTGCCATGAATGTTTGTAGTAGTTCGAAATCCAAGTTAAATCATAGATCCCGGTAGGTCCCGGTCTAATAGGACAATAGAGCATCTGCGTACGGCTGACAACCCTATACAGTAAAATGAAAATAACTCACGTTTCGGAATCTGTCAGTGGGCCAATACCATTGGCCCACTGACAAATTCTCACTGGACTGTTGCATCATTGAAGAAGAAGAAAAATACAGATTTCATGATTGAATAATAATAAATAATGAAAAATAATTTTAATGAATTTGATATCTTACATTTCGAGTAACGACATTGTCATGGATGCTTGTAGTGGTTTGGAATCCACTTTAAACCGTAGGTCCCGAACTAATAAGACAGTAGAACGTTGGGCGTAAGGCTGATAACACTACCCCATAAAAAGCTAACATCTCCTGTCTCGAAATCTGCCAATAAGCAGGCGGCTTTGACCCACCATGGGATTGTTTCTCCAATGATGATGAGTAATAATAATTAGGGAGTAATACAGTAGAAGTTAATTGTTATAGTAGTAGTAGTCGCTATAGTGATGGTAGTAGTATAGTATTTAATAATTATATTAGTAATAGTTGTAGAAGTTAGTCGAAGTTGACACCAAATTGTAATGACGTTATGTCATTACACCAAATTCTGTTATTATTTTGGAATTTAACTAGGATACAGGACCAGATGGCAGGGTGACTATTGATCTGGCAACATATTTCGGGTTCAAGTCTTGACTACATCTTGGATGGTTTTATTGGTTCGGAATCCACTTCATACCGTAGGTCCCGTGCCATATGCTACAGAGAGTTGATTGTTGAGCTGACAGTTTGCATGTCGGCAGACTGCCTTGGCCCACCGTGGAGCTATTTCGCCAGCGATTATGATGATCATTATATACTTAATATCCCTACATCAATAAATTAACCTTTTTTGGAGAAAAGATTGCTATGAAAGTTATCAAATGGTGCTTGTGCTTGGCCATAAGAATTATAAGAAGAAAAAAACTCCAACCACTCAAACTGGATGTCTGTATGTCATGCATATCGAATCTATCCGTGTTTCAAATTATCGAATGCAAATTAGGCCATCAGCCGAATTCGAACCCATTTACTCGTTAGTTATGTTTCCATTTCATCATCATCATCAGTGGCGCAATAGCCCCATGGTTGGCTAAGGACGTCTGCTAATTGGAAGATTTCGAAACGAGAGATGTTTTCATTTTACGACATAGGGTTTTCAGATATACGCCCAACGCTCTATGGTCATATTAGCCTGGTGCCTACGGTTTCAAGTGAATTAAAAATTTTACAAACATCCATTGCACCATCGTCGTCATGGATAAAAGCATAATAACTCTTAAAGTATTGCTCTCAGATTGTTCTCTTTTAGTGCAGGGTAGCAAGAACTTTCACAAGATTCATCCTAAGTGATACTGAATTTGCTACAAGGACCATCTATGTAATTAAAAACAACATAATAGATTTCAAAAGCATTACAGTCATAACACTAATCGTGCTAAAACAAAATTATTACTGAACCATAGTATGCTGAATGGCAGCAACAGCCTTCTACCTAATTCTAAAATGACATTGTTCAATAAATATTCGAGGATTAAATCACAAGCAGTTAGAAAATACCGAGTATTGAAACTACTACTTCGATAAATGTGTGTTATTAAACACAACATTAGTATAGATCTGAAGCAAGCTATTATGTTTAAATATACATCTATTATATGGATATTTATGTATTCCTTAAGAATAATCTAGAATAACATTCATTATAATTCAAATGGATACATAAAATTTCCATAATCTTACATATTTCATTAAAGCCAACTTCTGATTCTTAAATTGCATTTCTAAAACTTTTCAGAGATTTGTATATGTAAATAATATTTCATGGGCACAGGAATACATTCTTATGATAATAATAACTTCTTGAAGAAAATTACAGTTTCGACTTTACGTTATAGAAATTCACGATAGCATTTATTTGAAAGTCTACAAGTATTAACTTCAGCACCAATGAATGTGAAATATTTAAGTACCTTAATAATAGGAGTTTTATGTCCTAGATACATGCCTTAAATAGTATACTTTGAATTCTCTGCATGATTGTAATGGTAATTTGATTACGTATCATAAAAGTTCGGTTCTACGAAAATCATTGAAATGTAATTATGAATTTAGTATGCTTCAATGCATGAGCAAAAGCGTATTAGCTATGAAGTATTTCATTTAGATTCTGTATTTGGAAATTTAATCAATGAAATAATTTAACTAATACTGTTTCTAAATAAAATTGAAAGTATAGCATAAATTTGCTTAAAAGATGTTTTTATAATATTAAAATTCTAAATTTACAAAGCTTAATAATAAACATAATTTACAAAATTCCGTTTCTAAATAAACATTTGTTTGAAAATAATAATATAATTAATAAATAATTATAATTAATAATGTTAATAATCACTTAATTAATAATAATAAAAAGGGTGCGCAAAAGATCTACCTCCCCGTGGTGCACCTGGTAACACTTTTTAGCGACTAAAAGATCTGCAACTTGGCATTACTGTTAGATTAATGAACTCTGTTTCAACATGTTTTGTCGTATTATTTTGTTATTTATTTATTTTTTTTTGCTGTAACTGTTCATAATCTGCCATTGGAAATAAAAAGATAATAATAATAAAATATTAATACAATAATTATAATTAATAATAATATAATTATTAATTAATTCATTAATAATGTAATAATATAATTTCTAAATAAACTATATTTTGAAAGTAAATATTTTGCATATATTTTTCTTACAAAATGTTTTTTATGATTCATTAAAACTCGAAATTTACAAAACAGAATAGATAAAATAAGTTACAAAATACTGTTTCTAAATAAAATTGAAAGTTTTGTATATATTTGTTCAACGGATGTTTTTATAATAATATATTAAAATTCGAAAAGATTTAAAATTTGATAGATTTTTTAGGTCAAAACGTGATTTACTTGCTCATTGCTATAAAGTATTATTGAAGTAGACATAGTTTACGATATTATATTTTTATTATTTATGCATCATAATACATTTTAAAAGCATTACATTTCAAAACACTAATCGTGCTCCAAGAAAATTTTTAGCCATATTGTGCAAAATGACAACAATATCCTTATGTCTACTTCTGAAATAGCGTTACTCAATAAATACTCGAGAATTTAATCACAAGCTGTTAGAAAATAACGTGTATTGAAATTACCATTCCAATAACAATATGTTATGAGACATAGCAGCAGTATAGATATGAAGCAAGTAATTATCTTTAAACATATGTCTATTATATAGATATTTATATATTACTTAAGAATAATCTATAGTAACATTTATTATAAATTATATGGATACATGCAAGTATCTTTCATAATTTCATGAAATTTCCATAATCTTAAATATTTCATTATAGCCAACGTCTGATTCTTAAATTACATTTCTAAAACTTTTCTGAGATTTGCATATGTAAATAATAGTTTATGTACATAGGAACACATTCTTATGATAATGATATCTCGAAGAAAATTACAGTTTCGACTTTGCGTTATAGAAATTCAAGATAGCATGGATTTGAAAGTCTACAAGTATTAACTTGAGCATCAATGAACGTGAAATATTTAAGTACCTTAATAATAGGAGTTTTATGTCCTAGATACATGCCTTAAATAGTATACTTTGAATTCTCTGCATGATTGTAATGGTAATTTGATTACGTTTCATAAAAGTTCGGTTCTACGAAAATCATTGAAATGTAATTATCAATTTAGTGTGCTTAAATGCATGGGCAAATGAGTATTAACAATGAAGTATTTCATTTACATTCTGTATTTGGAAATTTAATCAATGAAATAATTTAAATTAAAAGTATAGCATAAATTTGTTTAAAAGACGAAACATAGCATTATAAATTATTTATATATTATTATTATTTATATAATATTATAAAAATATTAAAATTCTAAATTTATAAAACTTAATAATCAACATAATTTACAAAATTCTGTTTCTAAATAAACGTTTGTTTGAAACTAATAATATAATTAATAAATAATTATGATAATAATGATAATAATCACTTAATTAATAATAATAAAATAATAATATAATAATTATTTTTTATAATAATATAGTTATTAATTAATTAATTAATAATATATTAATATAATTTCTAAATAAACTATATTTTGAAAGTATATTACAAAATGTTTTTTATGATACACTAAAATTCGAAATTTACAAAACAGAATAACCAAAATAAATAACAAAATATTGTGCCTAAATAAAATTGAAAATATAGCATATATGTATTTAAAATTTGTTTTTTATAATAATACATTAATATTTGAATTTACAAAACATTGTAACAAACATAATTTACAAAATACTGTTTCTAAACAAAATTGAAAGTTTAGTAAATATTTTTTCAACGGATATTTTTATAATAATATATTAAAATTCGAAAAGATTTAAAATTTGACGGACTTTTTAGGTAAAAAAGGGATTTACTTGATCATTACTAAAAAATACACTCATATCCATAAATTAAGGATAATGAAGTTCAGGCAAAGAAAGAGACAGAAGCAAAACAAATTTGACTTATTTGTAAAGTCTATTTATTACACAAAAGGTAAAGAGCAAAAAAGATGCTATATGTTTGACATAATTAATAAAAATTGTGATTTTTACTCCCTGGAGCAAATTTCAAAAAAGAACCTATTTACAAAAAACAGTACAACATGGTTAGTATGATGGTTAATATGGAGTATGTCTCCCGGACGATGCAATAGAGGCCTTACAACGCCTAGGCATGCTGAGTATTAAATTATCAATCTGATCTTGGGGAATATTACACCACTCATCAAGCAATGCCCCCTCCGAAGTTCCGGTTGACAGGTGGGAGGGGGTTGACGGGCTACAATTCGTCGCCCAAGCATATCCCACATATGCTCTATTGGATTCAAGTCCGGTGAGTATGCTGGCCAATCCATACGGGTGATATCCTCCAATTGAAGGCAGTCGTCTACAATGTTTGCACTGTGAGGACGGGCGTTGTCATCCATCAACAAAAATTCAGCACCCATGGCGCCCCGAAACAAACGCACATGTTGTTCCAGAATGACATCCCGATAGATGTGGCCTGTCATCGTTACACTCTGAACATGCAGGTCAGTTCTGGAACCAAGAATAATTCCTCCCCAAACCAGCCATCCTGCACCACCGTAATGGTGTCGTTCAATAGTGTTCTCTTGGTGGTAACGGGTACCTGGCGCTCTCCATATCAAAGTCCGGCGAGAATCAGATTGCAAACTAAACCTGGACTCGTCGGAAAACATCACACAAGACCACTGTTACGGTGTTCACAATGCATGCTCTCTACTCCAGGTTAATCGCAGGCGACAGTGAGTTGCGGTAAATGGAATACATCTGACACGCCCACGAGCATATAGACCAATGTGCCCTAAGCGTCTGTACACGGTCTACCTTGAAACTGTCGTGCCGGTAGATAAAGAGAGCTGACGAGACAGGTCTGATTCTGTACTCCGTCTGTTTCTCTTGGCAGTAACTGCTAGATATGGGTCCTCATTCGGCGTTGTAACTCGGGGGGCGACCTATGCTGTAAAATCTACTCACATTACCATCATCTTGGAATCGTTCCCAAAGCCTGGAGATGACACTCTGAGCGATTCCAAGTTCCTCGGATACTTCCAGTCGTCCGATAATTCTACCACGTAAAAAATCATCCAAATGCTTCCTTATATACCCCTCTCTTACACTCTCGTCATTGTGACGTACTATCCGAGTCATCTGGTGGTTTCCTGTAATTTGCATATTCTTCTTCAAGATGCGTGTGATAATTCTACAGGTGTAATTTTTATTTTAGAGTTCAATTTCTGTGTGATTCTGAATTATCCTTAATTTATGGACATGAGTGTAGCATTGAAGTAAGCATAGTTTACGATATAAAACTTTTATTATTTATGCATCATAATACACTTACAAGCATTACATTTCAAAACACTAATCGTGCTCTAAGAAAATTGTTACTGAGCCATATTGTGCAGAATGACAACAATGGCCTTATGTCCGCTTCTTAAATAGCGTTACTAGATAAATATTTGAGAATTTAATCATAAGCAGTTAGAAAATAACGAGTATTGAAACTACTATTTCAAACAATATGTGTTATAAAATACAACATTAGTTTATTTTGATCGTAAGCAAGATATTATCTTTAAACATATATCTACTAAATATATATTTATATATTCCATAAGAATAATCTATGATATCATTTATTATAATTTATATGGATACATGCAAGTATATTTCATAATTTCATGAAATTTCCATAATCTTAAATATTTCATTAAAGTCAACGTCTTATTCTTAAATGCATTTCTAAAACTTTTCAGGGATTTGCATATATAAATATTATTTCACGTGGATAGGAACACATTGTTATGATAATAATATCTTAAAGAAAATTACAGCTTTGACTTTACGTTATAGCACGGATTCAAAAGTCTGCAAGTATTAACTTGAGGACCAATGAATATGAAATATTTAAGTACCTTAATAATCGGAGTTTTCTGCCCTAGATACATGCCTTAAATAGTATACTCTGAATACTCTGCATGTGTGTAACAGTAATTTGATTATTCTTCATAAAAGTTTGGCTCTACGAAAATCCTTTAAATGTAATTAGGAATTTAGTATGCTTGAATAGCTGTAAATTATTTCATTTACATTAAGTATTCGAAAATTTAATCAATGAAATAATTTAACTACTAAACTAAACTAAATTGAAAGTATAACATATGTTTGCTTAAAAGATGGTTTTTATAACAATATATTAAAATTTGAGATTTGCAAAATACTGTTTTTAAATAACATTGATGTTATATCATATATTTGTTAAAAAGATACTTTTATAGTAATACATAGTAAATTTTGAATTTTTAAACATAATTTACAAAATTCTGTTTCTAAATTAAATGGAAAGTATATCATATATTTATTTAAAATATTCATTATAAAAACATATTTATATAAACATTAAACAACATGCATTAAAATTCGAACATACATTCAAATTTGAAATTTCAAACACAAATAACAAACATAGTTTGCAAAATACTGTTTCTAAATAAAATTGATAGTAAAGAATATGTTTGTTTAAAAGACTTTTTTATAATAGTACAATGAAATTCGAAATTTATAAAGCATAATTTACAAAATACTGTTTCGAAATAAATTGAAAATATAGTATATATTTGTGTAAAAATGTTTTTATAATAATAAAATAAAATTCAAAATTTACGAAACGTAATAAAATTTAAAATTTACGAAACATAATAAAAAACACAATGTAGAAAATATTATTTCTAAATAAAATTGAAATAAGAGTCATATATACATAAGTATAAGAATTATTAAAACTTCTTTAATCTAAATGTAAAAAAAAAAATTAAATTCTTTGAGATTTATGATATCGATTTCTATACATGAGGAAACGCAGTTTAAATCTAAGTCAGAAATTATTGATTGGAAATAACTATTAATAGAAAAAAAATCTATTACAAAATATTCGATTCAGTTCTCATTTAATATTTACTAAGGTCGATTAGAGATAAAAGCTAAAGAATAATTTTTAACAATTGACACAAAATTTTGAAAATCCTCAAAATGTTGGAAGTAGAGAAAAAAGCCATCAAAATATTAATATTAATAAATTAATATATTAATAATAATAGGTATATATTAAATTTTAAATTTTAAAAGTAAATGGTGAAAAGTGAGAATTTTAAAAAACATTTATAATGAAATCACATGTTAAGTACTACAAAAATTTAATTATGCACGTTATATCTATTAAAAAAAGTGTAACCACGCTTCCCCGTACACAATGGCAAGAGCGCCACAATAGCGATCAAGAGAAATGGTCAATTGGCCTTGAGACTCTCACTCGAGAAAAAATGCAGTGTAACTATGATCTCAGGTTGATAAATGTTTATTTGGTCTACAGTCTCTCACCCCGAGATGAAGTACATTTAGTGCAACCTTGCACTTCCTTGCGCACCCTAGGCTTAGCCGAGAGTTCTGGCTCAAAGTGGAATCCTCCCAAAAAGTTATGATTATCTGTTTTTTGTTTTAAATGTGTTAAATATTGGATCTTTCTAATTGTATGTGTAGGGTGTTTGTTTGTGTTGTGTGTGTAAATAAAACTGTGAGTTTTCAAACCTGTTTTCAAGTATCTCAACCTACTCGCAAGTATTTACAATCTGGGCATCCCGTACCTGCACACTTAAACGCTTTAAAAATCTATTTATATTAAAACACTTCACAAATCTGTTACTCTGTTGAATAAATTAAATAAATTAAAATAATTAGTAAAAATTTTAAAAAAGTGATTAAATGATTTTAAAATAAAGATTGTTTTCCTTTTAAGATTAATTAAAATCTATCTTTAGTATGCAAAAAATTCATTTCTTTTTTAAGTTAAGATATTAAAAATTTTTCAATATAAAAGATAATAAGTGAACAAAATAATGTATTCATTTTTTGCTTTAAAATACACTAATTTATAAATAAAATATATGGAGTATTATTTTATAATATCTTCCAATCGAATGTTTATAAATAACACAGATAAAATATAATTGGATACTTATCTTAAAAAAATAATTAATTACGGAATTATAAAAAGGAAGGAATAAAAAAAACTGACATTTTGGCTTGATAGTTTTCTCAAGGTTTAAATAAAGTTCATGTTATAAATAAAAATAAGATATGAGCATTTATTTATAAAAATAATACAACAAATATTCCTTTATATTATTATTAAATTATTCCTTTTGTATGGATTAATCTAAATACTAAAAAAAGCAATTCTCAAATTCTATTATAAGGTAAATTTAAACACTCGTAAAAATGAAATGAAAAAATAAGTGTCATTTATAAAATGCTGACATATAATAGCACTCTAATAAACTAAATTAATAATGAACTGATAATTATTGAGGACAATGGGTATTATTAAAGACAAAAAAATATAATTGCATGGTGATTGGCCATTCATTGAAAAGCTTATGAGAGATATAAAGGTGGAATTTTTTTTTTTCATTTTTTCTGTACTTCTGAAACTCTTTTAGCTGCAAATAATCGAGTCTTTTACTTAATTACTGAAGATAATTATTTGATGATCTTTAAAACTTTTTCGATTGTTCGAGTATCGATCGGAAAGGTATTCTGCAGAATAACTTTTATTTACATATCAAAAGCAATTATTATATTTTTCCTAAAAAAAAATTCAGACTAATAAAACTTTAAAAATGAATTTTATGGAGACTTATTAGAAGTAATTTAAATTGATTATTACAAAATAGATTTTATTTTTATTGTTAATAAAAATGTCAATAAAATAAATTGTTAATTTAAATATTTCTAATATATATGCCAATAAATAAAATTAGAAACTCCAAAATCTTTCAGTATAAAGACAAAAAAAAATCTTCATAAGTTAATATAATAAATTATAATATTAATAATTTATTTTAATATACATAATATTTGATAACGTTTCATGAGATATTCATGATAATATATTCATAATAATAAGATATTCATAATATTAGCATCAATATTATTTGGTTTTATGTAAAACATTGTTTATTATATATTGCAAGGTTAGACTTTATAAACAATTTTCACAAATAAACTGTCATATGGAGAAAAACTAGCATATATCCAAAAATTACTCTAACGTGTCAGAAAAAATACTGTGCAACATGATTTCGTTTCATCTGAAAAATATCCAATTTACTGATATACAATGAAAGTATTAAATTCGTAGATAGATAGATATTTAATGCATTCTTTATTTTTCTTTGATTAATTACAATCAATATGAAATGAATAAGATTTAATCAAACATAAAATGAAATTTTTTGTTGCAAAAATTGCATTTTTTTTTATTGTTGTTGTTGTTGTCATTTTAATAATTTTGGGCCCGGATAAGTTATTTAAGAATGCGCATTGCACCTTTTATAAGTAAAATAAAAGATAAAATACGCATTCTTAAATATTAAACGATAACAATCCGGAACTAAATATTCTATTCGAATTCCTAGATATTCGATACTTGTATGAATTCCTGTTTACACCCCCACAATCTTTGTTGCACCTTCTTCCGGCACAAAACGACTTTCACGCTTAGAGAGAGCCATTATCCTCTATTCTAATCTTTCCAAGAAATGAGACGGGGGTTGCTGAACTCGAGATCTGATTGGTCAAAAGCCCTCGAACCCCCCAACGAAATCACTCAGTGGATCAGTGGAGGGTCATTCCAATTCTGTCAAACAAAAGCCACCCTCATTTTGTGGGGAAATGGCCATTTACTTTGATTCCCTTTTTCGCTCTCCAAGCTATTTACTCGCCATAATAATGACCAGGAACATTCCCCCCGCTCTTTGAATTCTAATTTCGGTGGGAAAGTTCCGGAGATCCACTTCCAGTTTCGAAATTCGACCCTATGGATTTTTGTTCCCCAGGGAAGGGGGAGACCAAAGCTCGTTTCAAGCCCCGTGGGGTTGGGGGCACAATTTTTAGTAACCTTTCTTTTTCTTATTTTAGTTATAAGAAAAAATGAACAAAGAATATGTTAATACTATGGCTAGAATACGCAGGTCAGCAATTCATAGACTCACATCAAGATCTCAGGCACACACAAAAATATTCGAGCAGATTATAGTTTTGAAAGTTAGAATAGTTACGTTTTTGAAATGGTTTTAATTACTATAAAAAATTGTAATTTTTAATATCCAAAATTAGGCTATATCAAAAGTAAAATTGGATGAAGAAAATCGCACAGCAACTATTAAACTAAAAAAATACATTATGCTGTGTCTATCTGACTATTATCTAAAAAGTATATATATATATATATATATATATATGTATGTATGTATAAATATACATCCAACAAGTATATATACAACACATTCTATTCACAAGACAATCATGGATTTGTATCCGAATACTGCTATATGGGATATGTGCTGAAATTTAAGTTTCAATTGCCGAAAAAGAACACCAAATTTTGTATTATATAAATTTGCTCAAACATTTCTAACGATATATATCATCTCCATAAGATATATCCTCATATTATCATTATTAGTATGCTGGATAGTTTACAAAACCTTCCCTAACAATTATTTGAGGAACTACTTTGTACTGAATACTGTATTAAAAGAAAAACTACACTGATAATGGATGTCAATCACAAACCTCAAATTAAATCCTTTTAAATTTGTTTTTCGAAAGTTATTACATTATTATATGCAATTATTTGGTATAACTATTGGAATAATAATGTAAATTATTAATCAATTTTGTATAATTATTTGGTGCAATTATTTGGTATTATTATAATTTAATGAATAATTTCAATATTCATTAAATATTATGTTATTTGATATTTAAATAAACATTAAATAATCAAATACTATATTGGAATGATAATTTCTAAAATTTTAAATACATCATATTTAAATGTTACATATTTTTTATCAGATTGCACTTAAAAAATAAACATAAACATATATAGTTACAAACATATTTTATTTTCTGTGGCAAGTAGCCGTAGCCTCTAGTCGTTACTCATTTAGCACCACCAGGACTTAAGATTGTCATGATCTAAGTTATCATTTATTATTGTGCTTCTAGCTTTTTAATTTTTTATTCTTACAACTTATAGCTAGTTTTGTTAAGAATGTCTTGTTTTTTTCTTTCTTAATTTTGATTTGTTAACATGTTTTTTTTTTTTTTTTGTTTCTACTGTAAGTGGCCAAATTTGTATGCATTGAGTTCTAATAATGTCATGGTTAACCATACCAACATACATTTTGTTGTTATTATAAAACACATATTGTTACAAAATAAAATATCACAAATAAATTGAGAAATGAAACAATGTTTAAAATTGAAAAGAAAGAAAAAATATCTTGTAAATAGTTTTCAGAAAATATGATATTCAAAATTAAACCTAAATTTTTAAAAAATAATCCTTGACAAAATCCTCTATGTTACAAACGGAAAATGTATTGATAAAAAAATGTGTTATAAATATGATGTTAATTTTCACAATTAAATAAATATCTCCAACTGATTCAAATAAATATTTTCTAAGAGATCTATTGCAAAATAAGTTATTAGAAATAATGATTATATTTTATATTGAAAAAAATAAGTGTTTAACTAATACACTTGATGATTACTAAATAATATTTTAAATTTAACTATGTAAAATTCAAAACATTATTAACCTATTCAAACCATGTTCTCGTTAATTATAAATTAAAAATAATAAATAAAAAATTTGAATTATTAAATAAAATGCACTCTAAATCATTTGATTTAACGAGACCGTTGGTAATTTTGTAAAAATTTTAACATTTTCGATATAATTTCTTTTTAATTAAACGCATGCAGATCCAAAAATTCGTATTTATTTCTTATTCCAATTCAACGTACACAGTTCCATACAGTTCCAATTATTATATTTAAGGACTTATTTTAAATTTTAATCAGAATATTACTATAATTTTCGATTGGAAAAAACATAATTACATTCTGAATGAAAATATTCTTGGAATTAAGTTAAATTACTTTATTTGTATCTGTCAAAATTAAATCTTTATTAATTTTTATTAAAATAGTGAAGCCAAACGAGAATTTTCTATCAAGTTTTATATTTAAGAAAATGCGTATGGCAACGAAAAATGTAGCAGGTGATCAATTTTAATTGCAAAAGAATTTGTAATTTGATGCTCTAGATAAAGATGAAGTTGAGCTGAAATTCCAATTCTGAATTTCAAGATTCCCTTTTGCAGATTTATATTCTAAGGATTTGTTTTTAATGAGACTCTTCGTAGGTTTTATAATTAGCTGAGAATGTTCTTTTTGCGAACTTTATTAAAGAATCTTGTGACTTTTTTTTTCCCTTGACTTTTTAAAGTTCTTTTTCAACATTCCTCATTATAGTCTTCCGCCTTAAATTGAATCTTTTTTTGGAAGATGATTGGTTTAATCGATATGCTTTGCTATTAATTTTCCAATGTAACATATACATATGTCTTTTTTGGGTCAATTGTATAAGAAATATCTGAAACAATGTTACAATTTAAAATAGAAATTTTTTATTAACAACAAAATTCTTATGTATTTATTTCATTTTTTTGTCTGTTTTATAATAAGCATGCTACTGTGCCCAAAAAGAAAGACCAATTATTATTTTTTTCAAAAACTCTTTATTTATTCTTCCAAATTTATTTCCTCACTTTCAAAGTAATACCCTCCGGACACAATGCACTTATGCTAACTTTTTTTCCAATCCTCAGTGCATGTTAAAAAGTCATCAGCAGAGATGGCCTGCAAAGAGCGTGGCGATTCACGCTGAATCTCTTCAATCGACTCAAAACGGTGTCCCCGGAGTGGTCTTTTGAGTTTAGGGTACAGCCAGAAGTCGTACTGTATGAATACGGTGGTTGTGGTTTGAAATTGTAATTGCATAAGCCCCGAGAATTTTAAAGTGAAAATTGGTCTTACTTTTTGGACACAGTAGTATACTAGGATAACCCATGTCATATTAGACAATATTAAATTTTTCCGTTGCGTTATATGATATAAGACGATAAAAAAAAAAAAAAAAAAAAAAATTATTGAAAAATACATACTGATACATAAAATAGCATAATAATACAGAATAAAATAACAAAAATAAAATAATAACACTAATAAAAAATAAAATAATAATGCATAAGAAAATAACAAATAATATTAATACATAAAAATACATAAAATAAACAAATTAGCTTAGCTTAACAACTTAGCTTTTTCCATTTAAAATAAATTTTAAATATGCACAGTAATATTATAAAATGTTTCATAACACACGACACAAATATTAATATAACTAAGTGATTCAGGCTTATAATAAATCAAATTATTAATTTTAGTCTTTCATGAGTGAAAAAATATACAAGTATTGCAACATTTGAAATCAGTTGGTTTATAGGTTAAAAATATTTTTAAAGTTTTCAATTTGCAGTTAAAAATAGCATGCAATAGAAATAATTATAACTGTGCACACATAATAATTTATTTATTGCACCTTATAAATCAGTTCAGGAAAATTTAGGAGCTATTATATATATATTTATTGAATTCCCTGTTTATATAAATATTACTTCAAATATGCAATATTTTCATGAGATTAAAATTATTATTTTAATGTCTATGTTTACATTCTAGCGATAAATTCTCCTAAAAGTGTTATGAAAAACTATCAATTTTTCGAAGAAATTTCATAATACATTTTTATAATAAATGCATACCTATAAAATTTTTACAGAAAGTTCAAATATCTCAGAAAGAACTGTTATACACTGAAGTGACAAAAGTCATGGGATACCTCTTAATATCGTGTCGGCCCTACTTTCGCCCGGCGAAGTGCAGTAACTCGACGTGGCATTGGCTCAACAAGTCGTTGGAAGTCTTCCGCAGGAATATTGAGCCATGCTGTCTCGATAGACGTCCATAATTGTGAAAGCATTGATGGTGCAGGATTTTGGGCACGAACAGACCTCTCGATGATGTCCCATAAATGCTCGATGGGATTCATGTCGGGCGATCTAGGTGGCCAGATCATTCGTTGGAATTGTCCAGAAATTTCTTCAAACCAATCGCGAACAGTTGTGGCCCGGTGACATGGCGCATTGTCATCCATAAAAATCCCATAGTTGTTTGGGTACATGAAGTCCATGAATGGCTGCAAGTGATCTCCAAGTTGCTGAACATAAGCATTTCCAGTCAATGTTCGCTCCAGTCGTACCAGAGGACCAAGTCCATGCCATGAAAAAACAGCCCACACCATTACGGAGCCGCCACGAGCCAGAACAGTGCCTTGCTGACAGTTTGGGTCCATGGCTTCGTGGGATCTGCGCCACACTCGAACCCTACCATCAGCTCTTACCAACTGAAATCGTGACTCATCGGACCAGGCCACGATTTTCCATTCATCTAGGGACCAACCGATATGCTCACGTGCCCACAAGAGTCGCTGCAAGCGATGTCGTTCTGTCAGTAATAGCACTCGAGACGGTCTTCTGCTGGAATAGCCCAAGAAAGCCAAATTTCTCCGCACAGTTCTAACAGACAAGTCCCTTGTACGTCCCACATTGATTTCTACGGTTATTTGACGCCGTGTTGCTTGTCTGTTAGAATATACGACTCTTTGCAGATGTCGCCGGTCTCGGTCGTTAAGTGCAGGCGGTCGACCACTGCGCTGTCCATGGTGGGATGTTATGCCTGAAATTTCATACTATCGGCACACTCTTGATACAGTGGATCTGGGAATGTTGAATTCCCTAACGATTTCCGAAATGGCATGACCCATGCGTCTAGCTCCAACTAACATTACGCGTTCAAAGTTTGTTAATTCCCGTCGTGCGGTCATCATCACGTCAAAACCTCTTCACATGAATAATTTGAACAGAAATGAAAGCTCTGCGAAAGCACTGCGCATTTATACCTGTTCTATGCGATGCTACTGCCATTTGAAAATTTGCATATTGCTATCCCATGACTTTTGTCACTTCAGTGAATATTCATATATACACTCATCTCCATAAATTAAGAATAATTCAGAATCACACAGAAATTAAACTCTAAAATAAAAATTTCACCTGTAGAATTATCACACACATCTTGAAGAAGAATACGCAAATTACAGGAAACCTCCAGATGGCGCGGATAGTACGTCAAAATGACGAGAGTGTAAGAGAGGGGTATATAAGGAATGGTGGCAAAGAAGTAAAATTGTTCACAAGCGCTTTAAAAGCCTTTCAGTGCAATAACCGCATAGTTATGGCACAAAGGAAGCATTTGGCTGATTTTTTACGTGGTAGAATTATCGCACGACTGGAATGTGGACATACCCAACTGGAAGTATCCGAGGGACTTGGAATCGCCCAGAGTGTCATCTCCAGGCTTAGGCAACGATTCCAAGATGATGGTAATGTGAGTAGATGTTACAGCACAGGTCGCCCCCGAGTTACAACGCCGAATGAGAACCGGTATTTAGCAGTAACTGCCAAAAGAAACAGACGGAGCACAACATCAGACCTGTCTCGTCAGCTCTCTTCAGCTACCGGTACGATAGTTTCCAGGCAGACCGTGTACAAACGTTTAGGGCACATTGGTATATATGCTCGTAGACCTGTCAGATGTGTTCCACTTACCGCAAATCACTGTCGCCTGCGATTAACCTGGAGTAGAGAGTATACATTGTGAACACCGCATCAGTGGTCTGGTGTGATGTTTTCCGACGAGTCCAGGTTTAGTTTGCAGTCTGATTCTCGCCGGACTTTCATATGGAGAGCGCCAGGTACCCGTTATCACCAAGAGCACACCATTGAACGACACCGTTACGGTGGTGCAGGATGGCTCGTTTAGGGAAGAATTATTCTTGGTTCCAGAACTGACCTGCATGTTCAGAGTGTAACGATGACAGGCCACATCTATCGGGATGTCATTCTGGAACATCATGTACATTTGTTTCGGGGCGCCATGGGTGCTGAATTTCTGTTTATGGATGACAACGCCCGTCCTCGCCGTGCAAACATTGTAGACGAATGCCTTCAATTGGAGGATATCACCCGTATGGATTGGCCAGCATACTCACCGGTCTTGAATCCAATAGAGCATGTGTGGGGTATGTTTGGCCGTCGAATTGTAGCCCGTCAACCCCCTCACCTGTCAACCGGAACTACGGAGGGCATTCCTTGATGAGTGGTGTAATAGTCCCCAAGATCAGATTGATAATTTGATACCCAGCATGCCTAGGCGTTGTAAGGCCTGTATTGCATCGTCCGGGAGACATACTCCATATTAGCCATCATACTAACCATGTTATACTGTTTTTTGTAAATAGGTTCTTTTTTGAAATTTGCTCCAGGGAATAAAAATCGCAATTTTTATTAATTATGTCTAACATATAGCATCTTTTTTGCTCTTTACCTTTTGTTTAACAAATAGACTTTACAAATAAGTCAAATTTGTTTTGCTTCTGTCTCTTTCTTTGCCTGAACTTCATTATCCTTAATTTATGGACATGAGTGTATATTAAATAATACTATATTTATAGGAACACCTAAAATTTAATTTAATTTTCCATTCTTGTGTAAATAGTAATAAAATAAGCGGCTGTTGTAAAAAAAAAATAAATAAATAAAAGTAGTTGTTGACTTTTTAAATATTTTCTAAAATACTGAGAATAAAAATAAAATAAATTTCAGAAGAATTATTTAGTCTCTTTATTTCAATAATTATTTAAGTCTTTTAAGAATGTGTAAAAGATTGAGACATTGAAATACATTTTCTTTTAAGAAACCTTGATAAGTTAAACCACTTAATTTAAATTATCTTTTATGCAGTTAAATAAAAAAAAAAAAACAATTTTATCAGTTGCTAATGAATACACAGCCAAAAATTAGTTCATAGATAAATTAAAATTTATAATTTAAAATCTCAATACACACTTGCTCTGATTAAGGAGTTTTTTTTCTTCCCTCTTTTAAAATAAAATTATAAAAAAGTATTCGACTGAAAGAAAATAATGAAAAAAAATAATTTATTACTAAATATTTAAAAAAAATAATGTAATATTAAAGATTCATTTCAGAATCAATGACATGAATTCAACATTATTTTTATAATTTGAAGACAAAAAATAAAAGCAATTTTAATTAGAAAACTGAAAGATAATTTATGTCTGGGAAATAATCATTTTGAAACTAGTCTTTAAAATAAGATAATATATAAATAATTTGAATTCATTATTTAAAAAAGAAACACTTCAAATGTTGAATTATTATTAAATAGTTTTTATATAACTGGAATGTGCATAAAATTATTTTTCATAATTTTTTATTATTTTAAGTTTTTATTTTTTTGTGTACAGAACCATACATTAAGTCAAACACAATAATAATTAAGTGCTGGTTTAAAAGCTTTCTGTAAACTATACATGTTCATAACTACTGTAATATTTAAGTGCTCTTTTTAAAAAATTTCTCTTAGCAATACATGTTAACAACCACGGTAATATTTAAGTGGTATTTTTAAACATTTTCTCTAAACAATACATGTTAACAACCATGGTAATATTTTAGTGCTATTTTAAAACGTTTTCTAAACGATACATGTAAACAACCACAGAAAATAAATTGTTCTGTAAGGAATACACGTTAACATCCACGACAATATTTCAGCACTATTTAAAAAAAAAATAGAAATCTTTCTGTAAGCAATACATGTTAACAACCACTATAATATTTAAGTGCTTTTCAAAAAAATATCTAAACAATACATGCTAACAATCAAAGTAATATTTAAGTTCCATTTAAAAAAATATTTAAGCAATGCATCTTAACAACCACGGTAATATTTAAGTGCTATTTAAAAATTTCTTTAAACAATACATGTTAACAAGCACGATAATATTTATATACTATTTTAAAATAACTTCTCTAAGCAATCTAACAAACACGGCAATATGTAAGTGCTGTTTTAAAAACGTTTCATCTAAACAATAATGTTAATCATCACGGTAATATTTAAGTACTATTTAAAAAAAAAGTCTGTAAACAATACATGTTAACAACCGTGGAACAATTATAAGTAATGTAATTTGGTAAAATTGAAATCCCATTCCCAAAATCTTCCCATCTTCAAAAATATAATATATTATTATTTTTTGTTATAAAATGAAAATATGAAATGCTTATTAGTATTTATCATTATTTTATTTAAATCAATTTTTTAAAATATTTTGCAAAACCTTTCTGAAAATAAAAAAAATTATGATTCAGAAAAAAACATGAATGATGAGATATGAATCGTTCCCTATTCATCATTTAATGTTAAAATAATTTAAGTTAGATGTTAATTCTCAAATATTTCAAATTTAATGAATTCAATTTCAGTTTTTAAATATAATTTAGAAATTTAAGTTTTACAAAATGTTGAATCTTTATTTACAAATTGAAAATAATTAAATAATCTGCATTAAACAGAATTATTGTTAAAAATATTTTATCTAATTTTAAAAATACTTTTTTACGATTATTATTTTAAAGATGCTATATAGGTATTTTTTTATTACTTTTCTATTCTTTTATTTTCATTTTAAAATTTACATAAAAATTTTCTGCTTTTAATTTAAAAACTAAGGCACAATTCGATATTTAAATGAAACTTTTCACAAATATTCCTCCTCATAAATTAATTGAGAATAATCATTCCTTAAAGTTGAATTTCACTTTTACTAGTTAATTAATTATTTACTAGTTATTTTTATTTACAAATATAAATAATTAAATAATATGTATTGAATAAAAGTATTTTTAAAAATAATATCTTTAATTTTATAAAAAAAATGTTAATTATTATTTTAAAGATTTTTCGAAATGTTTTAATTTTTTTTCAGGAATATTTTGTACTCTTTCCAGTATGTCACATGTTCATATATTGAAGTATATTTATTTTCATTTAAATTTAATATTTTACTACTTTTCTACTTTTTTATTTTTATTTCAAAATTTACTTCATTTTTTTTTTTTAATTTGAAAAATAAGGCCCACTTCATTATTCAAACGCAACTTTTCACAAAGACACATCCATATAAATAAACCAAAATTAATATTTTCTTAAAGTTGTATTTCGCTTTTACCAGCTCATTAATTATGCATAATAGGGATGGAATAGTTTTGCATACTTAATAAAAGAAACAAAAAAATTCGAAATAAAGAGTGCATGATAATGTGAAGTTCATTTCTAAAAATAGGATTTCTGAAATGATTTTCTCTTAAGACAAAAGAAATTATGGTGGCGTAAATTTATATTTCTGTTCCAAATATATTGAAGACATTCCTAGTATTAATAGACTTTGCTGGAGTTGGAACTGAATCAAGTTATTTTGTCAGGCACATATTAAAAATCCATATATGATCTTTTTTACTATAAGAGTCCATAATTTATGTTTAAATTATTCAATACATTTTGCAAGTATGTACAAACATTGAACTTTATTGTACATATAATTTTTTGTGACTTTTGAATATTATAAAAAAATATTTTAGATTTTTAAAATATGTAAAATTTCTAAAGATGAATTTTGAAGTACAATTCAAATTTTCATCTTGTTCAGGTTTTCTGATATAAGGTCATATTTACTGAAATTGGAACTGAATCAAGTTATTTTGTAAGACACATATGAAAAATACGTATACAATCTTTTTCACTATAAGAGTCCATAATATAAGTTTAAATTATTTAATACGTTTTATAAATTTGTACAGACATTGAACTTTGTTGCACATATAATGTTCTTGGGAATTTTAAATATTGTAAAAAAATATTTTGATTCTTACTTAAATAATCCATTGCAAAATTTCTAAAGATGAATTTTAAATTACAATTGAAGTTTAAATCTTATTCGTGATATAAGGTCATATTTACTCAAGTTGGAACTGAATCAAGTTATTTCGTAAGACACATATTAAAAATCTATATATGATCTTTTCACCTACGAGAGTCCATAATTTATATTTAAATTAGTAGATGAGTTCTATAAATATGTACAAACATTGATATATATTCTTCATATAAAATTATTGTGAATTTTAAATAGTGTAAAAAAGTATTTTATGTTTATTTCTAAAATTATCTAAGGCAATGTAAAATATCTAAATATAGACTTTAAAGTACATTTGAGGTTTTTGTCTCATTCAAATTTCAACAGACTCCTATTTATATTTTCACCAGATTTTTATTTATATTTTCAAAAGATTCCTTAAAATGCTACTTTCAAATGTACTACTTTTTTAAAAAAAGGTTATTTTGAATATTTCTTTTTCAAATTTTGATACGTTTTATAAATGTGTACTGATATTGACATTTATTGCAAATATACGTTCTTGTGAATTTTAAATATTACAAAAATTTATTTTATTCTTATTTCCAAAACTATCCATGCAACGCAAAATACCGAAAGATTTATTTTAAAGTACATTTGAAGTTTTCGCCAAATTCAACTTTCACCAGATTCCTTATAATACTACTTTAAAATGCACTACTTTTTTCAAAAAAGATGTTTTGAATATTTCTTTTTTCAAATTCTGATACTTTTTATAAATGTATAAAGACATTGACATTTATTGTACATATAAAGTTCTTGTGAATTTTAAATATTGTAAAAAAGTATTTTATGTTTATTTCCAAAATTATCCATGCAATGCAAAATTCCGAAAGATGGATTTTAAAGTACAATTGAAGTTTTCGTTTTATTCAAATTTTCACAGATTCCTATTTATATTTTGGACAAATTCTTAATTATATTTTCACCAGATTCCTTATAATGCTATTTCAAAATATACTAGTTTTTAAAAAAAGGTTATTTTGAATAGTGCTTTTTCAAATTCTTATACGTTTTATAAGCGTGTATTGACATTTATTGTAAATATAATGTTCTTGTGAATTTTAAAAATTTATTTTATTCTTATTTAAAAAATTATTCAATGCAATGAAAAATACCTAAAGATGAATTTTGAAGTATATTTCAAGTAAATCTAATGTTCGTATTGTAGACATAATGTTCTTGTAAATTTTAAATATTATAATTTTTTTTAATTTTTATTAAAAAAATTATCCAATGTAATGAAAAATACTTGAAGTTGGATTTCGAATATTAGTTGGTATATTTGAAGTTTTCGTCTTATTCAACTTTCACCAGATTCTTATTTATATTTTCAACAGATTCCTTATAATACTACTTTAAAATGTACTACTTTTTCAAAACAAAGGTTATTTTGAATATTTCTTTTTCAAATATTAATTGCTTAAAATACAAAATTTAGTCATGGATTAGTAAGCTTCAATCTTCCTCTTGTAAAAAATTGTAGGTGATGTGAATTGATGTTCAACGATTTATTTTTTTCCTAAGCACAGTATACATTGGTCCAAAATGTCCCACTAAGGCTAAGAGGGTTTTAGGATTAGGAAGAATGGATTGGGTTATAGTAATAGGGAGATGGAATAAGTCTCTAGCAAAAGAAAAGAGGTATTGGGTTCAAGGAATAAGAAGTTTGGATTGAATTTTAAGAGAAGAAATGAAAAATTTGACTCTGGGAGTAGAGAGGAGGAATTAGGCTTAAAGTTTGTAAAAGGGAAATTTCACTCCAGGAATAGGTATGATTGCATTTCACGAGTAAAGTTGATGAAATCAGATCTAGGAGAAATACGAACTGGGGATAAAAATGAGTATTCGGACACTTCAGATTTTGTTTAAAAATTTGAATCTTTTTGAATTTTAAATTGTTTATATTTTATTTTTGTTCGCAAATACTTAGTAAATAAATTTTAAATATCAATGAATCTCTTAAAAATTATTGCATTTATTTACATCATTTGTGGAAAAAAGAGATAAAAGTTCTCACAAAAAGTAGAGAAAACTCATTTTAAAGTAATCACAGTTTGCTCTAATAGTGTACCTTGAAATATATTTCTGATTAAATTTTAACATTTTGCTTAATAATTTGAATTGTTTCCAAAGTTTTCCACTTAAAAGTAGTTAGTAAATAGATTTTGTTAAAAACAAGTAAGTCAGTTAACAAAAGAAGGACATTGGATTTACAGTACGTGAGAAGAAAATAGATAAAAAAAAATGAAGAAAATAGATAAATAATGAGAATTTCTTCTTATATTATATCACAAAACTTAATAACCTCAATTTCCACATCTTTATTTAATATTTTGAATTTTTTCGAATATTATCCTTTAAATAAATTAGTAAATACATTTTAGTGAAATGTCATTTATGAAAAAAAACTGAATTTGCCACACTTGTTACAAGGTTATACGTTTTCAGGAAAACAAATAAATAAATGAAAAGAAAAAAAAAATAACCACATTTGCTTATAGCAATGTAACAGCAATCACATTCCAGATTTACTTGCCAGGTATTGTTTAAAATTAGACAATTTTTGTCAAATAATTCCATTTCACTTTAAAAAGTAGTTCCCAATCTAATATGGCTGTAGAGCGTTCGGCGTAGTCATGAAAACCCTACCCCGTAAATTGAAAACATGTCCTGCCTAGAAATCTGTCAATAGCCAGACGGTCCTGGTCCACCATGAAGCTGTTGTGTCACTGATGACAAACATTCATGTAACCGCATGGGCTCGAACCCGAAACTAATTGTAGGGAGCGCTAGGCCCCAACAAAACTCTACAGATTGACACAAATTTATCAAAAACATTTCAGGATTGAATATCGGGGGAAAAAACGACAATGAAAAATCATTTGAACAATCAATGTTATCCATAAGGTTGTTACAAAATAACGATAGGAAAAAATATTTTTGAATTAATGTAATCACTCCTCGATTTAATTTATTTAAATTTTTATTACAACGTACAAATTATTTTTTTATTATATGCAACAACTAAATTTATCTTGAAAGCTAGAAAACTTTTGCGGTTTTTGTCCCTTCAACCACCACAAGTCTGTATGCAAGTGTGCATGTCTCACCTATACATAGGGACGTTCACCTCTATAGATTAAATCGTTGTGATTCCAATGAATAACTATTCCTGCTTCAGTGTCTTTCAGCCGCGAATACATTTCGGTAGGCCATCCACGTCAATCGGACAGTGATTCATTGGTAGGGGGAAAAAAGCTAACGGACAGAAACAGGAAAGGTAATTTTAGCAGAAAGAGGGTCTACTCTGTGAGCCGTCTTATTTCTTATTCACGTATGCTTCTTGTGCGGAAGTGTTTCTGATCGGAGAACCCAGCAGATCGGCTTTTTTCCCCCTTTTTTTTATCCCTGGATATTCGCAGACCCTGTGGCAATCCATGCAACATTTAGTAGCGATGGGGAAAAAAGGGTTTTATCGGGAATGCTCCAGAGATGAACCGGAGTGTATTCATGCCTTACTCCAATGAGATTGCTGCTTCGTGATTAATAGTGTAGCAATCACGGTGATGAGTTTCTGGTGAGGTGAGGGATTTTTTTACACCTTGATTTATTTTTGTAAGTCTCGGTCCATTTATTTAAATGTAAACATACATTTAAAATATTTTAGTTTTTAATAAAGATTAGATAAGACATATTTAAAGAATGAAACGTGTTTTTTTTTCTTTCATATCAATCGACTAAATTTGTTTGCTTTTATATACTTAATGGATGGCCTAATGGCCGAGTGACTAGCGCTCTGGCCCTTGGTACCACAAGTTTCGTGTTCAAGTCCCGGCCGTGCCGTGGATGTTTGTAGTAGTTCGAAATCTGCTATAAACCGTAGATCCCAGTAGGTCCCCATCTAATATGACTGTAGAACATTTGGGTACGGTTGACAACCTTAGTAAAATGAAAATAACTCACGTTTCGGAATATGTCAGTGGGCCAATGGTATTGTCTCACCATGGGATTGTTGTACCATTGAAGAAGATGAAAAATACAGATTTGACAACTCTACTCCATAAAAAGGTGGCATCTCCTGTCTCGAAATCTGCCTGTAAGCATACGGCTTTGGCTACCATTAGTAATTGTAAAAGTAATAGTAAAAGTAATATAATAGGCGTTAATCGTTGTAGTGGTAGTAGTCGCTATAGTGAGGGTAATAGTATAGTTTTAAGCAGTTATAGTAGTAATAGTTGTAGAAGTTAGTCGTAGTTGACACCAAATTTTAATGACATTATATCATTACTCTAAATTCGTTATTTTTTTGGAGTTTTGACTAAGATATATTACCAGATGGCAGTGTGAGATGTGCTCAGGCAAAAGATTTCGGGTTCGAGTCCAGGCTATATTATGGATGTTTGTATTGTTTAGGAATCCCCTTTATATCGTAGGTCACGTCCCATATACCTACAAAGCGTTGATCGTTGAGCTAACAATTTGCCCGTAGGCAGACGGCCTTGGCCCACCGTGGGGCTCTTACGCCCCTGATTATTATGATTATTATAAACTTAATATCACTACATCAATAAATTAACATTTTTTTTTGGATTAAAGAGTGCTATGAAAGATTTCAAATGGTGTTTGTGCATGACTATAAGAATTAGAAGTAGAAAAAAAAAGCTCCAAACATTCAAACTGGATGTTTTTATGTCATACATATTGAATCTATCCATGTTTCAAATTATCGAATGTAAATTAGGCCATAAACCGAATTCGAACCCATTTACTCGTTAGTTATGTTTCCATTTCATCATCATCATCAGTGGCGCAACAGACCCATGGTTGGCCAAGGACGTCTGCCAATTAGAAGATTTCGAAAAGAGAGATGTTTCCATTTTACGAGATATGGTTCGCAGATATACGCCCAACCCTGTATGGTCATATTAGCCTGGTACCTACGGTCTCAAGTGAATTCCGAAACTTTATGAACATCCATGGCACTACCGTCGTCATGGACAAAAGCATAATAAGTCTTAAAGTATTGCTCTCAGATTGTTCTCTTTTAGTGCAGGGTAGCAAGAACTTTCCTGAGATTCATCTGATACTGAATTTGCTACAAGGACCTTCTATGTAATTAAAAACAACATAATAGATTTCAAAGCATTACAGTCATAACACTAATCGTGCTAAAACAAAATTATTACTGAACCATATTATGCTGAATGGCAACAACAGCCTTATACTTAATTCTAAAATGACATTGTTCAATAAATATTCGAGGATTAAATCACAAGCAGTTAGAAAATACCAAGTATTTAAACTACTACTTCGATAACTGTGTGTTATTAAACACAACATTAGTATAGATCTGAAGCAAGCTATTATGTTTAAATATACATCTATTATATGGAAATTTATATATCCCATATGAATAACCTATAATAGCATTCATTATAATTCACATGGATACATGCAAGTATCTTTCATAATTTCATAAAATTTCCATAATCTTAAATATTTCATTAAAGCCAGCGACTGCTTCTTAAATTACATTTTTTAAACTTTTCAGATATTTGCATTTATTAATAATATATAAATAATATAATAATAATATAATGCACTTGAAATTATATATTTTGCATATATAATTCCATGTGCACAGGAATATATTCTTATGATAATAATATCTTGAAGAAAATTACAGTTTTGATTTTACGTTATAGAAATTCACGATGGCATGGATTTGAAAGTCTACAAGTATTACCCCCAGCACCAATAAATGTGAAATATTTAAGTACCTTAATAATCGGAGTTTCAGCCCTAGATGCATGCCTTGAATTGTATACTTTGAATTCTCTGCATGACTGCAATGGTAATATGATTACGTTTCATAAAAGTTTGGTTCTACGAAAATCATTGAAATGTAATTATGAATTTAGTATGCTTATATGGATGGACGAAAACGTAACAGCTATAAAGTATTTCGTTTACATTAAGTATTTAAAAATGAAATCAATGAAATAATTTAACTAATACTTTTCCTAAATAAAATTGAAAATTGTTTAAAAGATGCTTTTATAACACAATATTAAAATTCGATATTTTAAAAACATAATAACAAACATAGTTTGCAAAATACTGTTTCTAAATAAAATTGAAAGTATAGTATAAATTTATTTAAAATATGTTTTATAATAATAAATTAAATTTCGACCTTTACAAAACATAATTTATGGAGTTTTGGCATATTTGTATTTGTATAGTATAGAATTATAGCATATATTTGTTTTTATAATAATAAATTTCGAAATTCACAAAACTCTTTACAAATCTATTACTATGTTAAATAAATTAAACAATTTAAAATAATTAATCAAAAAATTTTTAAAAATGTAATGTAATGTAATTTTAAAACAAAGATTATTTTTCCTTTTAAGATTAATTAAAATAACTTTTTAGTATTTGAAAAATACATTTCTGTTTTAATTAAGATATTAAAAAAATTTCAATATAAAATATAGTAAGTAAAAAAATAATATATTCAATTTGCATTAAATTACAATATTTTAAATAAAACACTGAGGGGCATTATTTTATAATGTCTTTCAATTAAATGTTTTTAAACAATACTGATAAAATATAATTGATAGTTATTTAAAAAAAATAATAAAATACGAAGTTATCAAAAGGAAGCAATGAAAAAAAATGAAATTTTAACTTGATAGTTTTATCAAGGTTTCAATAAAGTTATGTTGAATAAAAGAAAGATGAGCATTTATTTATAAAAATAATACAGCAAATAAATTATAATTTTAAATGAAGATTATTAACATGGAAAAAACAGAAAAATTGTAATTATATTATTCCTTTTATATGTATTAATCCAAATAAAAAAAAAAGAAGAATTCTCAAATTCCATTATAAGCTAAATTTAAACACTCGTGAAAATGAGTTGAAAAAATGAAAAAAAAAGTGCAATTTTATAAAATGTTGGCATATAATAGGAAATAAATTAATAATAAACTGGTAATTATTGAAGGCAATGGATATTGTTAAGGACAAAAAATGTAATTACATGGTGATTGGCCATTCATAGAAAAGCTTATGAAAGATATAAAGGCGAACTTTTTCTTTTCTTTTTTCCGTATTTCTGAATATAGTAGGTACTTCTTTAGCTGTACATAATCGAGTCTTTTACTTAATTTCTAGAGAGAAATATTTGCTGATTCTAAACAATTTTTTGATTGTTCGATTCTCCATCGAAAAGATATTCTTTAGAATATCTTTATTTACATATCAAAAGCATTTATTATTTCTTTTCCTGAAAAAAAAATCAGATTAATAAAACTTTATAATTAATTTAAAGGAGTTTAATTAGAAATTATTCAAATTGAAATTTAGATAACAAATTTGAATTTTGTTCTTAACAAAGCTGTTAATAAAAAAAAAAATTTTTTTTTTTTTTTTAATATTTCTTACAAAATCTTTCAAAATTCCATATATGATTTCTTCATAAATTAATTTTGGCATGATGATTTTCTCGTGATCAATAAATGATGCTGAATATATGCTTTTCCGTCTGTCATGTTGATACTATAGGTTTTATGATAAATCTTTGGGCAGGATTGTTGTTATGCTCGAGAATGAGGGGAGGAGGAATGCATAGACCTCAAGTCAAAAGGAGGAATGTATAACACGTAAGTTATGCATAACTTATCCCACCAACACATTCTAAACTGGATAGAAATACCAAAGCATGCCATTGTTGCCACCTTTTGGGTACTGCTTGGCATAGGTTCGATTATTGGTCATGCATCAGATGAATTATATACTTTTTAAAAACACTTGGCCAATCACTCATTGAAAAGACAACATTTTTTTTAAGTTGAAGTTTGCAACGCTACTTGTTAACATTTTAACAAGCAACAGACATTATAATAAATTCTACATTCGTTAAAATTTTTGGCAACTAATAAAAAATTTGAAGAAAGTTTTATAAATTATTAGTTTTGATGCGGTAAAAGTGAAATCCTTTTCGGTGTTTCTGTAAATTTCATATCAATATTTTTATGTATGTAAATCAGTTTTATCGGTAGTAGACTAAAGGCAAATTTTGGCTGAAAAACAAATGACATTTGTTTCTGAAAAAGAACTGATCTGCCTTTTAATTTTATTAATGATCATTTTTAACGATTTATTTTTGGAAATTAATTAATTTATTAGAAATAGATTTAATTCTTTTCATATATGCTGCTGGGCAAATTAAAAAGAAGACAGATCCTATAAAAACTCCAAAATCTTTCAATATAAAGATAAAAAAACCTCGTTATATGTTAATATAATTTGTTATAACATTAATATTTGTTCATAATATTGGGAATATTTAATGATATTTTATTAAATATTCAAAATAGTATTATTATCATTAATAATGTTTGTTTTTCATATAAAACAATGTTTAGTACATATTGCGAGGTTATACTTTATAAGCAATTTTCACAAGTAAACTGTCATATGGAGAAAAACAATCATATATCTAAAAATCACTCTGACGTGTCAGAAAAAGTATTGTTCAACATGATTTCGTTTCATCTGAAAAATATCCAATTTACTGATATACAATGAAAGTATTAAATTCGTAGATAGATAGATATTTAATGCATTCTTCTTTTTTCTTTGATTAATTACAATCAGTATAAAAGGAATAAGATTTTATCAAACATAAAATGCAATTTTTTGTAGCAAAAAAATTGCATTTATTTTGTTGTTGTTGTTGTCATTTTAAGAATTTTAGGCGTATTGCACCTTTTATAAGTAAAATAAAAGATAAAATACGCATTCTTAAATATTAAACGATAAAGATCAGGAACTAAATATTCTATTCGAATTCCTAGATATCTGATACTTGTATGAATTCCTGTTTGCACCTCCACGATCTTTTGTTGCACCTTCTTCCGGTACAAAACGACTTTCACGCATAGGGAGAGCCATTATCCTTTATTCTAATCTTTCCAAGAAATGAGACGGGGGGTCGCCGAACTCGAGATCTGATTGGTCAAAAGCCCTCGAACCCCCCAACCAAATCACTCAGGGGATCAGTGAAAAGGTCATTCCAATTCTGTCAAACAAAAGCCACCCTCATTTTGTGGGGAAATGACCATTCACTTTGGTTCCCTTTTCCGCTCTCCAAGCTATTTACTCGCCATAATAATGGCCAGGAACACTCCCCCCGCTCTTCGAATTCCAATTTCGGTGGGAAAGTTTCTCTGCAATTCCGGAGATCCACTTCCAGTTTCGAAATTCGACCCTATGGATTTTTGTTCCCTAGGGAGGGGGGAGTCCAAAGTTCGTTTTAAGCCACGTAGGGTTGCAGGCACAATTTTCTGAAGTCATTCCATTTTTTATTTTAGTAATAATACAAAATAAACAAACAATTTGTTAATATTATGACTAGAATACGTAGATCAGTAATGTACGGACTTGTGAATATCACTGGCACACACAGAAAAATACGCATATATTATAGTTTGAACAGGAAGTATGTGGAAAGTAGTCAAGTCGACGGATTCGAACAAAGCGGTATAATAGACGGAGAAAGGTATTTTCGAATGAGTTTTAATTAAAATAAAAGTAATTTTTATTTTCAATAACCAAAATTATATGAAAAATTGCAAGTTATTAGAAGAATGGAAGAATTAAGAATTACACCAAATGTACATGAATCCTCAAAAAAGAATGAGATGAAGAAAATCCCACTGCAACTATTAATTTTTCTGTAAAAAACGCTTTATGCCGTGTCTATCTGATTATCAGCCCTGACAATAATCTATTCACCCATTTCCGGTTTTGAAAATAATGTTTACCTTTGTACATTAATGAACTGTATCTAATATAAAATTTTTATTTATTTGTATGTAATGAAACATAAATATCATATACGAAGAACACAAATAAAAAATTTCATGCTATTAAACTCAAAAAGTATTTTAATAATTTATTCAAATTTTGAAAATTATAAGCATTAGTGAAATTATTTTCTTTATATATATATATGCAATTATATATTTAGTGCATTCTTTTTTTGGTTCGATTTATTACAATAAATATAAAATGAATAGAATTTATACGAACAATAATTTCATTTTTTTTTTTATTTTAATAATTTTGACCATGAAAAAGCTCAACAATCAAAAATAAAATAAAAGATACATTACGCATTATTCAATATTAAACGCTGAAGATACGGAGCTAAATATTTGATTCGAATTCTTAAATATTCGATACTTGACTGAATTCCTGTTTACCCCAACCCCCCTCACACCCCCGATATCATTTGTTGCACCTTCTTCCGGTACAAAACGACTTTCACGCACACAGAGAGCAATTATCCTTTATTCTAATCTTTACAAGAAATGAGACGGGGGGGGGCGTCGAACTCGAGATCTGATTGGTCAAAAGCCCTCGCACCCCCAACCAAATCACTCAGGGGATCAGTGGACGGTCATTCCAATCCTGTCAAACAAAAGCCACCCTCATTTTGTGGGGAAATGACCATTCACTTTGGTTCCCTTTTCCGCTCTCCAAGCTATTTACTTGCCATAATAATGGCCAGGAACACTCCCCCCGCTCTTTGAATTCCAATTTCGGTGGGAAAGTTTCTCTGCAATTCCGGAGATCCACTTCCAGTTTCGAAATTCGACCCTATGGATTTTTGTTCCCCAAGGAGAGGGGGAGTCCGAAGTCCGTTTTAAGCCACGTGAGAATGGAGGCACAACTTTCTGAAGTCATTCCAATTTTTTATTTTTATTATAATAAACAAGTAATATAAAAAAAAATATAGTCAATTTCTACTTTTTTTTTCACTCTATTGAAGAAAGTCCGTTATGAATAATTTTAATTCATTTTTGCATATTGGCAGATATATGCAACTTAAATCTAAAAAAAAATAAAATTAATGAATTAAATTTAATTACTGAATTAATATTTGAAAAAAACTGCATTACCATCCAGTGCCATCCACTACGAGTTCAAAAAAAAAATGTATTTCAAATTGAGTGGATGAATAAAAAGTATTTTATGAAGGATTGAAAATTTGAACAATATAGAGAGAGGGTGAGCTAATAGAAGGAATTGAAAAATAAACATAGTTTATGTTAATATCAAGACTAGAACACACAGATCTGCCATGCATAGATTTGTGAAGATGACAGGCACGCACACAGAGAAAATAGTTCGACCAGGAAGTATGTGGAAAACTGGAAATTAGTCAACAGAGAGGTTCAACAGAGAGGTATCCGGTATTTTTGGAGGACTTTCAACTACAATAAAAATAATTGTAATTTTTCATAACCCAAATTACACAATATCAAAAGTAGAATAAAAGTAGAATTAGATGAAAAAATTCAACAATAACTACTACTTTTTTTCCATAACAGATGTTTTATGCCGTGTCTATCTGACTAGTATCTCAAATAAGTAATCCATTCGTCCTTTTGCGGTTTTGAAACTGATGTTTACCTTCATACATTAAAGGAGATCGAATTGTATGTGATATATAAATTTTATTTATTTGTATGTTATGAAAAATAAATATCATATAAGAAAAACACGAATAAAAACTCCATACATAAAAGTAAGTAAAAAAAAGTATTTTAATATTCGTTTCGAATTTTAAATTAGACAAGGCATATATATATATATATATATATATATATATATACACTGAAGTGACAAAAGTCATGGGATAGCAATATGCAAATCTTCAGATGGCAGTAGCATCGCGTAGAACAGGTATAAATGCGCAGTGCTTTTGCAGAGCTTTCATTTCTGTTCAAGTTATTCATGTGAAGATGTTTTGACGTGATGATGACCACACGACGGGAATTAACAGACTTTGAACGCGGAATGTTAGTTGGAGCTAGACGCATGGGTCATGCCATTTCGGAAATCGTTAGGGAATTCAACATTCCCAGATCCACTGTGTCAAGAGTGTGCCGAGAGTATGAAATTTCAGGCATAACATCCCACCATGGACAGCGCAGTGGTCGACCGCCTGCACTTAACGACCGAGACCGGCGACGTCTGCAAAGAGTCGTAAATTCTAACAGACAAGCAACACTGCGTCAAATAACCGCAGAAATCAATGTGGGACGTGCAAGGGACTTACCTGTTAAAACTGTGCGGAGAAATTTGGCTTTCTTGGGCTATTCCAGCAGAAGACCGACTCGAGTGGCTTTACTGACAGAACGACATCGCTTGCAGCGACTCTCGTGGGCACGTGAGCATATCGGTTGGTCCCTAGATGAATGGAAAACCGTGGCCTGGTCCGATGAGTCACGATTTCAGTTGGTAAGAGCTGATGGTAGGGTTCGAGTGTGGCGCAGACCCGACAAAGCCATGGACCCAAACTGTCAGCAAGGCACTGTTCAAGCTGGTGGTGGCTCCGTAATGGTGTGGGCTGTTTTTTCATGGCATGGACTTGGTCCTCTGGTGCGACTGGACCGAACATTAACTGGAAATGCTTATGTTGAGCTACTTGGAGATCACTTGCAGCCATTCATGGACTTTGTGTACCCAAACAACGATGGGATTTTTATGGATGACAATGCGCCATGTCACCGGGCCACAACTGTTCGCGATTGGTTTGAAGAACATTCTGGGCAATTCCAACGAATGATCTGGCCACCTAGATCACCCGACATGAATCCCATCGAGCATTTATGGGACATCATCGAGAGGTCTGTTCGTGCCCAAAATCCTGCACCATCAACGCTTTCACAATTATGGACGTCTATCGAGACAGCATGGCTCAATATTCCTGCAGAAGACTTCCAACGACTTGTTGAGTCCATGCCACGTCGAGTTGCTGCACTTCGCCGGGCGAAAGGAGGGCCGACACGATATTAAGAGGTATCCCATGACTTTTGTCACTTCAGTGTATATATATATGTTTAAATTTAATACATCCTTTTTATGGTTTGACTTATTACTATCAATATAAAATAAATAAAATTTATTCGTACAAAAATCATTTTTTTTTCATTTTTAAAATTTTGTTTCTAGAAAAGTTTAATAATCGTAAATAAAATAAAAGGTACATCATGCATTCTTAATTATGAAACGATAAAGATTGGGAACCAAATATTCAATTCGATTTCTTAGATATTCGATACTTGTATGAATTCCTGTTTACACCTCCCCCACACCCCATCAATCTTTTGTTGCACGTTCTTCAGGTACAAAACGACTTTCTCGCGTAGGGAGAGCCATTATCCTTTATTCTAATCTTTCCAAAAAATGAGATGGGGGGGGGGGTCGCCGATCTCGAAATCCGATTGGTCAAAAGCCCTCGAACCAAATCACTGGAGGGTCATTCCAATTTTGTCAAACAAAAGCCACCCTCATTTTGTGGGGAAATGGGTATTCACTTTGGTTCACACTTTCGCTCTCTCCAAGCTATTTACTCGCCCTAATAATGGCCAGAAACACTCCCCCCGCTCTTTGAATTCCGATTTCGGTGGGAAAGTTTCTCTGCAATTCCGAAATTCCACTTCCAGTTTCGAAATTCGACCCTATGGATTTTTGTTCCCCAGGGAAGGGGGAGTCCAAAGTTCGTTTTAAGCCATGTAGGGTTGCAGCGCAATTTTCTGAAGTCCAGTCTTTCCATTTTTTATTTTAGTAATAATAATAAATATATTTGAATAATAATATGTGAATAATAATAATAATATGTGAATATTATGACTAGAATACGCAGGTCCGCAATATATAGACTTGTGAAGATTGCAGGCACACACGCAGTTTATAGTTGGACCAGGAAGTATGTAAAAAATGGCAAGGGCTCAAACAGAATTGTATAACAGTGAGAAGAAGGTATTTTCGGAAGGGTTTTAATAAAAATAAAAATAATTGTAATTTTTAATAACATATAATTTTTAAATTTCTCAATATTAAAGAAGAATTAAATGAAATTCCATAATAATTTTTTCCTACAAAAACTCTTTATGTCATGCCTATCTGACTAACATCTCTAACAAGTAATACATTTGCTATTCGATTTTGAAACTGATACTTACTTTCGCACATGAAAGATGGTCGAATTATATACATTACCATATTACCCATGGTAATATGGTAATATATTACCTTAAGCTTATACCATAAGCTTACCCATTACCATATTATCATATATATATGGTAACTTGTAAGGTAAGCTTGTGATCTCACTGTGGATCCAAATGTACAGCCCATTCTATTCACAAGATAAGTATGGAATTCTATACGGATGTTGTTCTAAGGGATATTTAATAACATTTGATTTATGATTGTCTAAAAAAACCATACTTTATAATTGATAATTTTACTTAAGTTTTTCTAACGATGGACATCATTTTCATGTTACAATGTCATGACCTACTAGCCTGTTGGATGGATTGAAATGCCTACAAGAATAATTTTTAGAGGAATTACTTTGTAGTGAACAATATAATCAAGAATTTACAGATAATGAATCTCAATCAAAAAACTGAAAATTAATTTTTTTAAATTTTTTTTCCGAAATTTATTAACAACATTATCTGCAATTATTTGATATTATTATGCAAATAATAATATAAATTATTAATTAATTTGTGCTATTATTTGGCATTATTATAATTTGATGAATAATTTCAATATTCAATTTATACTAAATAAATATTAAAATATCAAATACTCAAATACTAGAATAATATTTTAGAAAATTTTAAATGAATCATATTTAAAACTAAACAGTTACTTTTTTTTTAAATCAGATGGAACTTAAAAGATTACACATAAATATGCATTGTTATAAGCATATTTGTATTATACTACACATACATTTTATTTTCCATGGCAAGTAGCCATAGCATGTAGTCGTTACTAATTTAACAAGTACTTGTGACTTAAGATTGAGACAGTTTTTTATTTTAAGGTTTTTATTATGGTGCTACTAGCTTTTTAAATTTATATCCTTATAACATTTGACTTGCTTTTAACTTTTATTTAAGGCTTTTGGTCGTTTTAGTTGAGAATAGTCTTTCCTTTTGCAATTTTGATTTATATATATGTTCTTTTTCTTTCTACAGTAAGTGGCCAAATTTGTATGGATTGAGTTCTAACAAAGCCATAAGTAACTATAACAATAACATACATTTTGTTATTATCAAGCACATTTTGTTACAAAATAAAATATTACAGATAAATTGTGAAATGAAACAATGTTTAAAAAGGAAATGAAAAAATATATATATCTATATATCTTAAATAGTTTTTAGAAAATATGACATTTTAAAATAAATCTAAATAAAAAAAATAATCTTTGTCAAAATCAACTATGTTATAAATGGAAATTGTACTGGTAAAAAAAATTATGTTAATTTTAAACGATGTTAATTTAGCGTTAATAGCTTTTATAGTGTTAATAGAGTAGAGTTAATTTATCATTTAGGTCGTTAATTAAGCGATGTTAATTTTAGAAATTGAATAAATATATCCAACTAATTCAGATAAATATTTTCTGTAGATGTCTTACAAATTAGGTTATTTGAAATAAGGATTATATTCGTATTGAAAAAAATTAGATATTGAACTAATAAATTTGATGCTTATTAAATAATATTTTGAATTTTATTAACCTATTCAATCCCTGTTCTCGTTATTTACAAATTAAAAATAATAAATGAAAATTTTGAGTTATTAGATGAGAAACACTCTGAATTATCTAATGTAACAAGTCCTTTGGTATTTTTGTACTAATTTTATCCTTTGCAATACATTTTTGTTTTAATTAAACATATGCAGTTCCAACTATTTGTATTTAGTTCTTATTCGAATTATTCGCTGTTCCAATTCAACGTATGCAATTCCATGCTGCTCCAATTATTGTATTTACGAACTTATTTTAAATTTTAATCAGAATATTACTTTAATTTATGATTAGAAAAAAACATAATTAAATTCTGAATGAAAATATTCTTGGAATTAAGTTAAATTACTGTATTTGTATCTGTCAAAATTAAATCTTTATTAAGTTTTATTAAAATAGTGAAGCCAAACTAGAATTTTCTATCAAGTTTTATATTTAAGAAAATGCGTATGTCAACGAAAAATGTAGCAGGTGATCAATTTTAATTGCAAAAGAATTTGTAATTTGATGCACTAGATAACGATGAAGTTGAGCTGAAATTCCAATTCTGTATTTCAAGATTCCCTTTTGCAGATTTATATTCTAAAGATTTGTTTTTAATGAGACTCTTCATAGGTTTTATAATTAGCTGAGAATGTTCTTTTTACGAACTTTATTAAAGAATCTTGTGACTTTTTTTTTTATTCACTTGACTTTTTAAAGTTCTTTTTCAACATTTCTCATTATATTTTTCCGCCTTAAAGTAAATCTTTTTTTTTGGAAGATGATTGGTTTAATCGATATGCTTTGCTATTAATTTTCTAATGTAAAATATAAATCTATCTTTTTCTGTCAATTGTATAAGAAATATTTGAAAAATTGTTTCAATTTTATAAAGAAATTTTTTTAATAACGCAACATGCTTTTATATATATTTGATTATTATTTTTTTATAATAATCATACCACTGTGTCCAAAAAGCAAAACCAATTATCAACTTAAAATTTTTGGGACTTATGGAATTTAAATTCCTTTTTAAGTTTCTGGCACTGTCCTTGACATTTGTGTCAAATTGGTGGTAAAAATATTATTTAGTGTTTGAGTTACGTTTGGCTTTGTCAGACGCTAAAACTGATTCCGGCGATTTTTGAAATGTCAGAATTAATTAAACAAAGATTTTGCATTACGTTTTGTTAGCGAAACGTATAGAATGCTGCAGAATTCATTCGGGGAACAGTCGTATAACGGAAAGAAATATTTTGAAGTGGTATAAACAGTTCAAAAAAGGAAGAGAACGTGTTGAAGAGGAAGTGTCCTCTGGTCGATCATCGACCTCAACCGACGAAGCTCACGCACAAAAAATTAAAGATTTGGTGCTTGCAAACCGCCGATATACAATTAAAGATCTTGCTCCTGATGTTGGAATTTCAAAAGGATCGGTCACTTCCATTTTGGGCCCCAAACGCGTCAAATTTTGATTGGTATCGAAAATACTGAATGCACCAGCTTACACTGCATTGATACTTCGTGACGTTTTCGCTAAAATTGAAACCCATATCGTTCCACAGCAACTGTATTCACACCGTGCGATTTCTGGCTATTCCCTAAACTCAAAAGACCACTCCGGGGACACCGTTTTGAGTCAATTGAAGAGATTCAACTTGAATTGGCACGCGCTTTGATGGCAATCATTGCCGATGACTTTTTAACATGTATTGAGGTTGGAAAAAAAGTTAGCATAAGTGCATTGTGTCCGGAGGGGATTACTTTGAAGCAATGAAATAAATTTGGAATAAAAAATAAAGAGTTTTTGAAAAAAAAAAATGGTCTATACTTTTTGGGCTTTTTGCTATACTTTCAATTTTCTTTAGAAACAGTATTTTGCAAATTATTTTTGTTATGATGTTTTGTAAATTTCGAATTTTAATGTATTATTGTAAAAACATTTTGAAACAAATATATGCTATATTTTCAATTTTATTTAAAAACATTATTTTGTAAATTTTTTTTGTAAATTTCGGATTTTATTGTATTATTATAAAATCATCTTTTAAACAAACATATTCAATATCTTCATTTTTATTTAGAAACAGTATTTTATTAAATATGTTTGTTATTATGTATTATGAATTTCGTATTTTAATATATTGTTATAAAAGCATCTTTTAAATAAATGTATGCTATACTTTCACATTTATTTATAAACATTATTAGTTAAATTATTTCATTGATTAAATTTTCAAATACTTAATGTAAAGGAAATACTTTATAGCTATTACGCTTTTGCCCATCTATTTAAGCATACTAAATTCATAATTACATTTCAATGATTTTCGTAGAGCCGAACTTTTCTGAAGCATAATCAAATTACCGTTACAGTCATGTAGAGATTTAGGAGTATACTATTTAAGGCATGCATCTTGGGCAGAAGACTCCGATTATTAAGGTACTTAAATATTTTACATTCATTGGTGCTCAAGTTAATACTTGTAGACTTTCAAATCCATGCTATCGTGAATTTCTATAACGTAAAGTCGATACTGTAATTTTCTTCAAGATATTATTATCATAAGAAAGTGTTATTATGAACATGAAATATTATTTATATATGCAAATATCCGAAAAGTTTTAGAAATGTAATTTAAGAATCAGACGTTGGCTTTAATGAAATAGTTAAGATTATGGAAATTTTACGAAATTTTGAAAGATACTTGCATGTATCTATATAAGTTGTAATGAATGCTATTATAGATTATACTTAAGGAATATATAAATATCCATAGAATAGACATATGTTTAATGATAATATCTTGTTTCAGATCTAAACTAATGTTGTGTTTTATAACACATAGTTATTGAAGTAGTAGTTTCAGTATTCAGTATTTTCTAACTGCTTGTGAATAAATCCTCCAATATTTATTGAGCAATGTCATTTCAGAAGTGGGTATAAAGCTGTTGTTAATCAGTAAAATATGATTCAGTATTAAATTCGTTGGAGTATGATTAGTGTTTTGAAATGCAATGCGTTTAAAGCGTAATATGATGTATTTAATGATATAGAAGGTCTTTGTAGCAAATTCAATATCATCCAGGGTAAATCATGTGAAGGTTCATGTTACGCTGCACTAAAAGAGAACAAACTGAGAGCAATATTTTAAGAGTTATGCGTTTCTCCATGAATTTAAACAAGCTAAATTTTTAATTTATATTAAATTTTTTAAAACAATAGTTTTATGAATGACGATCAAATTACCATTTAATTGGTGTCTAGCTAAGTCTACTATCTAATTAATATATAGCTAAGATTACGGGGCCTTATGGCCGAGTGACTAGTGCTCTTCCGCTTCGTTCTACATTTCTTACGTTTGAGTCCCCGCGGTACCATGGATGCTTGTAGTGGTTCATAATCCTCTTTAAAAAGTTGGTTCTGGTCTAATAATATACTACAGCGCGGCGGGGGTAGTGTTACTCGCATCTTTAGCTTATATTGAAGCTACACGGGCCTCTTTGTAGTGCTCAATGAGTAGCAGCGGTGCATCGCTTGCTTATGACATAAATATAATGAATCGGTCATCACAAAAAAAAAAAAAAAATCCTCTGAGGTGTCAGAAAAAATATTGTGTAATACTGCACAATATTTTTAATATGCACTCATGTCCATAAATTAAGGAAAATGAAGTTCAGACAAAGAAAGAGACAGAAGCAAAACAAATTTGACTTATTTGTAAAGTCTATTTATTAAACAAAAGTTAAAGAGCAAAAAAGATGCTATATGTTTGACATAATTAATAAAAATTGCGATTTTCACTCCCTGGAGCAAATTTCAAAAAAGAACCTATTTACAAAAAACAGTATAACCTGGTTAGTATAATGGTTAATATGGAGTATGTCTCCCGGACGATGCAATACAGGCCTTACAATGCCTAGGCATGCTGAGTATCAAATTATCAATCTGATCTTGGGGAATATTACACCACTCAGCTACCAATGCCCTCTGAAGTTCCGGTTGACAGGTAGGAGGGGGTTGACGGGCTGCAAATTCGTCTGCCAAACATATCCCACACATGCTCTACTGGATTCAAGTCCGGTGAGTATGCTGGCCAATCCATACGGGTGATATCCTCCAATTGAAGGCATTCGTCTACAATGTTTGCACGGTGAGGGCGGGCGTTGTCATCTATAAGCAGAAATTCAGCACCTATGACTCCCCGAAACAAACGTACATGTTGTTCCAGAATGACATCCCTATAGATGTAGCCTGTCATCGTTACACTCTGAACATGCAGGTCAGTTCTGAAATCAAGAATAATTCCTCCCCAAACGAGCCATCCGGCACCACCGTAAAGGTGTCGTTCAATGGTGTTCTCTTGGTGGTAACGGGTATCTGGCGCTCTCGATATGAAAGTCCGGCGAGAATCAGACTGCAAACTAAAACTGGACTCGTCGGAAAACATCACACAAGACCATTGTTGCGGTGTCCACAATGCGTGCTCTCTACTCCAGGCTAATCGCAGGCGACAGTGAGTTGCGGTAAGTGGAACTCTGACAGGCCTACGAGCATATAGACCAATGTGCCTTAAGCCTCTGTACACGGTCTGCCTTGCAACTGCCATACCGGTAGCTGAAGAGAGCTGATGAGACAAGCTTTTTGGCAGTAACTGCTAATACATACATATGTAATATATACATATGTCTTTTTTGTGTCAATTGTATAAGAAATATCTGAATCAATGTTACAAATTAAAATAGAAATTTTTTATTTAATTATTTAAATTTTTTTTTGTGTTATAATAAGCTTATTAATGTGCCCAAAAAGTAAGAACAATTATTTATTTTTTCAAAAACTCTTTTTTTATTCTTCCAATTTTATTTCCTCGCCTTCAAAATAATCCCCTCCGGACACAATGCACTTATGCTAAC
>BPLQ01001262.1:171974-196604 GCA_021605075.1 Caerostris darwini
CTCGCCTTCAAAATAATCCCCTCCGGACACAATGCACTTATGCTAACCTTTTTTCCAATCCTCAATGCATTCTAAAAAGTCATCGGCAGTGATGGCCTGCAAAGAGCGCGGCGATTCACGTTGAATCTCTTCAATCGACTAAAAACGGTGTCCCCGGAATGGTCTTTTGAGTTTAGGGAATAGCCAGAAGTTGGACTGTATTAATATGGTGGTTGTGGAACGATATGGGTTTGAAATTGTAATTTCATAAGCCCCGAAAATTTTAAAGTGAAAATTGGTCTTACTTTTTGGAAACAGTAGTATAGTAGGATAACTCAATTCATATTAGGAATATTTCATTTTTCCGTCATATGATATAAAACGATAAAAGAAAATAAAGAAAAAAAATAATTGAAAAATACATATTGATACAAAAAATAACATAATAAAACATAATAAAATAACAAAAATAAAATAATATCACTAATAAAAATAAAATAATAATATCTGATAAAATAACAACTAATATTAATACATAATAATACATAAAATTAACAAATTACTTTAGCTCTTTCCATTTAAAATAAATTCTAAATATGTAAAATTATAAAATTTTTCATAACACACGAGACAAATATTAATATAACTAAGTGATTCAGGTTTATTATAAATCAACAGTATTAATTTAAGTCTTTCTTGAGTGAAAAAATATAGAAGTATTGCAACACTAGAATAGAATTATGATAATGAATAGAATCTGAATAATGATAACTATTCACACGTAATAATTTATTTATTGCGCATAATAAATCAGTTTAGGAAAATTTAGGAGCTATTATATACATATTTATTGAATTCCCTGTTCATGAAAATATTAATTCAAATATGAAATATTTTCACGAGATTGAATTTATTATTTTAATGTCTATGTTTATATCCTAGCTATAAATTCCCCAAAAAGTGTAAAGAAAAACTATAATTTTTTCGAAGAAATTTCATATTAGATTATTATAATAAATTCATACCTATAAAATTTTGCAGAAAGTTCAAATTTCTTACAAAGATCTGACGTAATAGAATTTTTATATTAAATAACACTTTATTTATAGGAACATATTCACTTTAATTTCCTTTTCTATTTTTGTGCAAATAGTAATAAAATAAGCAGTAGTTGTAAAAAAAAAAATAAAGTAATAAATAAATAAAAATATTTGTTGACCTTTTTATATTTTTGTTCACACATTTTGTAAAATATTGAGAATAAAAATAAGAATATTTTTAAAAGGTTTATTTAGTCTCTCCAATTCAATAATTATTTAAGCCTTTAAGAATGTGTAAAAGATTGAGACATTGAAATATATTTTCTTTTAAGAAACCTTGATAAGTTAAACCAATTAATTTAAATTATTTTTTTTTTCAGTTAAAAAAAAAAAAAAAAAAAAATTATCAGTTGCTAATGAATACACAGCCAAAATTAAGTTCAGAAATAAATTAAAATTTATTATTTAAAATCTCAATACACACTTGCTCTGATTAAGGAGTTTTTTTCTTCCATCTTTTAAAATAAAATTATAAAAAAAGTATTCGACTGAAAGAAAAGAATGAAAAAAATCATTTATTACTAAATATTTAAAAAAGTAATGCAATTTTAAAGATCCCTTTCAGAATCAATAGCGTGAATTAAATATTATTTTTATAATTTGAAGACAAAAAATAAAAACAATTTTAATTAGAAAACTGAAAGAAAATTTATGTCTGGGAAATAATCATTTTGAAAACAGTCTTTAAAATATGATAACATATAAATTATCATTTGAATTCATTATTTTTTTAAACTCTTCAAATGTTTAATAATTATTAAATAGTTTTTTTAATAATTGTTTTATTTTATAATTATTCAACAATTGAAGAGTTTTTTTTATACAACAGGAATGTGCATAAAATTATTTTTCGTAAATTTTTAGTACATTTTAGTTTTATTTTTTGTATACATAATCCTACATTCAGCCAAACAAGGTAATATTTAAGGGTTATTTTAAAATTTTCTCTAAGCAATACATGTTGACAACCACGGTTATATTTAAGTGGAATGAAAAAAAAATTCTGTAAGCAATACATGTTGACACCCACGGTAATATTTAAATGTTATTTAAAAAAAAAACATTTTCTCTAAGCAATACATAACAACCACGGTAATATTTAAGTGCAATTTTAAAAAGTTTTCTCTAAGCAATACATGCTAACATTTTCTAATAAAAAAAAACTGAACTAAAAAATAAAAAATGGAATTGAATATATTCCTATTCATGTTAAATAATTCAAGCCAGACATTCATTACCAAATATCTTAATTTTAATGAATGTAATTTAAATTTTTTGTAATTAACATTATTACAGATATTTCAGTGAAATACGATGATAAATTTTGAGATTCACAAATTGAGGAATTTTTATTTACAAATTGAATTAATTAAATAATATGTATGGAATAGAATTATTGATAAAATAATATATTTAATTTTAAAAAGATATTTGAGATGTTTCTAAATATTTCAATTTTATTTCACGAATGTTTTGCACTCTTCCAAGTATGTCACATGCTCATATATTTAAATATCATATTTGTTTTCCTTTAAATTTATTATTTTGTTACTTTTCTACTTTTCTACTTTTTAAATTTTATTTCAAAATTTACGTCATTTTTTTTTCTTTTAATTTGAAAAATAAGGCACACTTCAATATTCAAATGGAACTTTTCACAAAGACATATCCACATAAATAAACCAAAAAGGATCTTTTCCTAAAGTTGTATTTCGCTTTTACCAGCTCATTAATTATGTATAATAGAGATGGAATATTTTTGAATATTTAATAAAAGAAACGAAAAAATTCGAAATTATGAGTGAGTGATAATGTGAACTTCATTTTTAAAAATAGGATTACTGAAATGGTTTTCTCTTAAGACAAAAGAAATTATGGTGGCATAAATTTATATTTCTGTTCCAAATATATTGAAGACATTCCTAGCATTAATAGACTTTGCTAAAGTTGGAACTGAATCAAGTTATTTTGTAAGGCACATATTAAAAATCCATATAAGATCTTTTTTTGCTATAAGAGTCCATAATTTATGTTTAAATTATTCAATACGTTTTATAAGTATGTACAGACACTGAACTTTACTGTACATATATTTTTTTGTGAGTTTTGAATATTATAAGAAAATATTTTAGGTTTTTAAAAAATGTAAAATGTCTAAAGATGAATTTTAAAGTACAATTCAAATTTTCATCTTATTCAGCTTTTGTGATATTAGGTCATATTTACTCAAGCTGGAATTGAGTCAAGTTACTTTGTAAGACTCATATTAAAAATCCATTTCTTTTTTTACTATAAGAGTCCAAAATTTATGTTTAAATTATTCAATACATCTTATAAATATGTACAAATACTGAATTTTATTGTACATATAAAATACTTGTTAATTTTAAATATTAAAAATTTTTTATTTTAAGATAAATTTTAAAGTACCATTGAAGTTTTCATCTCATTCAACTTTCGTAATATAAGGCCATATTTACTCAAGTAGGAATTGATTCAAGTTATCAAATATGTGTAAGACACATATTAAAAATCCCTATATGATCTTTTTGCTATAAGAGTCCATACTTTATATTTAAATTCGTAGATGTGTTTTATAAATATGCATATTGAACTTTATTTCGCATATTGAACTTTATTGCACATATAATGTTCTTGTGAATTGTAGACATTGTAAAAGTTATTTTATGTTTACTTCTAGAATTATTCGATGCACAATTTCCAAAGATGTATTTTAAAATACAATTGAAATTTTCATCTTATTCAGGTTTCGGGATGAAAGGTCATATTTACTCAAATTGTAATTGAGTCAAGTTATTTTTTACGGCCCATATTAAAATTATATATTAATTTTTTTTGCTATTAGAGTCCATAATTTATGCTTAAATTGTTCAATATGTGTTATAAATATGTACAGACATTGAACTTTATTGTACATATATAGTTCTTGTGAATTTTAAATATTGTAAAAAATTATTTTATTCTTATTTCCAAAATTATCCAATGCAATACAAAATATCTAAAGATGGAATTTAAAGTAAATTTGAAGTCTTTGTATTATTCAACTTCTATGATATAATGTCATTGTTATGTTTTCACCAGATTATTTATAATGTTGCTTGAAAATATACTATTTTTTAAGAAATGTTATTTTAAATATTTATTTTTAAAATTTTGATTATTTATAACAAAGATTTAGTCAGGGTTTAGTAGTTATCATTGTGGAAAATTTTGTTGGGGAGTTGAATCCGTTGGTTTCGTTACTAAGCACAGTACATCGTTGTCCGAAATGTCCCTGGGAGTCTAAGAGGGTTTTAGGATTAGGAAAAATGGATTTGGTTATAATAGTAGGGAGATGTAATAAGACTCTAGAAAAGAAAGGAGGCATTGGGTTCAAGAAATAAGGAGCTTGGATTGAAATGTAAGAGAAGAAATGAAGAATTTGACTCTTGGAGTAGAGAAGAGGAATTAGGCTTAAAGATTTTAAAAGAGAAATTTGACTCTAGGAGTCGGTATGATTGTATTTCATGAGTCAAGATGAAGAAGGAAGGAATTGGATTCTATGAATAAAAATGAGTATTCAGAAACTTCAGACCTTATTAAAAAAACTTGAATATTTTCGAATTTTAAATTGTTTACAATTTATTTTTGTTTGTATATACTTAGTAAATAAATTTTAAATACCAATGAAAGAGATACAAGTTATCACAAAAAAATAAAGAAAGAAAATTCAAATTAAAGTAATCACGGTTCTCTGTAATAGTTTACCAGGAAACATATTTCTGATTAAATTTTCATATTTTGTTTAATAAATTGAATTTTTCTCAATGTTTTCCACTTACAAATAATTACTAAATAGATTTTGTTCACAATAACTGTTTAAAAGAATAAGAGCATTGAATTTACAGTACGTGAAAAGAAAAGACACAAACAATTAAAAAAATAGATAAATAATCGCAACTTTTCTTGTAGTGTTTCACACAACATATTCCCGACTTAATTTCCAGATTTTTATTTTATAATTTTAATTTTTTCGGATTTTCTTTTTGAAAATACTTAGTAAATATATTTTAATGAACAAACAGTTCTTTAAGAAAAAAAATTAAATTTGTAACATGTATGAAAAAAAGAGACATAAGTTTTCAATAAAAAAAATTAATAAATGAACAGAAAGAAAATATAATCATATTTCCCTATATTAATATATCAGAAATCACATTCCAGATTTAATTTCCAGATATGTTTAAAATCATATATTTTTGTCAAATAATTTCCATTTGCATATAAGTAGTAAATATATTTTAAGTACAAACAGTATCTTAAAAATTAAAACGTTGAATTTTCAAAATGTGGAAAGAAAGAGATAGAAGTTCTCAAAAAAAATTTAGTTGATAAATAAATACGTGAGGTTATCACAGTTCACGTTAAAATGGTACCATGAAGTATACATTTTTGGTCAAGTAATTTAAATTTGCATATATTCAGTAAATACATTGCTATAAACAAGCAGTCTCTTAAAACTAAAAATATTGGCTTTGCAGAAAGTGTGAAAAAAAATAGAAGTTTTAAAAAGAAAGTTAAAAAATAAGTACTTGGGGTTATCGCAGTTTCCATTAAAATGGTGCCACAAATTATTCTGTTTTAAAATTATTTAAAATAAATCTATTTACAGAACCTTTTTACAAATAGATAAGGTAAAAAAATTATCATAGAAGTAGTTACAGTTGATACAAAAACTCAGAATTCAATGAAAGTATTATAATAATAATAATAAAATAAATAGGTAGGTAAGTATACTTTAATAAACAAACAGTCTTTTAAGAAAAAAATCTGAATTTTCCACACATGTGAAGAAAAGAAAAAAAAAGATTTCAAATAAATAAATAAATAAATGAACAGAAAAAAATATAATCACATTTACCTATAATAATTTAACAGAGATCCCTTTCCAGATTTTGTTTATAAATATTGTTTAAAATTATACATTTTTTTGTCAAATAATTTCCATTTGGATACAATTAGGAGCAGCCATTTAAATTAAAAAAATAATTTCTTAAAAATAAAAACATTCAATTTAAAGTGTGAATTGAACGTGAGCGTGTGAAGAAAAATATGAACGTGTGAAGTGAAAGTGAACGTGCAAATGTGAGTACGAATTTAAAATGTATGAAGAAAGAGATGAACGTGTAAAGAACGTGAACGGTGAACGTGTGAACAATTAAAAGTGTGAAGAAAGAGTTTGAAGTTCTCAAAAAGTAAGTACGTCAGGTTATCACAATTCACATAAAAATGGTATCAAAAATTATTTTATTTTAAAATTTTTTAAAATAAATATATTAATAGGACATCTTTACAAAATAGATAAGGTAAAGAAAAAAAACACCATAGAAGTAGCTACAGTTGATACAAAAACTCAGGATTTAATGAAAGTATTTATGTGAATGGAAACATTGAAAAGCTACAGCAGACGCAAAAAGGTAGATAAATAATTTTTATTTCCAGCGGCAGTGACATTCACTAATTAACACTTCGGAATGAAACAATTACGCTCGCTACTCTTTTCCGAGTTTTTCAACATCCACTGTTTGCGCTTCCTGTCGACCGTGCCACGGAAGTCGGTTCCCAAAAATAATATTGCGGGAATCATGTGTGCAACGTGGTGCTGACGTTCCCTGTTAATTAATGAGCCGGAAAGTCTGTAAAGGATTACCTGCTCCTGACGTTTTGACGTGGTTATTGGGTTTTTATGCCTCCGACTGTTTATCAAAGGGTATTGAATGAAATGGCAGAAAGATTTGCTTCTCTGTTTGTGGAAGGTATACACTCGTGTTGAAAAAAAGAAAGAAAAAGAAAAGATTGAAAAGTTATGGGAACAGATGTATTTCGTAATGAGGCTTGGAAGTGAATTCAATAAACTAAGCTCTTTTTTTTTATTTTTTGTAATGTTAACAAAATGTTGAAAATAAATTTGCCCTTAAATCAAAAAAGTTGATTTATTTTGTGCAAATACTTTTTTATGTCATTTGGTCATGAATGAGTGCTATTCATGGTGACAAGTTACTTTTTAAAATTTTTTTCTCAAAATAAATCACGCTTGTTTTTAAGAACCAATTAATTTTCAGACTTATTATTTAATTTTTTTTATTTTATATAAAAATAAACGATAATTTTATTTAACATAATACTTTTTTTATTTGATTACTAGAAAAATCTAAACATATAATAAAATATTTAATAAATTTATGTATTATGTCTTAATTTATGTTTACAAAAAAATAGATTTTTTACAATGTTAACAAAACGTTGAATATAAATTTGCCCTTAAATCAAATAAGTTGATTTATTTTGTTTAAAGAATGTTTTTATGCCATTTGGTTATGAACGAGTGCTATTAATGATGACAAGTTACTTTTTTTTTTCTGAAGAAAAACCATGCTTGTTTTTAAGTACCAATTAATTTTCAGACTTATTAATTAATTTAATTTTTAATTTTTTTTTATTTAAAATGACAATTGTATTCGAAGTATTTTTTTTTTTTTTTACTTGATTACTACAAAAATCTAAACATATAATAAAATATTTAATTAATTTATGTTATCTAAAAAATTAGTTTCATGCATCTAATTCTATATATACGGTTTTTACTACATTAATTTTACAATAAATATTAATTTTATTAAACAGATGCACAGACCCATCCAAACCCACCTAACCCAATTAATTATTATTTTTTTTCCTTTCAAAAAAGTAATTACTTTTTGAAGATTTTAGATTTGCAGAAAATGTTAAAACAGAAATTCTGATTTCGTATTATTTCAATAAAAAAGAAAATACAGTAAAATATACGTTAGAAAATATTCCGTTGAAAATTAGACTGATCTTATTTATCATTTACATACTAGTCTTGGTACAGGATCCAAATGTGTTTTATTTTATCTGAATTATCATTGTTGGCAAAAACATGCACAGATTTAAAATTGCTACAAAATAATTCGTTAAAATGTGTAAAACACTTTCTATCAACACATAATTTGTTAACAACTATGTTAGGTATTATTGGCAAAAGAGTTCGATAAATAAGAAATTCAACAAAAAAAATGTTTTTTTACTTGATTACTACTAAAATATAACCAAAGAATAAAATATTTACTATATTTATGTAACACGCAGTTTTAATTTATTTTTCATAAATAATGTTTCTATAAAATTATGCTTTATTCATCTAATTCTATATATGCTATTTTTTTATGTTAAATTTACAATACAATAATTTTATTAAATAAAAAGGATTTATACAAATATATATAGAGAGAGATGCAAAACACACTATATCAGTAAAAAACAGAGCTACCAAGGAAATAATTATAAGTACGGGCATTTTGCGTTACAAAGTTACAACAGTATTTTCTACAAGTAAATTAATGTATGCTTCATATAATTATTACATAATCAAATTGCATAGCAAAATCATCATAACATTCCCTATACAAAAACATATTTTAAGACAATAAATTTAGTCGTATTCAAACAAGTCTCGTGTGCTAAATTATAATTTCTAAAGACACATTCAATGTATTGAGACAAATATTAAGTTTTTAATAATCCAAAAGTCAAATCCTTTCCTCATTTTTTTCGTACACTTTTATTTAATACTGCTAATGAATCAGTTACTAATTTGTTATTTTCGATGAATTAAGCTTGTGTGTTGAAACATTCAACTAATTAAGTTTATTGAATTATTGAAAACTCTGACTTAATATATATATACAGAAAATTGATTTAATGTAATAAGTATAAGGTATCGATTAATTCATCTAAAATGTTTACCGGGTAATTAAAGTAACAAAACTGCAAAATACGTCAAGGATATTTTATCATACTTAAACAAAGTTGTTATTTACGAATAAAGAGCGTTTATTACAGATTATCGATATTTTGTTTAAAAAATTGCTCTTAAGTATTAATTCATCAGGCTTTGTATATTTCAAACTAATATGATACACATACCGATATGTTTAGTCATTTTATAAATATCTTTTAAGCATGGATAAAAAGATATATTTACTGTTTATTTTTTTCTTAATATTTATTACTTTTATATATTCATGTTTTCGGGGGTGTATCTTAATATATTTTAAATATGGATATGACTAAAAAAAACAATTTCATGAATTTTAAATAATTGCTACTTGAAATAAAATGTATGCTGAAAATCTGATATATGGTTATAAAAAATTAAATTAAAGAAACAGAATATTTGAAGAATACTCAGTTCAGAAACGGAACATTTGAAGAATATTAATTTCAGAAACATAATATTTGAAGAAAATTAAGTTCAGAAATAGAATATTTGAAGAATATTAAGTTCAGAAAAGAACATTTGAAGAATATTGAGTTCAGAGACAGTGTTGCATTTTTAATCAAAATCTGAAAACTCTATGAAAATAATATGCCCATTAGATTTGAGTTTATTTATATAGAAGCTGCTAGTTTTTTTTTTTTTTTTAAGTCTTATAAAGATTATAAAAAAATTATTTAAATACAATAATTTAAAATAACGCGGCAATATTTATAATTTTATATTAATTTATTAATCATTTATATTAAGTGAATTTAATTGATTCCATATACAAAAGATTAAACGCCATCGTAACACTATAATTGAAAAAAATATTTTAATCTCATATTAGTTACAAAGTATGTTATGGCCTGTTCATTAAATTTTTAATTTTTTTTTCTTTTTCCTCACATGCTTTTAATTTGCTTTTTATGCTCGCAGAAAGCATTTTTCAGAACAACTACTTGTCCATAAGAGTATATTTCAGCTTCGTTAAATTTTTAAATAGCCATTCATTCACTTAAGAAACTTTTTTTTCTAAAATCATGTCAGTATCAAATCATTAATAAGTTTAATGTGTACTAATAAACTAAACTTATACACATTATATTCTTAATAGTTTAAAATTTAGTATACTAATATATTAATCTTTTTCACATTATATTTTTGTGCTTTTTTTTTCCTTTAAGCCTTATAAACATTTTAAGGAAATTATTTTAATATAATTTATCATAACTTAGCAAAATTTATAATTTTAATAATAAATCTTATACTATCAAATATTTTTATTAAATTAATTTAATTTGTTACGTATGCAAGACATCAAATAAAAATGACATTGCAACTCTATAATTAAAAACAAGTTTTTTAATCTCGTATTAGTTACAAAGTATGTTATGGCCTGTTCATTAAATTTTTAATTTATTTTTATTTTCCTTTGCATGCTTTTAATTTGCTTTTTATGCTCACAGAAAACATTTTTCAGAACAACTACTTGTCCATAAGAGTATATTTCAGCTTCGTTAAGTTTTTAAATAGCCATCTGGACCTGGCTTCTTTCACCCTAAAAGGGCAATCAAGCCATCATGCTCCTTTTTTTTAATACATAAAGAAAACTCTTGAAAAAAAAATATCTTTACGCAATGTATTGGTTTCCTTTTCTTTCATTTTTTTCTTTTCTTTTCTTTTATTATGCTCGAATGCAACTTCAGTTTGGAAACGGTATTTTAGAAGTACCGCTTTTAATTAGGATTTCTTCTTCTGCAACTAAAAGAAATCAACCAAAGAAAAATTAACTTTTCTTCTTTAAGTTTTCTTTTTTCAAGTTATGTACTTATGCTGTAAGTATTAAACATTTCCTTTAATTATCCAGAATACGAAAATTCCAGATTATAATAATTTTTTATTTTTATCCTAAGTTAATTTGTTTTACATCAATAATTTCTATGAAATAAAAAAATAAAAAAATGAAAAATTTATATCATAGGAAATAGAGGTGAAAGAATTTAATATTTTTTTTCGACATACTTTATTTATCAATAAATGTCAAAATGTTAATTAACCACCTTAGAATTTGATACTATACTGGAGTCACTATATTTATAGTGGTTTAATACTATAAACGTATGCACTATAGTATATAATATATATAAATATATTATATTAGCATGAACTAAACTTATAATGATTTGATACTCAAGTGACGACATGATTTAAAAAAAAAAGTTTCTTAAGTTAATGATTTTATTAATATAAAAGACAAATAAACATAAGACAAAAATTTAATGTGAAATAGTTTACTGTATTAGCATACTAAACTTTAAACTATTAAAAAAATAATATATATTAGTATATATTAAACATATACTGATTTGATACTTAAATGACGACAAGATTTAAAAAAAAAAGTTTCTTAAATTAAGGAAAGTGTTATTATAAAAGGCAAATAAACATAAGACTAACTATCTGAGACTACTAAAACTGAATGAAATTAATTTTTAGAAAATTAATTAGAAAGTAAAAATATGCTTTTGAAATTGGTGATGCTTGGACATTCTTATGTGATTACAGTAGAAAAGTACTGAAAAATGAGAGAGAGAGAAAAAAAAAACTTAAGTGTTCGGTTCAAAGAATATAAAGAAAGTTTAGCTAAACGTTTTATGATTATCACTAAATTGCTTTAAAACGTAAAAATTAAATAATAAAAATAGAAAAGAAAAGTGAATATGAAAGTTAGCTCGAATAACTATTAGAAATTTATTGTAACACCTAGTTAAAAAGAACACATTCCATCAATTTAATCAAACTATCTTCTATCAGGATAAGGCTACTAGCCATGTGTCTAAATCCACTGCTCTGTATGTGGAAAGAAATGATAAATATACGGGAATCGAGGTTATTCCCTTTAAAAGCAATCCAACCAAGTCCTCCGACGGGTCTCCCAAGGATTAATGTGCATTTGGACTGTAAAAAGTACTTCTTTATAAGGGACACCCAAAAGCATTGGGTGTATTTTCAGAATACCGTGGTGGAGGAGTGGAATAAAATAGACCCTGACATTTTATGAAAAACATTATATCTTGGAATTGGAAACAGGAGTTTAACATAACAGTTATTACAGCAAATTTATTAGATTATATATATATATATATATATTTCTTCGCAATCCTTAAAAAATTTGTGATCTATATAATTGAGGTCAGTGAGTAGGTCCACTCATTTTGATGTATACAAGAGTCCATTTTCATTGTCACAATCTTTTCTCAAGAGAAGAGTTTTGGGATTTTATTCCCAGGAGAGAGGAACGTATGGTATTTCTCAAATATATAGTTAACAACCCATCATTCAAATTTGAGAGTAGAAAAACAGTGTTGTGGGTAGTCATATTATATTCAATTAGTTCTTTGTATTAATGAGAACAACCCGTCACTCAAATCATATAGCAGATATTCAGTATCATGAGTAATGAGACTCAGTGAATTAGCAAATGTATGTGCGACCTTCACAGGTCGAAACAGTTACAGATGGAATATGGAGTATACCATGAGTTGTTGCATCGTGATATGCGATAAACCACGACTGACAAATGTCTACTCCAAGGAGAAGTGAAGCAAGCTGACCCCCCTTCTAGATGGATTGTCTTAAAAACAGGTTTTTGGTGAAGAAGAGAGAGTGTTCTGTGACGAGTCGACCTGAAATGTCGTTTTTTTCTTTTTTTTTCTCTAAAATGACTGAGCAGGCCAAAGTTTTCCCATTTCTAATTTAACCGTACCATCGCATTTTTACTATATTTTTAATTCATATAATTTTTCTGTATTAACATATTAACAAGAGTTTTTTTTTTTTTTTTTTTTTTTTTTTTGTATTAGCATATAAAACATATGTATATTACACATTCTCATTGACATTTTATAATTTTTAATTTCTTATCAGCCCATGTAATTAAATATTTACTAAATTAAATACACATATTCACAATGTCTACTCTCATGACATTTTCCTTCGGCCACTCATTAACTCTCGAACATAAAAATTAACTTTTTGTGTTAATCCTTCAATTTATAGACTTCAATCTCTTTAAAATGCACCCTGAATTGTAAAATAATTCTGGAGACTGTGTGCGTGCTCCATTCTGTTAATAGCGAAACTTTATAGAGTTACTCTCAGCTGTTTAGAATGCTAATTCCTGTTTAATTCATTACATCATTTCATGAGCAGAATTTGCAGCTTATGTAACATTTTGATTCGGATTTGCTTGGAACTCGTTTTGGGGGTGTTAACATTTCTGTAAGGCTTAATTATTCTAGTTATATTATTTCAAGTGGAATCATTTGCAACAGTAACACGTAGTTCTCTAATAAACATTTCATCCAAATTGAATAAAACTTCAATCTCATTCGTTCAAGATTTTGACTTAAATGAAAGCTATGCTCATTATTTTTGAAACAATCCAAAAGATAAATAACTGATTTTCTATAATAAATGCAAATTCTCTTTTAAATAATATGTTGTAATTCAATAACTTTAAAAGTAAATATATCCTCATCGAAATTTGTACCTGAAATAATGTAGCTAGAACATAGTATCTTTAAATATTATAGCAAGTTACTTTTATTTATTGATGGTAGTGATAGAAATATATTTATAACGTCTACTCTCATGACAGCTTCTTTTGACTACTATTAATTCTTGAACTCGAGTATCCTTAACTCGGGTAAATTCATCATCGAAAATAATTTTAAAAATTTAAAATTTTAGTTTTTCTAATATACGCTACGTTGTCTTGTAACACCAATTAGTAAGGGACTATATTTGTACATAAAGACTATTATAACACACTGTGAATACAGATTAACATATACATATATACACAGTCCAGTCACATTAATGTGACCACCTGTCAAAAGCCAGAATAACCACCTTTGTCAGAGTGGACCGCAGCGAGACGTGCAGGAAGAGAGTCAATTATGTTTCAGACGGTGTTCACTGGGATGTTGAGCCATGCTGACTCCAGTGCCGTGACCAGCTGCGCTAGATTACACGGTTGAGGATTGATGGCGCGAACAACCTGATCGAGATTGATTGGTTGATCCACAGATTCTTGATTGGGTTTAAATCCGGTGAGTTTGCTGGCCACGGGAGTACGGTAAACTCATCCTGGTGCTCTTCAAACCACGCATATACACTGCGAGCTGTATGACACCTCGCATTGTCCTCCTGGTAGATGCCATTAATCTGAGGAAAAATAAATGTAGGGATGGACATGGTCCGCAAGGACAGATGCGTACTTGTGCTGATCCATCGTGCCTTCCACAATGATGAGTGCACCCAGTGAATGTCAGGAAAATATTCCCCAAAAGATAATGCTCCCTCCTGCAGCTTGGATCCTTCCGGCCATTCTTGCAGGGTGTTTGCTTTCAGACGTTTCACGCCGTATACGCCAACGTCCATCTGACCGATGGAGCATAAAATGTGATTCATCGGAAAAAGCCACCTGTCGCCTCTGTGGACGTCTAGTTTTGGTAATGGCTTGCAAATTCCAGCCTTCGTCGCCGATGAACAGCAGTCAGCATAGGTGCATTAACCAGGCGTCTGCTGCGGAGGGACCATGCACAGCAACGTTCGCTGAACCGTTGTTGAGGATACACTCTTGGCAGCCTCTTGGTTCATCCGTGTGGTTAGTTGCTCAACAGTTGCACGTCTATTCGTCCGAACGTATCTCCGTAGCCCTCGTTCGCCTGTTTCATCTATAGCCCGTGGTGCACGGCATGTGCCACGCGCTGATTTTGGATAGTGCAATTTTGCCATACACGGTATACTTTTACCACGTCAGCACACGAACAGTTCACAAAATTAGTCGTTTCCGAAATGCTTCCACCCTTGGCCCGAAAGCCAATAATCATGCCCTTTTGGACGTCGGATAAATAGATACGTTTCTGCATTACGCCAACGATTGAAATGCTTTCCGATGCCCTAGGACATCCTTTATATACATTCCACTGCAATGTGCTGTCACCTGCCTTTTGTGATTGGTTATTTTACGTTTATTTTGAAAGTAGACACATTAATGTGGCTGGTCGTTGTATATTAATTTTTACTTTAATTAAAATAAAGGAATCGTTCGCTAATTTAGAACAAAAAAAATCAAATAACCTGTTATTTTAAACATACAAGTAATCTAATTTTTATTCTGAGTAAAAAATACATATATATATATATATATGTTTGTACAGTAAGAAATAATTTTAAAATTATGTGTGAAATAATTTATAATTAAAGCTTAGCAGAATGTATGTTATGAATTTTATAATAGATTGAAGTCATATATTTGTTTAATTTTGGAGTAATTTATTTCGATATGGAATTCCTTTCTGGAAGAGTAATTTTTAGATTATTTTCCAACTTAGTGAAATAGTAAACAGGAAAACTAATTAATGTTTAATTTTGAAATAATTTTAAAATAATTATGAAAAATTAAATAATAATGTTTAATTTTGGAGTAATTTACTTTTATACGGAATAATAATGAAAGAGTAATTTTTAGACCAATTCCCAATTCACTGAAATTGGAAATCAGAAAAATATGTAATGTTTAATTTTTAAATGATTTTTAAATAATTATAAATAATTAAAATTTGATAAGAAATTCCATTCTGGAAGAATAGTAAAGTTATTCAAAAATAATTTTTTAATCTTATTTTCAAATCTTTTGGACGAATTTTCTGAAGATATATATTTCGAAAATTTTTTTCTCTGAAATGAACACGTATGTGATATACAGCTGTCTTTGGCATTATCAAAATTGATGGGAGAGATTTTTTTAAACTTTCCTATTCGAATGAAATAAAAAAGCATTTACTAAAGAATAACAGCAAGTAATAATATGGATAACCCTCTGGATATACCGGATTCAAATCTGGAAAAAAGTGCACGCGGATAACCGTGAAAGAAGACTGAGCACAAATGCATCAAAAGAACATGGCGTGTGGAGGGAAAAAAGGGGGAAAAAGGTTAAGGGTGCCAAGTCTTAAAAATAAAGGGAAAAGTCATTCCTTTTCCCTTTGTGAAGAGTTGAAAAGATAGTGCTATGGAAGGACGTCCATTCGGAGAAGGGTGTGATCCTGTTTCAATGCCCCTGGAACACCCTGGGACCAGGAGAATCGGGAACAGGAACGAGTGAAATAAGGCAGTTTCATCTATTCAAGCACTCCGTCGGAAGAAAGAGTGAAATAATGTATCAAATGCTTACGAATTGAAAAGATTGCCGTAGAATGAGATAGCTTTTTTTTACTTTCTTCTTATCTGTCAGCCAGTTGGCTACGTTTTTAAATGATTTGTTTTTTACTTTTTGGGTATGGCATTTTGAGAGGTGAGTAATAAAAAAATAGGTCTTCTATATCAGGATTTGCAGAAATATTTATAGATTATATTTCATGACAATATAATGATTTTCAAAGCATCAAATTGCTCAATTTCTAAAAATGTAACTTATGTAAAAAAGAATTACTTTAAGTATAGTAGTGTTATTTAAAGTATTACTTTTTGTAAAAAAATTTGATGTATAAGAAAATGAGGATATACTACATTTCCTTTTTACGTTATGACGTCTTTTACATTACATTATAAGTTATGGTTAACAAAAGAATAGACTAATTTGTTTTTTTTTATGTTTTGACTTCTTTTACATTACATTATAAGTTATGATAACAAAAAAAATGACTAAATTGCTTTTTTATGTTGTGACATCTTTTGCATTACATTATAAGTTATGATAATAAAAGAATTGAATAAATGTTTTTTTTTTTGTTTTGACAAAAAAGGAATTTTTATGTTACTTGATATGAAACAGGTTATTGTATTGTACGGGAATAAGGATATTCAAAAATTATCTTTTAATCTTATTTTCAAATTTTTTAAAGATAAATATTTTGAAATTTTTTTTCCCTCTAAAATGAACACGTATGCGATATACAGCTGTCTTTGGCATTACTGAAATTTATTCAAGAGATTTTTTTAACTTTCATATTCGTACGAAATAAAAACATTTACAAAAGAATAACAGCAAGTAATAATATGGATAACGCTCTGGATATTCCGGATTCAAATCTGGAAAAATGTGTGCGCGGAGATGAAAACCCGGATAACCGTGAAAGAAGACTGAGCATAAATGTATCAAAAGAACTTGGCGCGTGGAGGGGAAAAAAAAGGAAAAAGAAAAGAAAAAAAGGGGGAAAAGGTTAAGGGCGCCAAGTCGTAAAAATAAAAGGAAAAGTCATTCCTTTTTCCTTTGTGAAGAGCTGAAAAGATGGTGCTATGGAAGGATGTCAATTCGGAGAGGGGTGTGATCCTGTTTTAATGCCTCCGGAGCACCAGGGACCGGGAGAATCGGGAACAGGAACGAGTGAAATAAGGCAGTTGCATCTATTCAAGCCCACCGTCGGAAGAAAGAGCGAAATAATGTATCAAATGCTTACGAATTGAAAAGACTGCTGTAGAATGAGATGGCTTTTTTTACTTTCTTCTTATGTGTCAGCCAGTTGGCTAAATTTTTAAATTTTTTTTTTTTTTTTTGGTGAAGAGTATTTTGAGCTGTGAGTAATAAAAAAATAGGTCTCAAAAGATACTTGTATATCTGGATTTGCAGAAATATTTTTAGATTATATTTCGGGACAATATAAGGATTGTCAAAGCATCCAATTGCTTAATTTCTGAAAATGTGAATGTTATATTACTTTATGTAAAAAATATTTAATTTATAAGAAAATACGGATTTGCTATATTGTTTTTTTCTGTTTTAACGTCTTTTACATTAAATCATATTTTGTGGAATAAAAAATAGAAGAATTGTCTAAATTACCTTTTTATGCTTTAATATATTTTACTTTACATTATAATTTATGAAGAAAAAAAGTTTTTATATTTCTTGATAGGAAACAAGTTATTATATTGTATGACAAAATAAATCTTAGTAAAACAATAACTTGCGTAAATAAATTATTTATTCTATTGTAAAAATTCGAAATCTTTTTTACGTATCTATTTATAATTGGCTACATTATATGTATATAATTATGCAGATTCCCCAAGGAAAAAAAATCAGATAGTCAAAGTTAATAGTGGGGATAAAAATGGACAACAATTTTGTTCAACCAGTAGGAATAAAATTCATAAACAGGAAGTTTAAAATTTTGATAATTTTCCATTTTTAGTATTAGTTAAACATTTTGCTAAACTAAGAACTAAATTCTCACAGAATTTCAGTACTACATTCTTTGGTTAGGCTAATAAAATATTTACATTAAATTACATTCAACTCAAAGGTTTAAATTAGCACAAAATTTCTTTCTTATTTGTAAAGGGGAGGATTATATTATAAATGACAAAATGTAACAAGTTGATAATAATGAATATTTAAATGTTTTTAGATTTGTATAGATACATATTTTATTATTCTAAATTTGATTTTTTTTTTCTCTGAAGTGAACACGTATGTAATATACAGCTCTCTTTGGAATTATTAAAATTAACACGAGAGTTATTTTTAACTTTCATATTTTTGGGTATGGTGTTTTGAGCTGAATGTAATAAAAATTGCTTTCAGATGATACGCGTATATTAAGATTTGCAGAAATAATTTTTAGATTATATTTCGTGACAGTATAATGATTGTCAAAAAATCAAATTGCTTAATTGAAAATGGGAATGCTTATATTACTTTATGTAAAAAAATTATTTGATTTATAAGAAAATGAGGATTTGTTACATTGCCTTTTTAGGTTTTGATGTCGTTTAAATTATATTATAATGTACGATAAAAAAAAAAATTGACATTGACTGTTTATGTTTTGACGTTATTTAAATTACATTATAATGTGCGTTAAAAAAAAGAATTCACACTGACATTTTATGTTTTGAAGTCTTTTACATTACATTCTAATTCTAATTAATAATTGACTAAATTATTTTTTTATCTTTTAAAACTTTGACGTTATGATAACAGATGAATTGACTAAATTGTTTTTTTTTTATGTTTTGAAGTCTTTTACATTACAATTTCTGTTCCAACATCGTTATTTCAAATAACCGATTATTATATAAATGTTTCAGATGTATTCGTTTAATTCATATTATTTTTTTCTGTATTAAAAGATTATGAAGAGTTTATTTTGTATTAAACGTGTAAAACATATGTATTACACATTCTTATTTACTTTTTCAACTTTTATCTTCTTATCTATCCACCATACTGGTCACATGATTAAAATCTTTACTAAATTAAAGACACTCATTTAGAATGTCTACTCTCATGACATCTTCTTTTGAGTACACATTAACTCTTGAATACCAAAATTAACTTTTTGTGTCCTTCCCTTAATTTATGGATGTCAATCTCTTTAAAGTACATCCTGAAAATATAAAGTTATTCTGGAGTCTATGTACGCGTTCCATTCTGTTAATAGCGAAACTTTATAGATTTATTCTCAGTTAGAATGTTAATTCCTGTTTAATTCATTGTATCATTTCATGAGAAGAATTAGCAGCTTATGTAATATTTTGATTCGGATTTGTTCAAAACTTGTTTTGGGGGTGTTAACATGTCTGAAAGGCTTAATTATTCTAACCAAGTTATTTCGAGTGGAATCATTTGCAACAGTAACACGTAGTTCAGTAATAAAACATCTCATCCAAATTGAATAAATTTACAGTCTCATTAATTGATGATTTTGAATTAAATGAAAGGCACTATATCAATCATATTACGTTTATTATTTTTGAAACAATCCAATATGCAGGGTGATTATAATTAAATTCCTAATTTCTAAATGCTTTATAAAAAGAACCACTAGTCGCAATGAGTTCAAATTTGAACTGAATATACTTGAAGGAGGGGAAGGAATCAGTATGGCAACAAAAAACTTTTCCACTGATTTTTCTCATCCAATTTGGTATGATCTTACCCTGGTGGATGGGCTTTCCACTTACAGTATCACAACTGTTGAATGACTAAGAAGACATTTTTTCCGTCAAAAAAACTGAAACAACGAGCACATTGAATACTACGCTTGGTTTAATGTGCAACTCATTTCAAATGCTCGATTAAAAATATCTTTAACTTAAAATATCTTAACTTGGCAACCAAATTCACTTTATTCATGCCAATTACAATGCCATATATTAATACAATTTGGAACTCTTTGTATGCCATACCGTTTCCCCTTCAAGTATTTTCAGTTCAAATTTGAACTCATTTTGACGAGTGGTTCTCTTTTTACAGAATTTTAAATGTGGGACTTTAATTATAATCAACCTGCATATAAAAAATGGATGTTCTGTAAGTAAATGCAAATCTTCTTTTATATAATATAGAGTAATACAATATCTTTAAAGGTAAACATATCCTTATTGAAATTTGTACATGTAATAATGTAGCTAGGATCATAGTATCTTGACATAGTATAGCTAGTATCTTTTATTTATTGATCATAGTAATTGCGTTATAGTTATAGCATCTACTCTCATGACAGTTTCTTTTGACCACTTATTAATTCTTGAAGATGAAAATTAACTTTTTGTGCTCACCCAAAAATTTATGGACGTCAATCTCTTTAAAGTGCATCCTGAATTGTAAAGTAATTCTGGAGTCTATGTACGTGCTCCATTCTGTTAATAGCGAAAATTTATAGAGTTACTCTCAGTTATTTAGAATGCTAATTCCTGTTTAATTCATTAATATCGTTTCATGAGCAGAATTTGCAGCTTATGTAACAGTTTGATTCGGATTTGTTTAAAACTAGTTTTGGGGGTGTTAACATTTCCAAAAGGCTTAATTATTCTAGTTAAGTTATTTCAAGTTGAGCTATTAGCAATTGTAACACGTAGTTCTGTTATTAAACATTTTAACCAAATTGAATAAATTTTCAATCTCATTCGTTCATGACTTTTACTTAAATGAAAGCTACTATATCAATCAAGTTATGTTTATTATTTTTGAAACAATCCAATATATAAGAAAAATTGAACTTTTTTAAGTAAAGGCAAATTCCCTTTTATATAATATGGAGTAATAAAATATCTTTAAAAGTAAATATATTCTCATCGAACACTCAAGAGCCAAAACATTATAATACACACAAATATATATATATATATATATATATATATATATATATATTATGAATTGCGTATATACTCAAAAGCCAAAAAATTATGACTACCTGTCAATAATGAGTTGGCCCCCCTTTGACGCGCAACACAGCTTCAACCTGCCTTGGCATGGATGCCAAAAGCCCTTGGTAGATGGCCGGAGACAGATTGTACCAGGTGTTTAAGCAACGGTCACGCAAATCCGAGATATTGCGAATTGGTGGTCTTTGAACTCTGAGCTGCCGTCCCAGGTCATCCCAAATGTGTTCTATCGGATTGAGAGTTAGGCGGCCAGGACATTAAATGGAATTGCGCATCATGTTCCTGGAACCACTCCAACACGATTTTAGCCTTCTGACAAGGGGCGTTGTCCTGTTGGAACATTCCATTTCCAGCTGGAAAAACAGAGGCCATGTAAGGGTGCAATTGGTCCGCAATAATGTTCAGATACCCTGTGGCATTCATGGTCTACTCTACCAGAACCATGGGTCCCAGAGACACCCAAGAGAACGTCCCCCAAAGCATAATACCGCCACCATCATCCTGTGTATGACCTACTGTACATAGAGGGAACAACTGTTCGTTTGGAAGACGGCGTATCCTGACACGGCCATCGGCGTGATGAATGACGAACTGTGATTCATCTGGCCAGGCAACTCTCTCCCACTGATCCATGTACCAGTCACGATGTTCCCGGGCCCAGCGCAAGCGCAGTTAGCGATGACGCTTGGTCAGCAAAGGCACACGAGAGGGACGTTTGCTGCGTAGCCCCATATCCAACAGTGTCCGCTGAACAGTGTGCTCCCATACTATTCTGCTTGGATCTGCATTGTATTGGGCTGTCAGCTGAGCCACTGTCTGGCTCCGGTTTTGCTTCACCATGCGAGACAGTCTCCGACGACCTTTTTCTTTGATAGCGTGTGGACGTCCAACACCATGTCGTCTACTACTGGTTTCACTGTCACTCATCCACTTTGCATAAGTACTAACAACTGTAGATCGTGAACAACCCAAGAGTCGGGCAGTTTCGGAAATATTTCTTCCGAGCCTTCGAGCCCTTACAATCTGCCCTCTATCAAAGTCGTTTGGATCCGCGGCTTTTCCCATCACACACAGAAGTAAGTGAAAGAATGATTCTTCAGACTCACCAGCAGCAGTTAAATGCCACTTCCACCTGACCACGGGCCTTCCACGCCATCCAGGCGAGTTCATTGCGAAATGTAGGGGTGGTCATAACGTTTTGCCTCTTGAGTGTATGTGCATGAAATAATGCCTCTAAAATATAAAGTATCGTATATTTATTGATGATGATGATAGGTTCATATATTCGAGTAAAGTCGCGATCAAATCATAATTTTAAATTTTAGCTTTTCTAATGTAAGAAACATTGTCTTGTATTATAAACTATTTGTTAAAATGAAGAATATTTTTAATATATTTACTCTTTAATTTTGAAATTGATTCAAATCTATTCATTCTCGCATTGAAATACTAACGTTATGGTAGGAATACTGAGGTTCTAGTTTTAGTCGAATTAAATAAAAAAATTTAACAACACTAAGGCATTATTGATGACAGTGTATATACTATTGATTGCTTTTTCTTAAATATGAAAAAAAATTTACAATCATCATTGAATGTATATTTTTAAGAATTGAAAAAGTTAGTATCCTTTTTTCTCTCCAATGAGTAACAGTTAATAGGTTACTCATTGAGTTATTTTTCCTGGGAGAATATGCATAATTGTATAGATATAGTTTAGTCAATTATAACAAGATACATATATGTAAGCAAGATTTCGAATTTTTGCAATAGAATGAATCTTTTTATTTAATCAATTCAATGTTTTATTAATATTTATTTTGTCATATAATATAATCCTCTGTTTCATATCAAGTAATATAAAAACGTCTTTTTTTCGTCATAAAATATAATGTAATGTAAAAGACGTCAAATTAGACAATTCTTTTTTTTTTCTCATAATGTGTTTTGTAATTATAATATAATGTAAAAGGCGTCAAAATAAAAAAATGCAATCAAGTTATTTCAGTTTTTGTCATAAATTATAATGAAATATAAGAAACGTCGAAATATAAAAAGTCAATTTAGTCAGTTCATTTTTTTTGTCTTAAATTATAATGTAACGTAAAAAATTCGAAACATAAAAAGACAATTTTTTTTATCATAAATAATAGTTTAATGTAATGAAACATAAAAACATAAAAAAATACTTAAGTCCATTTTTCGATTTATTCTTCTTTTACATTATAATGTAATATAAATTACGTTAAAATATAAAAGGTCAATTTAGACAATTCTTCAAGTTTTTCTTCATAAAATATAATGTTCATAAATACATCGAAACATAAATAAGGAATTTTGTCAATTTCTTTTATTTTTGCCATAAAATAAAATTTAATGTAAAAGACCTCAAAACATAGAAAAACATTATACCAATTCCGCATTTCGTTATAAATAAAAATTTTTTTTTATACAAAGTAATATTATAATTCGAATTGTCGGAATTTAAACAATTTGATGCACTTCCAATCATTATATTGTCATGAAATATAATCTATAAATATTTCTGCAAATCTTGATATACAAGTATCGGCTGAGAGCAATCTTTTTATTACTCACAGCTCAAAATACCCTTCAGAAAAAAGGCGAAAAAAAAATCATTTAAAAATGTAGCCAACTGGCTGACAGATACAAAGAAGAAGCAAAAAAACGCCATCTCATTCTACAGCAGTCTTTTCAATTCTTAAGCATTTGATACATTATTTCACTCTTTCTTCCGACGGAGGGCTTGAATAGATGCAACTGCCTTATTTCACTCGTTCCTGTTCCCGATTCTCCTGGTCCCTGGGTGCTCTGGGGGCATTGAAACAGGATCACACCCCTCTCCGAATGGACGTCCTTCCATACCACTATCTTTTCACCTCTTCACAAAAGGAAAAGGAATGACTTTTCCTTTTATTTTTACGACTTGGCACCCTTAACCTTTTCCCACTTTTTTTCTTCTCTTTTTCCCTTTTTTTTCCCCGCCACGCTCCAAGTTCTTTTGATACATTTATGCTCAGTCTTCTTTCACGTTTATCCGGGTTTTCATCTCCGCGCACACTTTTTTCCGGATTTGAATCCTGAATATCTAGAGGGTTATCCATATTATTACTTGCTGTTATTCTTTAGTAAATGTTTTTTTTATTTCATTCGAATAGGAAAGTTTAAAAAAAAATTATGGCATCAATTTTAATAATGCCAAAGACAGCTGTATATCACATACGTGTTCATTTTAGAGAAAAAAAAATTTCAAACTATATAACTTTAAAAAATTTGAAAATAAGATTAAAAATAATTTTTGAATAACCTTATTGCCATACAATATAATAACTTGTTTGATATCAAGTAACATAAAAATTCCTTTTTTGTCAAAACATAAAAAAAACAAAAACAATTTAGGCAATTCTTTTGTTACCATAACTTATAATGTAATGTAAAAGACGTCAAAACGTAAAAAAGGAATTTAGTCAATTCTTCTGTTATCATAATGTCAAAGATGTCAAAACA
>BPLQ01001262.1:215025-229045 GCA_021605075.1 Caerostris darwini
TGAAAACTTTTATTAATTCATTGAAAAGAGCATAAAAAAATGGAAGAGAAAAATTCATGATACTTCACCAAATTAAAAAGTGAGGGACAAAGTCGAACATTACATTCCAATAAAAAATGGAAGACCTGTGCAAAGAAAGAACTGGAAGGAAAAAAAAATGAATAAAACATACATCCTAGAAAAATGTCTTTCGCCATTTTGAATGTGTGACTGGTTCGATGTCGAGTCTTTTCAGAATCTGAAGTAAATAGCCCGAGAGCTGAAAGCACCGACTCTTTTGTTTTCAAAATCGATTTGGATTTTAACGCGTTTTTTTTTTTTTGTTTTTTTTTTTTTTTTTTTTTTGTTCCATTCCTTTCTGCTCTTAGCACCACCGAAAGACGGTTCTGGCTTCGGAATGCAGGAAAAATCGACATTTAGCATTGTTTTCGAACAGAAAGGATGCTGAATTCTTTCGAAGAAAGGCATGGTGGGGAATCTATTTCGAAAATTTGATGGCACTGCAAAAATTTTTTCTAATTTTCTAACAAGTTCGTAAGTAATGTATAATAAATTGATAAATGTGACAAGGGATATGAAATGGAAAAACGAGTTTCTATTTCAGAGCAACAAAGCATTTATTTTATAATTTTGTATCTGAAAATTTCCCGTACATTTAGTATTCTATTAAAAGTTTGTCGTATTTTGAGTTTGTTTAAATTTAAATATTATTCTTTTTTAAACAAAAATATGATGAAAATAAAATATAATATCTTTATGTAGGATGTGCCGAAATTCATGCAAGAAGTTACTCTTTTAAGAAGGTTACAAGAGTATTTGTTTTACAAAACTTTATATTCCCTCCCTCTGAATACCAAATCCAAAGTTGCATTTTCGAGGGAAATCAGCTCTTTCTTTGTAAAATATTTCAGACTATATAAGACGATAAGAATTGAAATCTTACGTGAATTTTGACATATCGTATTAGTTAGAATTCCAGCATCATCCTATTACGAAGAAAAAAAACCGTGTATCACTTATACTGCATTAAAATTAATCCTATATAACATCCTGTTATGAAAAAATAACTTTTCATAAATCTGAAATTGCATTTACAATTTTATATTATCAAACATATAATAAGGAAATTACATTTAAACGAAAACATAGACGTACTATGAACGAATTCTCCGAATTGGACGAAATTCAGAAGACATATTTAATTTAAATTTAACTAAAAAGTAAAGCTTAAAATGCCAATAGATTTGAATGTTTTATTCCGGAGATACAACTACGTAATACAACTAGATACAACATAGATACATACTACTTAGATACAGCTACGTAACTAAAATTACTAGTGTTGCCCTCCTCCTGTCCATATGTGGTTTCATCGAACAATTTTTTTTTTCCCAATGGCAGATTATGAACAGTTACCGCAATAAAAGAAACAACGAAAAAAACAGCAACAAAACATGCTGAAACAGAGTTCATTAATCTAATATCTCTTCATTAATCTCTGGCCTCCCACTATCGCTCGGCGAGAAAAGTCTTTCTCAGAGCAGGACTGTGCAGTAGATGCGTGGAGTCCATAGCCTCTCCAGAGCTGCACAGCGTGTATATCGGGGAAGGAACAATTTTGAATCTGTAAAGATGGTTTCGCAGGCAGTCATGTTCCTGATACTTGTATTGAGACAGTCCACCGGCATTCCACTGTAGGACTCGAAGAGTAACAAAGTGAGGGGAGGAAGACATAATGCCAAGTTGTAGATCTTTTAACCACTAAAAAGTGTTACCAGGTGCACCATGGGGAGGTAGATCTACTGCGCACCCTCTCCAACATTGTTTTGTAGAATTAAAGGAAATCATCCTGCTGGATTTCTTGCAGATCTTTCTACAATCTACAATCTGGACTAGATCTGAGAAACTTTGAGACAGTCGGAGGCACCCATTAACTGCCCAGTGAAATATTCAACAAGTAAAAAGATATTCAGTAGTAATGAGTCCATTGCATTATCATCTATAATCTTTTAACCATTTAAAAAAATATTTTGCTAAGTATTTTTTAATGAAACTATATTTTATAAAAATATTTTATGTGTTTAAATTTTTAATTTTTATCGAAATATTTTATAAAAATATTTTTTTAAATATTTTTTATAAAAATATTTTATTAAATATTTTTTATAAAAATATTTTACTAAATATTTTTTTTATAAAATATATATTACTAAATATTATTTTATAAAAATATTTTGCTTAATATTTTTTGTGAAAATATTTCACTAAATGTTTTTGATATATATACTTTACTAAGTATTTTTTTAATAAGTTATTTTACTAAATATTTCTTTTAAATCTTCTTATAAAATATTCTTTGGAAGAAAGTATTTTTAACAAATATTTTTTGATGAAAAAATTTCAAAAATAGTTTTGATACAATTTTTAAGTCTATTTATCTAATTAATTTTTTTAAACTCATACATAAATGTATGTTTATTTTACTTGAAAAGTTAATATGCTTAATTGCACAATTATATTTTCTGTATTTATTTATGAACGTAAACGTTTTATTATATACGAGGTACTAACGTATATTCATATTGTTTTATATGTACATATCTTATATGTAAATCCTGTATATTTTTTTACACATATGAATTTATTTTATTATAAAACTTACAATTGTAAAAAAATTATAGCAAAAAGAAGGCAGACATTTTTTTCAGAAATTATTTATGTTCTTTTTTTATGTATAATTTTTTTAATCCGAGTGTTCAGGAGGTGTACACTGCTACCTCACTATACGTCCGTTTTGGAATAAGTCCAACTTGATACTTGATATTTGGATAAGCCCAACTTGTACTATACGTTTCGTCTGGAAGAGAAAATTTATCGGGGGTACTATATTTGTTTGAAATGTGACTCATGTGCCAAAAATTCTTTGAACAATTTTGGATGGTAATAACTTTGCAGAAAACAAGTACAACAGTACAGAAACAAGTAGTTTGCGTGAAACAAGGTGCAAATTTGGTTTGTAGTGACCAGATATGATCCCATTTGCAAAACATCCAGAAGAAAAGTTCTTTCGATAGTTGCTTACAATCATCAATATTTAACTTTTTCTGTTAAATTAATTGGATTGGTTGCTTGATATGGAGTAATATACTAAAATTAAAAAATTTTCATAGCATTTTTTTTTTTTTTTTTTTCTTTTTTGTAAATTTTAAATATTTCTGTAGGTGATCTGGGTGGTTTAAGCAAAGTACTTTGGCCACTTCATATGAAGGAATGAGAGAGAAAAACAACGGATTGATGTTAAGAGAACATTACAAGGTCTTTTTCTATTTGTAAGTAAAGAAATATAATACCTACGTAGAGAATTTAAAACTGAATTGAAAACAAATTTGTAGCAAAAATTGTAGCAAAATTTAAGTATCAATCGGCTAATGTTTATGAACTTAAGGGATTGTATAATATCTTGATTCCTGAAGTAACAAAGTAAGTTAGGGATCATCCGAAGTATTTTGTTTTCAAATCTTTGGATGATTTCCAAATTACTTTTTGCTGCGGAGCCCCAAACAGGACTTGCATAAGTAATCATGGAACGCATGTAATATATGTAAATAAGCATTTTGTTATGTAGTGACAACTTAGACTTTCTACAAATTAGAGGCCAGAAGATGCGAATAGCTTTATTAAATTTATTTCAGGGCATTTTTTGTAACACGAATTAAAAGTTCATGCAGTTGAAAAATGATTAGTTTCAGTTAATTGACTTATTTGGATTAATTTAAGACAAAATATAATTTTTAAAGATTTTCTACTTTATTTTGTTTGAGGAACATCCCGTTTTTAGTGACCAGGAATAGTCTGCGAACATATTTATATCCCATTTTCTCTGACACCTTTTTTTATTTGTTGAAATATCTTGGTGGAATCGATCACCGTCTTCGTCCCTCATAGCGTCAAAATTTTTAGCGAAGAAATCCTAGTGTAAATCCAGAAAATGTATTTTTAGGAAGATGTTACGTAGCATGGCTTTATGATTTTGAAGAAGCTCTGAAACTAGATCTCCATAGTTTTCAATATTTCTATTGCCAAAAAATTTAGTTGCGACATTTTAAAAATTCTTCCATGAAACATTTTCATCCCATTCAAATTCTCAAATCATGAATAAGCCTCTTATTTCTGGACCTACAAATATGCCCTCTTTTATTTTAAACGCACTGATCCTATGGAATTTATTCTTTAAATAAAGGGAACTCAGACTACTTTTTTCCATTGCTGCAACTAAATTTTTAATTAATCCGAGGTTGATAGTTAATACAGAAATATATGCATGTTAAACTTTTAAAAGTGGTTGATAAGTTAAGTTTTTATGTGCAAGTATAGGATTTCTTTTGGCCATTGTTTTCTGCAAAGTAAATTTTGCGATTTCTGCTATCCCACTGGTGAAGAAACGACAAAATTTAATATATTCTTGTTGGAGTCCTAACAAAGGTGCTTTATCGTTCAAATTGCAGCATATATTCCAAAAATGTTTTTGGTATTGTATTTTGGTATTGTATTTGGTATTGTATAATGAAATCTTCATTTTTGTCATATGTCTCATTTGGTTTGCTTAGTCGCTCTACGGTCATTTTGTGCACATTTTAGGCTAATTTAGACGGGAACCTACAGTTTAACGAGAATTCCGAACCACTCACAAACATCCATGCCACCGGCAGAATTCAAATCTGCGGCCTGTGGTAGTAAAGGCCAGAGCACTATCCGAGTAGCCTTCAGGACGCATATATGTCTCATTCATATGGGCTTCAAAGGCAAGAGGATTCGAAACTTTTTCATTTTCAATATAAAGAAGCACAAATTTTAACTTTAAACTGTGTTTAAACAACCTCCATTTCTTAGTATCATGGTCTTTTTACTCACTCAGTAATTAATCAGTACAATACACTAAATTGCCCGCTGAGGAGAGCAAGCGTAGCGTTGGAGGTCTTGTTACTATAAGACGATAAGAAGAACTTGAAATTAACTTGAAGATTCTAGCCTTTACTCTAGACCAGGGGTCTCCAAACGTTCCAGACATAGGGCCGTACTGTTTACTCCAGTAAGTACCAAGGGCCAAAACCATTTTAATTTTTCCGCCATTATCTATAATTTCTAGACCAGTCGCCAAATACGCGCTCTGAGCAAGCATACGCTTACTAAATTCTCTGGTTCAATTACTACAATCTCTTAATAACTGGTACAAGTAAAATTGATCCACAACTACAAACTATTGTCAGTGAAAAATCACAATTACTTAAATCTCATTAGTATTTTTTTCTACATTCGCGTTAATTTAGCTTTTCCATTACTGAAGGATTTTCAGGATAAAAAATATATGTTTGATTTAGGATATATACATTCCAAACATCAACATACATACATATGCGATACTGTTTACCCCAACATAATTACCGATGGTAACCGCGGGATGATGACTTGTTTATAATGTTAGTGGGATTCATTTCAATTATTTGTTAGTTGTTATGCATAAGTTAAATTTTCTGCATATTATGCTTGTCATTAAACTTTACCTAGCAAGTCAATAAAACCGAGTTATTATCATTCTGAGTTTTTTATCCCACTTATTTCAGCAACGATAAGCTATTCGCTGTCGCGGGCCGGATTGATGACACTGGCGGGCCGGATTTGGCCCGCGGGCCATAGTTTGGAGACCCCTACTCTAGACTCCAGTGATTCTGCATGATTCTCTGAAAATTAAAAACAAATACTAGATCATTAAGCCCCATTAACTATATGAGTCTCAGTAGATATTCCATCAAATTATGGGTCTTCAATGTCGTATTTTCCTAAGCTTAATTGAATATCTTCATCGCCAAAGTTTTCTGAATGTAAATACCCACTTAAAGGTGGGGCTAAGGTTGGATATTTGTCGCTGTGAGAAACAGGCTTGATAACTGTAGGAAGTGCGTATATTTAAAGGTCTTTTTGGTCTTGTTCGTTAATTGAGCAATTTTTGTAATGCAGAAATAACATTCCGTGGACTAGTTTTTTTCTATTAGTTAATGCTATTGGAATTGGAAATGGCATATGTTTCTGTTGTTTATTGTTTTCCCACTTGATAAACAGCAACATCTAGACCAAGTCCAAGAACCCGTGTCTCAAACAATGAAAAACACCTCCAGGACCATAATAAAGGGTAAAAATGCAGCTTTCTTTTGTCATTGACCCTGCGGCATAAAACCCCGGGGCACCCAAAGGGAGAAGTCTCACTTTACCACACCCGGCAATATTACCGTGCATTGGATATCTGTTTCAATCGCCTTTTACGACATGCATGGGATATTGCGGGGCCATTCTAATCCGGGCCCCGGGCCCACACCCAAAAGTTTCTAAATTATGTTAAACCAATCACTAAGTAATGTTACATGTGATGCGCAACAAATATGAAGGGCTTTGTCATTGGGAACAAATTTGATGTACGAAATAAAGTTCATTACCCTTTTTTATCAAGCCTATTCATTATTTTAGAGCTTTGAATTTAGTTCAATAATTATAATATAATTGTTTGTACGGCTTTCACAATTTCGCTGCATTTTAAGGAATCGTGTACTACAAGACAACCAGTCGATCACAAAAAAACATTGATCGTAACATTTTTGTAGTGATTAATATTACGTTTTGAATAAGAATAAAAATTTATTGCATAGCTCACCGAGCAATTTGAAAAACAAAAAAAATACTTTTTTTTCTACTAAATATTGTTTCTAATGCTTCATTACTAACATTTAGTAAAAACATAATATATAACATATAAAATCTAGCAAAGCTTTTTTATTATTTTAAATGGAAGATAATACTAATTTTGTTCTGCAGATCAAATTAAATGTCATTCCTTGTGGACGCAACCTATATGAATAACAATATAATATGTATAATAACATCCAAAACCTAGCAATCTTTTTATCTTCTTTTTTTAAATTAGATGAAACCCTACTAATCTGTTTCTACAAATCAAATTAAATGTCCTTCCTTGTCGACACAACCTGTATGAATAACAGCATAATATGTATATTAACATCCAAAGATAGCAATGCTTTTTTTTCTTTATAAATTAGATGAAAGATGTCTCTAATGTTGCTCTATAAATAAAGTTAAATTTCATTCCTTGTAGAAACAACCCATATTAATAACAAGATAATAAGTAGAATAACATACAAAACATAGCAATGCTTTTTTTTTTTAATTAGATGAAACACTACTAATGTGGTTCTGTGAATCAAATTAAATGTCACTCCTTATAGACACAACCCATATGAATAACAGCAGCAGTTTGAATGTTATTATACATATGAATAATATGCATAATAACATTCAAACATAGCAATGTTTTTTTTTTTAATTAGATGGAAGAAGTTACTAATGTGGTGCTGTGAATCAAATTAAATGTCACTCCTTGTAGACACAACCTATATATGAATAGCAACATAATATGTAAAATAACATACAAAACCTAGCAATGTTTTTATTATATTTCTTAAATTAGATGAAACACTACTAATGTGATTTTATAAATCAAATTAAATGTCACTCCTTGTAGACAACACCTATATGAATTCCGCAGCCGAGTCAGAGACACAGACATTCCCCCCCCCCTCCCCCTATCCGTCAGATTAACTGAAAACAATCCGTACTAAACAAATAACGTGGAAGTGCCTCCAAATAGTTTTGTGAAGCACATCAAGATTCCAATTCAGTCAACACTTGATAGAAATTAGGTGGGACAACATTCCCTCGATTTCCAATTAAAGTCTTAAATTCCCCCTTTACGTCGGGCAGCCATTCGTCTAATTTAAATTAGCCAACTGAAATGTAGCATGGCTTTGTCCCCCCACCAATCGGAATTTCGTTGCAATTAGTCTTCTGTAAGAAGGATCGATGGCCTCCTGCGACAACGAGATTTGGATGCGATACAGATTTCTCCGATACGTTAATCACGGGCTATTGATAGTGGCATCGGCGAAAGCTGGTTAAAATTCATCTCGACTGTCTCAGTCTGTCTCAGTTTGGCTTTTTAAATACAGGTGCGATGGATATTATGGCTTGAATCATTGATTTGAAGCTTAGAATGAATAGCAATAAAAGCTATATGAATTCAAAATGTAAATAAATACTTCATAAAAATTTGTCATATAATATGTATATATATATATATATATATATATATATATATATATATATATGGTTGTATCGGTGAAAGCCGATAAAATTTCATGTGGACTGTCGAGTTTATATTTGGCTTTTTTAAATACTCGTGATGTGGATATTATTATTGCTTGAATTATTGATATAAAGTATTTAAGCTTCATGGCAAAAAATGAAAATAAATACTTGATAAGACTTTGTCATATAATAAAACTGCAATATGGAATACATTTAACAACTTTTCCAAGTAAAATTCAAATGTGTTTTATCCACATATTTGTTACCCTTCCCCAACCACTGTGGTTTTCGTTTATACAAATATTTGAAAAAAATTATGTTAATGTTAAAGCTCTAAAGAATACCAAGTATTAATTTCACTCATAGAGATTTTTTTATCTCATCTTATTTGGTCGACAGCAACCTCTAGACCATGTCCAAGAACCCGTGGGGACCAAAGAACAGGGGGAAGTGTGGCAGTATTTGTTGTGATGGATCACTCGTAGGTAGAAATATAATTCGGGTCTGTGTCGCTGAAAAAGTGGTCAGTGCCTTCCGGGAGGCAATTTTGAGGGGATTACTCCATATTTGTGTATTGTATGAGAGAAAATCCGGAAAACCCCGCCAGGCAGTCCAACAAACAAGGCAAGAGGATAAACATCACAAATATCATCGATTATCTTCGTTTTTCGAAACAATGCCTACAACAAAGCCGCCCGTGGATTAAACCTCAGTCCTACTGCTCAGGAGTTCGGTGGCACAGGTTTCGTGTTCGAATCCTCGATAATCCACTCGTATCGTTCGGAATCCACTTTAAGCGATAGATTCCGGTCTCATACGACCGTCACAGAGCCCAATCAGACTTCTTCTCACCCGCATCCTTCCCAAACTGTAAAGAAGCATTTGAGGTCTAGGCATAGTAATGTGGTGTGCTGTAGTAGTAGTAGAAGCCCTAATGCTCATCAGCGGCGCACGTTGCCACTGAGACACGAGTAGTACGAGGGTTATTACCTTAATTGCTTGTATACATTTGAGCTATCGGTGTGTATAAATATCACAATCTTCAATATTGGGCTACCACTTAGTAGTTTGAACATTTCTTTTATTGTTAAATTTCGAATTGTCTGACTGGTGGACACAAGGTAACGTTCATAATTAGCGTGTAGGAGGACTCTGTTTCAAATCGGCTGATATCTTCTGTTGCAGTCGCTATTTAAAAGAAAAAATAAGGAGTTACGATAGTGAATATGATAACGTTGGTAAAGCATTGCACATATTACCAAGCAGCTATATGGAGTTTTCCAGGTTATCTGCTCTGTAACAAGTAAAAGTTGGGAAGTTAATTCTAAAATCCTCCCGAAAGATAGCATAACTCCGTATATACTTTATCTCTCCACTTGTTAGTTATTTGTAGTATGAAATACGAAAGCCGCTGTTGGACTACAAAAAAAAGCATGGCATTAATTTAGGCAGCTGTAATCATACTTCCTCCTACATAGCCATGTTTCCTGCTACGCTCTGCAAGAGCTCTTCTTTTGGCGTTGAAGAGAATTGAACAGTTGGCATCGGGACTTTCAACAGAGAGGACGTACGGCTCAACCGGCGCTGCCATTAGTTACAATCTTTCATTCGGAGAGGAAGTACTTATCTCTAAATATGTTACATTTTGTGAGTTATATATTATCTAGCTTTAATTGGGGTGTTTACGTGCTTATAAGTAAAGCTGTGTATTCTTAAACCTATGTCTGAATCCAACAATGCCCACATTCAGCTGCACAAACTACAGACGAACACTACACAGCTGAATTAGAAAAGAAAAGTAAATAATTTATATAAGCGTCGCCAAAATTTGTGTTGGTTAGAAAAGTAGGTAATTGGCTCCAATAATTCAACTTTAAGTTCTTTAAATCCAGTCTTTTCCTTTGTAAAATCAGTAAAAAGGAGTCACTTAGAGTGAAAAAATATTCCTTAGTTTTATTTTTATAATAAAGTGACATTGCAAATTAAATTATCTTTCTGTCAATTATTTTTCAAGTTTTAAAACGTATGTATCTTATTGTTTTTATTGTATCAAAAATGTTCAAAAGAGCGTTATGTAAAGATTAATATAAAAGTAAATCCCATTCCTTTTTAAATTTCTTCAATTAGCTCACACTCTCCCTATATATATATCTTGCTCAAATTTTCAATCGTTCATGAAATACTTTTTATTCATCCACTCAAGTTCAAATACATTTTTTTTAACTTGTAGTGGATAATATTGGATGTTAATACAGTTTTTTTCTAATATTAATTCAGTAATTAAATTTAATTAATTGATTTTAGTTGGCGCCAGATAAATATAAAAAAAATAATAAAAATTATGTATAAAGGACTTTTTGCAGTATAGTGAAAAAAAAGAAGGAATTGACTTTAAAATTTTTTTTTATATATTACTTGTTTCACAAATTATTTTCTATTTGCTTTTATGTGTCCATATATATTGAAAGTATTTAATCAATAAGTTGTTATTTGCTGATTTACCAGTTTCTATAAATAAACATTTGATAAAATATAATGATGGTTCAGTAAATAATATTTAATTTTTTTCGCAAGTAAGAAGTTATCGACTGTATACAAAAAGCTTTTTAGTAGATACGTTTGTATTTAATATGCCAATTAATATTGACTTAGCACGCGGAATTTATTCTTTCACTTTCATATTTCATTATCAATTATATTTACCATGAATGAAATACGGTTTGAATTCTGAACCTTATTTTGTTTAATAAAATTAATTTAACAGTTTTCATGTAATTAAATATATATATATATATATATATCTATATATACACATATTTGATATCAGAAATGCTTATTAAAAGAATAATATATATTCCTATAATTGCTTTTTGAAAAATAATAAATCATATTATCCAGAGTATCTTTACGTATGTTTAAATTATGATATTTATTCAAATACTAATTTGTTTAATTGCCAGTCCCTATTCTTAAGTATTTAAAAAATGTTTTAATCTATTTGATAAAATTCAATAAAAAAATATATTCTAAAATTGATTCTAACTTCTGAAATAGATTAAATTTACTGCTCATAAAGCCATATTATAGTAACCTAAATGTGAAAAAGTATAATTCATTTAATATTACAGTAAATGTTGTATGTGTACGCGAAATATATTCTTTTAAATAAGAAGCTCTATTTCCTTTTTCTATTATAATTGTTTTCTATTTGCAATGAGAGGAAATTGTTTTAATCCTTATATTTATAATTAAATATTCAATATGAATTAATATTTTTTAAATCTTAATAATTTGAAGTATTTAATTAACTGAGTAATTAAATAATATTTGACTTAATTTTAAAAATATTGTAATTACGTATACAAACACATTATACGTATATGGTTTTATTAATTTTAAATCAAATAAGACATTTTGTTGCAGTTAAAAAGAAATTTTAAAACTTGAAAATTTTTTTATTTAAAATAAATTACTTACTTTTTTTTAAAGCCACGTACTGAAAGAAATGAAAGATAGCTTCATTTTTAATATTATTAATTAAGTATTTTTTTATAGAAACTGATAATAGAATATTTTAATGATTCAATTTTTCAAAAATATATTACTTAATAGCAGAAAATTAATTTTGCAATGCTAGAAAAGCTAATTTTATTTTTGTATCTTCTAAATAAATTATAAAATAAACTGTAACCATGCCTCCTGGCAAGAGCGCCCCCTGTATCGTTCTTGCGAATTAGTCAATAGGTCTCGAGACTCTCACCCGAGAGGAAGTTGAGCGCATTTCTGGGCTCACGCTGAGAAATGTTTGGTTGGTGCACATACACTCATACTGAGGGGAAGTATATTTAGCACAGCCCTGCGCATTAGTTGGCCTACAGATTCTCACTCGCAGATGATGTATTTTTCGTGCAATCCTGCACTTAACACTTTTCCTGAAGCTATAATAATCTAACTTTATTTGAATGCGTTAAATATTGTTTGTGTCCAATTGTATGTATGTGGTAATTATATGTGTGTAAATAAAATTGATTTCTGAAACTTGTTCTTCAAGTATCTCAATGTCATCCACCTACACACTGCAAAATTAATTTCAGTTTAATAAAAATTCAAATATTTGTTTTTATGGAAAGGGTAAATAAAGGCATTTAATAAAGCTTATATTAGTAATAAACCTAATTAATTCAACATTTTGATTAAGTAATAAAAACTTCAAATAATTCGTTTGTAAAAATGATAAAAAAAATATTCCCATTCATTAAAAAATATATAAATGTTTCCATATTTGTATTGTATAGTTATGGAGTTATAAAAAATTATATTTACTCACTTTTAATTAGTTTCTATCTTAAAAAAAGAATTTTACTTTCTCCTAAAAAGAAAATAATGATACCATATAGTTTTAAGTAATTAGTAAAGTTAAACATACTTTAAGCATAAAAAGACGATAAAAAGAAATTAAAAGAATAAACATACTTTTTGTAAGGTATTTATGGTAGAAATAAAAAAGCGTGTTGAAAAAAATTATGTAATTTATTCCCCGATACATTTTTATGAATATTTACGTTGTTATTAATTACAAATTTATTTTAATTTCAATTAATTTTATTTATTTTTATATTTATTTCATTTATATTCTTATTTATTTTGAAATTTACTTGGAATAAAAACGTTTTTAAAAGAGATTTTATCTTATAAGTGTTGAATAATATATTTTTCATTCTTCTGTTCATTTATATGTGATTCAAATAATTCCTCATATTTTATGTTTGTATTGATTGTTTTTGTACTTAATTATAATTAATCTGTAGGATTTTTAACATTTCCAATCAGGATTCTGAGATTCTGTACAATGGTTCCCAAAACCTTTTTAGGTCTTATGGCATGATTTCTTAAAAATGATTTTGGTAGCTCGCGGATAATTTCGCAACACTACTGATTCATTAATTAATCGAAATCTTTAATAATTTGGGCTATTAATTAATGTAATAAAACATCCAAATTTAATCAACAGCATTTAGAAAGAAAAATTAACACAAAATCGGGATTTCGTAACGATTACAAATAACGCATAATTTTAACTAAATGACCACTGTTCTGTTCCTTAGTTAAATACGGACCCTGATTTGGGAACCATTGACTTAGAATGAAAAGAGTTAGTGCATTAATGATGGTGTAAACATATCAGACTCTCATATTTTTTTTTTTTTTTTTTTTTTTTTTGAAAAAATGTTTGGGAAACATTGACTTAGAATGTAAGGAGCTAGTGAATTAATGATGATATAAACATATCTGAGTCAGAAATTTATTAGAAATAAAGTTTGGGAACCATTGATTAGAATGCAAGCAGTTAGTGCATTAATGATGGTGTAAACATATCAGACTCACATTTTTTTTTAGAAATAGTGTTTGGGGACCCTTTATTTAGAATATAGAGAGTTAGTCAATTAGTGATGATTCAAACATGTGAGTCTCGGAAATTTCTTAGAAATAATGTTTGGGAACCATTTACTTAGAATGTAAGGATTTAGTGAATTAATGATGATTTAAACATATCGCTAGGAAATTTCTTAGAAATAATGTTTGGGAACCATTGACTTAGAATGTAAGGATTTAGTGCATTGACGATGGTATAAACATATCAGACTCACATATTTTTTTAGAAATAGTGTTTGGGGACCCTTTATTTAGAATATAGAGAGTTAGTCAATTAGTGATGATTCAAACATGTGAGTCTCGGAAATTTATTAGAAACAATGTTTGGCAACCATTGACTTAGAATGTAAGGATTTAGTGAATTAATGATGATTTA
>BPLQ01001262.1:229145-254769 GCA_021605075.1 Caerostris darwini
AACATGTCGTCTCAGAAATTTATTAGAAATAATGTATGGGAACCACTGACTTAGAATGGAAGGAGTTACTGCATCAATGATGATTTAAACATTAAGTCTCGGAAAAATACTAGAATTCAAATTATGTCTTCAGATGAAAGAAAACGTGAAATCATGAGACGTAAAATTTAAAACGGCTGGACAATATAGACATCTATAATCTTTCAGTACTCTTCATTTAATCATTTTTGCAGCTCCAAAAATGCGCAACATTTCTGCCCTTTTACATTGAGACAGCAAATTGGTCTGTATTTGGCGAGATTTTAGATTATGGCAACTATAGTTAATCCCTGACACGGAAGGTTGATGACATAGAACTGATGATTGCGCATATATTCGTATCTGCTATTGCGCAAACGCGATGTTACCATCTAGAATTATTAATGGCATTATTTCTTTTTTAATATGTCATTTTTAAACCCATTAAATAATATCAATTTTTTTTCTATGCTTTTCTTACTTAAAAAAAATTACTGATTTTGAAAAAAAAATTGTTAAGTAATACAAGGAACTCAAAAAGGGTTGCACTTATAAACATGAAAATTTTCACAAAAGAATTATAATATTTTTAGAAGATTAAAGTATTTCATAGAAAAAAAAAATATATTTTTTTTATCTAGAAGTGATTAAATCTGTGTCAAAATAAAAAAATAAAAACTGTGCTTAAAAGTGTGTTTTTCATTCTTTTAACATTGAAGGTAAAAAAAAATTCCAAAAGCTTAAAATTCCAAATATATCTTTTTTATTTGTCACTAAAATCTTGATGCATTAATTCTTTTAAATATGAAAATATAAGGTCGTAAATCAATCTCATTTTTTTTTATCTAAAAACTGCAAAACTTTAATTATCTTCCTAATAGGTTAGTTAAAATCAAAATGCATTAGCGTAATAAAAAATGTAAATAAATATTAAATTTAAAAAAAATAATAAATTATGAAAAGGTATTATTGTATACAGTATAATAAGAATCATGGATTAATTACATAAAAAAAATGCAGGTCATCTTATTCCTGTGCCCAAAATGTAAGATAAAAAAAGTAAGTATTTTTTTTCGAAAACTCTTTATATATTCTTCCAAATTTATTTCATCGCCTTCAAAGTAATACCCTCCGGATACAATGCACTTATATCAACTTTTTTTCCCAATCCTGAATGCATGCTAAAAATTCATCGGCAGGGATGGCCTTCAAAGCGCGCGATGATTCACGTTGAATCTCTTCAATCAAGTCAAAACTGTGTCCCCGGAGTGGTCTTTTGAGTTTAGGGAATAGCCAGAAGTTCCACGGTGGGACAACGGTGGTTTTGGAACGATATGGGTTTCATTTTCGGTGAAAAAGTCCCAAGAATCAATATAGTGTGAGCTGACGAATTCAGTGTTTTCGGTGCCAATCGAGAATCTTGGAATTCCAACATCCTCAGCAAGGTCTCTAATTGTAAATCGACGGTTTGCAAGCAACAAATCTTTAATTTTTCTAATCTAAACATTTCTTTCCGATATAGAAATGCTCACCGACTGCCTTCCACAACATTCTATACGTTACCGCAAACAAAATTTATTGCAAGTTTTTTGCTCAATTAATTCAGACATGTCTAAAATCACCTGAATCAGTTTTAGTGTCTCCCAAAGCCAAGCATTACTCAAACCCTAATGAATATTTTGACGGGAAATTTCACACAGATGCCAAGGATAGTGCCAACAACCTAAAAAAACAAAAAAAAAATTGAAATTTCATAAGCCTTTTAAACTGAAAATTGGTCTTACTTTTTGGACACAGTAGTATGATAGTTAATCTACGTAATTGTCTGTCTTTTTTTTTTGTCTGGGCTTATGATTTCCATTTTTACAGTAAAATAAAATTCTAAATTAACTTTTAACCAATGCTTTTAATCATGGAAAGCTAATTATTTATATCAAAACATTTTAACTTATGCATACTAATTTAAAATGTTATGCTTTTGAAATCGATGGAATAGGTTGCTTTTATGATAAACCTCTGTATAGTTGTCCTTAATTTTAATGCAAATTGTTAGATGTGTCAATTTTCTTTCTATACTAGATAGATAAGGTAATGGTGAGCATGAAAAAATCAAATGATTACCTTTGTGTAGGATAATTAGCACTTCCAGTATCTGAACTGAGACATATACACACTAACTCCAACAAGTGGAATAGGCATTTTGTCATGCTAACCCCAGGTTAGTTAAATGAGTTGAGTGAATCATATGATGTATGAATTTGAGGTTTCTATTTCCGAATTGTAGTACATCATTTAGACCATGAATATGATGTGAACTTCATTAAACTGTCAACTATCAAAGCGGATACGTAGGCTAAACAAATTAGTTTAAACATCGCATATATGCCCTTAATATAAATGTTTTTCTGCGCAAACTAAAATATACTGCTCAAAATAATTAGGAGATACTATGATTTTGGATATAAACAGCGAATAAGGAAATGTTTTGGTGCCATATATACAATATATTAATGTTTTACGATATGAGAAAAGAAAGGCGTAACAAAAAAGAATAATTAAATTTTATTTATGATATTTGTCGGTTAACAACAAACAAGTAATATAAAAAAAAAATGTTGAAGTCAATTCATACTTTTTTTCACTCTATTGCAGAAAGTCCTTTATAAATAATTTTCATTCATTTTTTTTTAACTTAGAAAAAATTCTCTCTCTCTCACTTAAACAGTTTTCATATCCCTCACTAATTTATTCACAAGTTTAATTTTCCATTTTGTTCCCTCCTTGACTCAGACTAGAACCCAGAATGAAAAAGAATCTGAAGTATAATTTTTTTTTCCATCTATCTACACACTTCGCCACTGACAGTATTTATTCCTAAATTTACATTCAAGAGGTTCTTTAGGTTACACCACCCCTACATTTTGCAATGAACTCGCCTGGATGACGTGGAAGGCACGTGATCAGGTGGAAGTGATATTTAACTGCTGCTGGAGAGTTTGAAGAATCATTCTTTCACTTACTTCTGTGTGTGATGGGAACACACACAGTAGTAAGTGAAAGGTGACAGGTGGTCATAATGTTTTGACTCTTGAGTGTATATCCTGCTAAATATGTTCTACACGATAATTTTTTTTTTCTCCCGTATAAAACTAATATTAATTAATTAATGAACTGATATTTGAAAAAAAATGTATTAACATTAAGTGTCATCCACTACAAGTTTAAACCAATATATTTGAATGTGAGTGGATGAATAAAAAGTATTTTATTAACGATTGAAAATTTGAACAAGATATATAAATATATATAGGGAGAGTGTGAATTAATAGTAGGAATTGAAAAATGGACAGTTCGTGCTTAATGAATTTGTGCATAATTGAACATGGTTGGTTTCGTGTATCATTGATGAATGCTGCGAAAGCCAACCAAAGAGTGATGACGGGAATACTTTAAGGTGTTACGGCCACACATACGTGTGTCGTATGGAGGAAAATCCAGAAAACTCCTACAATGCAGCCTGACTATCGATGCGAATTAGTTAATTTTCACACTCTGTCAGATTCACCATCGAGTCACCTTGCTCCTGAAAACAGTGAGTTCAACAGTTTTGAATCTTCGCCTGCCAGCATACCGCAAGTTACCACTGAGTCCGAGTCAGAGATTTTAAACGATTTACAAAATAAAAAAATAAAAAAACATGTTAATATTTGTATTATTATTTTATATCTATATATTTTATATTATTTTATATCAAATATTATGTTAATATTTGTATTATTATATTTGTATTTAATATGGAAGTTTTAACTTCCTTTAAATTTAATTTTTTAACTTAAATTATTTAAATATTTTAATATTAGAAATGATTCTAAAAAAATAATTATTCTATTTACAATAAAAATCTTTCTTTGCATAAAGTAAGATATTTTTGTAAAAAAAATAATTAATCTGATAAATAAAATGTTTTCATTGCTAAAATGCTATATTCTCAGAATTGATAAGAAACAATACAAAATTAAATTAATAATTTTAACAAAACTTTTGCAATTCCATAAAAATAATTTAAACGGATCTATTTCAAAACTTGAAATGCTAATATTTTAATAAAATACATCTTCATGTGGACTTTAGCAATTAAAATTTTGATCAATATCAGGATTTTTGTCGTAAAAGATGTTTTCAGTGATACACAAAGAAAAAATTAAATAGATCACAACGAAAAAAATATTTTGATATTTAAATAAATTATTTGTTTTTAAATATTTGAATTTATTTACAAATATTGAAATCTTATTGTTTATATAACGTGTTAAAAGTAACATATACAGTTTATTGCAGTCTATTTAGTGATTTTCAATGATGACAAACTATTACTAGATAATTTTATCATGAATTCAAAAGATTACATTTGTTAATAAATTAGCATAATATAAAAAATCACATAAATAATTGTAAAAATTAAAAAAAACTTTGCCGTAAGTAATTTTGACGATTCAAATTTTCTGAAAAATATAAAAGAATAAAAATATTATTTTAAAAGATAATTTGAGTTGAAGACAACGAGACATAAAGTTCAATATGTGTAAACAAAATATACGAAATTCAGTTTTAATAATTAATTCATTAAGTTTTGGCATTTAGTTTTGAAAAAGTTTTCAATTTAACTTAACTTCAAATTAAATGATTCAAAATAAAGACATTGCACAATGAATTCTTTTTAATCTATTTTGTAACTTCTTCTCTTATAATTTTACTTCTATGAAAAAGGATTTCGAAAGTATATATATATAATTAAAATATTACCAAGCCCACTATACATAAAGCAATATATGCTCTTGTCGTTTTGTATTTCATAAAATTTAAAATTGTAGAGGCTCATTTTTTAATTTTTAATTTTTTTTATCTAATGTGTAATCAAAAACATTCTAACTTATAAATATACATAAAGTTACTCATTTATTAATAAAATCCTTTTGATATATAAATTAGTTTTTCAAAATCTTTTGTTGAAAAATCGTCACCAAAAAATACTACGAAGAGAAAATGACGTCAATGTTTTTTATGCATTCACATTCACCGTTGCCATCCGTAAATCTTATTTTACATATTTTTTATAATTTTTTTCTCACTAATGAATAATATGTAAGAATTAGAAATTATAAAATATTTAGGAATTATATAAATAATTTCCTTGAAATTAAAATAAGATTGTTTGAATTTTTTTATAATTATGTACTTTTTCAATTCATTTATTGTGAATTTCACACTTTTATTTAAAACTCAAACTTTATTATTTTAAATTTGAAATTACTTTCATTTCAATTCCTTTGCGTATATAAATAGATTAAATACTGGAGTGCACTATTTCTTTTATAATATTTAGAAATGAATTTAAGGAATTAGAAATAAATTTAAGAAATGCTCAAGCTTGATATATATATATATACATATATACAGGTTGATTATAATTAATGTGCCACTTTTAAAATGATGTAAAAAAGAGAACCACTTCTCACAAAGCAATCGAATTTGAACTGAAGATACTTGAAGAAAAGGGAAACAGTACGTTATCAAAAAACTTTCGTGTAAGCGACATAAAGAAAGTGAATTCGGATTCTAGTGATATTTTGTATCGAAATGACAACGTATTTGGCATGAATTGCACATTAAACCAACAGTAGTGTTCAATATTCTTGAATGTTTCGGTCTTTTGAAGGAGAAAACGACTTCCAAGTAGTTCAACAGTTGTAACACTGTTAGTGGAAAGCCATTAATTCATATATTGGTATTGTATTCTGGAAATAATCGGAGGAAGTTTTTCTGGAACGTTTTTTAATTCCATACCGTTTCCCCCCTTTTCGAATATCTTCAGTTCAAATATGACCATATTGGGACGAATGTTTTTGTCTTTTTTTACAACGCTTTGAAAGTGGGACTTTAAGTATAATCACCCTGTATATATATATATATATACATAGATAGATAGATAGATATAGATATATAGATAGATAGATATATTTATTTATTTATCTCTCTCTATATATACGCATATGTATATAATATAAAATAACATATATATTACAAAATATGTTGCTGTACATTTATTTTCATATTATTTAAATGAGATAATTTGCAGTTTATTGGTTTGTATTCAATTTATATGTTTGTTCAAATCTCTAAAAATTGTTAATATATTAATAATGATTAATTAATACTACAAATTAGATAAGCATATTTAAAAATATATATTTTCTATAAAAAACTTTTTTTGTATGTAGCAATTTAAATAGTTACTCACATATTTTCGAAGATTGTAATGCACTAGAGATACCATAATTTATGAAAAATGATTTTTATTAAGAAAAAAACCGTCTTTTTTTACGAAACGTTAACCACGCATATGAAAAACTACTGATTACTGAAATTAGTTTTATTTATGATATTAATCTTATTAATTTTTTTCATAATTAAGCTAAACGCTGTGATAGAAATTGCTCAAATATATGTGGTCTTTCGTTCCAATAATTAATTAACTGTTTCGAAATTAAGATCTTTCTCTGTATAAAAAAAAGAAAATGTCATCTTTATTATTCAGCATAAAACCACAAGAGTGTTATTTTCTGAATCTTATCTCGTAAGCTTTGTGCTTAATGCATCAATAGTGGCAATTATGTCGAAGACAAAAAACATAATTAATGAATTTCTTCCTCACTTAAGCAGTAATCTCTGGGGGGAATTTCCTTTTTGACGTATGTTGGAAAAAGAAGATTTACGTCATCTTTATTAAAAAGAACTGACAAAAAAGAGAACTTAAGAATCTAGAATACTTTTTGTCTTAGGTTTTTAGAATTTAATATCAAGTAACTAAATTAAAAGAATTCATAAAATACCCTGCTCATTTGTGACAGTTCACTTTAAAACGTCAAAACACACAAACACATAAAAATAAATGTGCGCATTGGACATTAAATATTTGTTGAAATGCTTTTTTTTCATATATGAAAATAGTTCAAATATTACTTTTTTTTATTTAAAGAATAATCATTTCAAAATACAATATGAAGTAGACATTCGGATGTCATAAGGAGTTTGAAAGAGTATTATCACATTATGTATTTTCGATATATAGATATATATATTATATATATATATATATATATATAAACTTAAAGCAACATAAAAACTAATATATTTTTATTTTCGATAATACATAATGTGATAATGTCTTTCAAACTCCTTATGACATCCGAATGTCTACTTCATATTGTATTTTGAAAATGATTATTCTTTAAATAAAAAAAAATAATATTTGAACTATTTTCATATATGAAAAAAAGGATTTCAACAAACATTTTTTTTTCAGTGTGCAAATCTATTTTCTTGTATTTATATATATATATAATATTTCAAGGAGATACTTCATTTTCAAACATGCCTTCCTATTGCATTTGATACATATTTTAGTTCAAATATCATATAAATGTTTTCCGTCTATTTTTTTCAGTCAACATTGGTATAAAAATTTATTGAAGTGAGAAATTCCATTTTCTTAGAACAGAACCAAATATATTTATCTTGAGTTAACTTCGGCAACTGAATTTCAAATTAATTTAAAATGTTTTCTAATGATAAATAGTGAATGATTCTGTATAAAGTGTTTTTTATTAATTTAATTAATAGTCGTAAATAATAAGTTAGCCTTTTTTGGATTAAGAAATATGTTTAAGTCACAGTTCATAAACAGAAAAACTAAATTATTTTTATATAAAACCTTTATTAGACTTATTTTGGTCTATGGCTCTTTTGTTGGACTTTTGGCAAGAACTGACAAAGCCCATTTGGATATATTTGTGCTGAAGATTTTAACGGCTATTCTTGGATGTACTATGGAAAGTGATTGTTGGAGAATGCGGTACAGCACATACATTTATAAATGTTATAAAGACCTAGATATTTTAAAGTATATTATTATCAATAGATTAATCTGGGCTGCTCGTGTATTTAGAATGAATGATTTAAACGCTGTAAACGGGATAGTATTGTCAAAGCCACAGATACAAAGAGGAAGAGGACGACCCAAGTTGAGATGGATAGATGCAGTTGAAAAAGAGTTTGCTGTTCTGGGATTAGAGAATCGGAGGACCCTTGTTACCCAGAGGAATGCATGGAAATATTTTCAAAGGATAGTCTTGACCCACTCTGAGCTGCCGTGCTATTGATGATGATGAAATAATAAGTTAAGAGTAATTATCAAGCACATACCTAGGAATTTTACGCGGAACTCAATAACATTACGTGTATTAATAATATAGAAAGTTCCGTATGGCGCACGAAAATATAGATAAAATAAATGTGTTTAAAGTCCAAATTTCCAATTTTATTAAGAATTTTGACTTACTTCTAATTTGGTGCAAATACGCAAAAAAAGAACATTAAAACTAAGGAAGATGTCGCAAAGAAATAAAATTTAATTATTTTAAAACGTTACATAAACATTTTAATTAAAATTCAGTATCAAAAATTCAATATCCGTTGTCAATATCAATATCAAAAATGACTCTTTTGCCAGCTCATCAATTAAATCGGTGATTTAATAACACTTCAATATTTTGTTCAATGTTTAGTAAAACTAATTCATTTTCATTATGCTGCAACCTTATTGTGCTTCTCAAATAAAATTTCAGATTTCGTAAGGTAAAAAAAAAAAAAATCTTTCATTTATATGTGATGTGTCTTGTAGAATGGTAAATATTTATAATCAGGAACAAATATGTGTGTTGGCTTGCAATGCACATAGATTGCTTGAGGATAAATTTTTAAAATGCTTACTTTTACTCCATTAAATTTTCCATTCTAGGAAGCGTCATCATCGAAACCATGTCCATATAAAACGATAAATTTGTTGTGCAATTTTTAAAACATTCAATCCTCATATTCATCAAAGTTTGTTCTCTTGCATTTGAAACTGATACAAACTAAAAATTAATCGCATATTTTATATTTTTTACTATTTACATAACGAACTCATAAAGAAAATTGTTTAGTTATGGATATATCACAGGTTTCATCAGCTAATATATATATATATATATAAAAAATATAAAAAAAGACCGGAGGAATTTATGGATTGTACTATATGTCGTAAAATTAGTTTATTACAAGAAGATATTTTTTGGTTTACAATAATCAAGCTAATATAGCTAGCATTTTTGACATCGTGTTAAAAATGATTATTTATAACTATATCACCATCGTTGACTTTTACTCTTAATAGAGCACGGAAATTGTTTTTTAAATTTTCAGTCCGTTTATTTTCTATTGAAAATTGTAAATCTCTATATGCTCTTAAAGCAATACTTTGACGACAACTTGGCAATATTGTTTTATTTGTTGGAACAATTGTCCTATTTTCGTTAGTTTGAGAAGTTCAATTAATAATTGAGCGAGTTATTTATTTATTTTTTATTTATTTTTTACCTCATCAAGATTTGCAAAAGTTGAAAATGAGTTAATGTGACACTTATTTTCTGGTGATTAGAAAAATATTCTAAAGCGTTTTTCAAACTAGCAAGTCATTTCAGAACCAAATAGAACATCTTGCATGCCACTTATTTTGCTTCGTTAAAAAAACAGGAAGGATAAAAGGATTTTATTTTCAATCCTTGAATAAACAATCTAATTAAATCTTTAAAACAAAGAAAACTGAAATTTTCATTTACGAAAAAAAAAAAAAAAGAGTTAGTCTCCAAAACTTTTCTAATGTCTTAAATTTTTCAACTGAACTCCTTAACTTTAACTTTAAGGACCACTGATGGCTTTGCCATACTTGACGAGGACATGTTACACAAAACAAGCACAATATATCCAATATCATCTTGATGTGATGCGTGCAACTGGAGCCCATATATAGTTGTATTAAATTAAATAAAATCAAACTGCACAATTTAAAAAAAAAAAAATCAAAGGTAAATGCAGAGATACATAATTAAATATTGTTACAAAATGAATCTTATTTATTTAAGCTTTATTTTCCTAATTTAATTTTGATTTATATTGATTTAATAGAATTCTATATGGGCTTCAGTTTCACGAAACCCATCAAGATGGTACTCAATTTTTTACCATATAAAACACAGTAGAGAGATATTGAGGAGAATCTTATCTGGTGTGGGAGATACCCAGGATTATGTTTATCGTGTATCGGACAAAATGCAAGGCACGTGACTAATCTAAAACAGATGACCCCTGATGGCCTTGCCATACTTCAAGAGGGTATGTTACAGTGAACAGAACAAGATAACCAGTACCATTTTGACATGCTGAGTGCAAATAATGATTGGCGTATAGGCCTGCATTAAATTAAATTGAATGAGGAAAAACACTTTATTACAAAATGAGACGTATGTATTTAAGTTTCTTTTCCTAATTTAATTTGGATTTAATATAATTAATTGCAACTCTACATGGACTCTAAGTGCACGAGATCATCAAGACGGTACTCGATTCCTTAATATATAAAACTCAGTAGAAAGAAATTGAGGAGAGTCTTATCTGGTGGAGGAGATATCCAGGATTCTGTTTATCATATATCGGACAAAATGTAAGGGACGTGACTAATCTAAAGTAGAGGACCACTGATAGCTTTACCATACTTGATGATGATATGCTACAGTGAACAGTATAAGTTATTCGATACCATCTTAACGTGCTGCTTGCAAATAATAATTGGCATATGGGCATATATTAAATTTAGTTAATTTAAATGAGGAAAAAACCCTTATTACAAAATAAGACGAATATACTTTTAATTTTTCCGTATCTATTTTTTCATTTGACATTTATCACTATCTATCTGCTCATTTTTAATACGTTTGTGAAGTTGTAAAAGATTTTATTGGACACCGTGTATATGTTTTGTAATAAAATTGAGATTTTTATAGTAGACAAAGAGAGGAACGGTATATATAAGTAAGTGTAGCATACTTTTAGACAAATTTCTGTAAATAAATTTTGTTCTCAGGAAAAAAATGAAATGGATGTATCTAATATTTGAATATTTAAGAAAAAATATTCTTTATAACTTAGAATTTTTTTAAAATGCCTACAAACCCCACACAAGAAATTTCTCACGCATTCCAAATTAAATAGTCTACTGTAGATCTCTCCACCCTCATTTTAGATACTTTGTTCCTGTTCCGAATAAAATTGTCAGCGGAGGGGTTTCTTGCAGGAGCAGGTATTCTTCTCTCGTTGAATAATCCATGAAGTTTTCCTGAGTGAGGAGAGTTTTCCCCCAGGATGTCTAAGGAGATGGAACGATTTGTATTTATTCTTACTTCACTTGTTCTGTTATCAATTTTTAGTTTTCTTCAAAATGAAATCCGCTTCCATAAGTAAAGAGTCTGGAATTTTAGAAAACACGGACAGGAATGGATTTTTCCAGATCTTAAATGTCTGCTTTTAAAGTACGTTTTCCTTAAAAAAAAATTTGAGGCCCTCTTCCAGTCTATATTTGTCACTGAGCTTAAATGAGATGAAATCAAATTATTCGAAAAGGAAAGTTTTACCATTAAATCCATGAAAATTCTTTGCTGTTTCTTTGAAATATTGGATAATTCTAGAACTCCTTGGATTTAATGTTTTATACATCAAACATTATTTCATTTATGATTGGAAATGTCTGGAATTATTTAAGATTTAGGAATTCACTGAAATTTTCAATGTACATAGTCAAATTGAATTTAATTTGTAAGCTGCATGCTATATTGCGTATTGCTGTAACTGATATTGTTACTGCAGTTCATCCTACTTAACCTTAACAGTATTAATTGAAATAAGTAATTAGCAAACTCAGAAACTTGAAGATCAATAAAGCGACCTTAACTTTGCAAAAATGCAAAGATTATTATATATATGTTTTGTAATAAAATTGAGATTTTTATAGTAGACAATGAGAGGAACGGTATATATAAGTAAGTGTAACATACTTCTTCAACAAATTTCTGTAAATAAATTGTATTTTCAAAAAAAAATAGAATTGGTGTGTCTAATATTTGAATATTTAAGAAAAATATATTCCTCATTACTTAAATAAGGCCTTGAACTGTATATCTAATTTTCATGAGACTTTGTAATATTTTTTGAAATACAATAATCAAGTTAGAAATTACTGTATAATAAATCTATCAAACTTAAGAATAAAGTTTTTGAAATTTAAGAATAAAAGCTATTTTAATAATCATATAAATTATTCAATGCTTACAAGAAACAATAAATCCATAATGCCCAAATTGCTTACAATTAAAACAGTAAAAGAGATTGGTGCAGTGACATTAGTGCTAGTAATACATGCAATACCTTTAATCTTCAGGCGTCATATGCAAATTATTAGAGAAGCAAATTAAATTTGCTTGTAATATGATTAAATCTTCATTATATACTCTTTTGTTTTATATTTAACATGTTTACCTAACTGCGTCGAATTATTTTAATTAAGATTTCATATTGAGTTTATTTAAGACGTTATTATATATTTGTTGTCAAACATATGTAAGACAACTAATAATATGGCTTTATATCCAGCAAGAGATTAGACATAAAAGTATACTGATAATCATTGATCTTTAAATTTATGTAGCAAAAGACATAGATATAAAATTAAATTAATTTAAAAAGGATTATGTTCAACTTATAAGGGAAAATGTAATAGTAAACTTAAAATATATATTTAAAAATTTTAAAATAGTATAAAAAGGAGACCCCTAAAATCAAGAATTTCTTCTGTACTTTGGAAAGATATGAATGCAGTAGATTTAGATGATTATCACGCGGGACATTTTTTCAACATGCAGATGAATTAAGAAATTAAAGCATTATTTATCTAGAAGAGCAAAATCGACTGGCAGCCGAAAAGTTTCAAGACGTTTAATTTTTGATAAAATTAAGCGACTTCATGGACATAATCTAGACATTAAATGCCTCGAATATCCTCTTTGAATACGAGTGATAAAAATAAGGATTTTTGTAGAAAACTGGAATTGTGGTTCCGGAATTTAAAACAAAACAAACAAACAAACAAACAAACAAACAAAAAAGAAATGTTTGCATCTGTAAAAGAATATATTGAAATTTACGAGGCTGCAGAACAACATGTGAAAATTGTTTTCGTAACCATTAGAAATCATTGGTCATATTGGCAAATTATTTAAAAAATTTCTTGTTTGTAGCAAGTTAAGAGCGTTTCAGAGGTCTATTTCAAAATACTGCCTAAGGTCTCTCAACTTTTGATGAAGAAATCTTCATTGATTTCAAGGCACGTGGCGAAACCAAAAAGAAACTTGTAATAAATCCCTTTTACTTTTTCTCAGGGGTAGATGATAAGTTTGTTACACTGAAAACAAGAGTATTTTTTATACTATTACCATTTTCAATATCCTACACTTGCGAAACCAGATTTTCTGGGGTGGCAGCTTTGAAAGCAGAATATAAATTTCAGCTTAACATAGAAATAAAACTCAGAGGGCTTTTGTCTATGATTAAATATTCCTCCAAAAACTTTTATATGCAAGAAAGGCCTAAGAGAGTCATTAGTATCTATTAAAATTGTTCCTAATTTAGTATTGATAAGTTAATTAAAATTAATAAAAGGAAAGTATTGTGTATGTATTAAAATGTATTAAATACATTGGGCAATACTGATGCAATTCTATTTTCATTGCAAAAATTTATTTTATTTTTTATTATGCCAGAAATTATTTTGTTTTGCTTTCCTTTTAGTAATTTAATTATTCTTTTTAATAATATCTTCTTTTCAATATGCTCGCTTCCCCCTACTCGGAGTTATTAATCCCCACAAGTTGAGAATCACTGACATAAAGTTTAGGTCTAAGTTATTAACAGCTGAAAGTTGTATGACCAACATAATTCTCATTAATGTTTGTGAAAATCCAATTTAAAAATATTGAAAAGCTTTTATATTTATAAAAATATTTGCATTAATCAGCAATCAAGTAGCTCAGTCAAAAACCACTAAGTTAAGGAACCTTGAAAATCATGTACTGTTCCTAAATGTGTATTTTTTTCTAGTTTTAGTTCCCTATACTTATTCGTAAATAATATCACAGTATTAAGTAAATTAATCATATCTATTTAAGCCTCGTAGCACATTAAACTTTGTATATCCTGTGTCAGCTAAATGTATAATATTGGGAATGGAATTCATTTTCAAAGTTGTAACATAATATAACACACATTATCATTAATGTAGTGGTTATTGAATATGCTTGTAAGCTATTAAATTTCACTATAAATGGATGCTTTTTCCTTCACTTTATTTTCTTTAACTGAACATACAGGCTTGGTAAAGATTCGTTTGATATTTAAGGTTTAGCTTAATTACTAGTTTAGTAAATTTAGCAATTTACTCACCGATCTATTTCTACAAATAGTTACCACATTTTGTGATTTATCAAAGTAATGGAAAATACTCTATGGTCATCTCTATTGTCAAGAGGCGGAATTAATGAAAATGATTCATTAATGAAGAGTATTAATCCCACTAAGTAAGAATTGGTATTGAAATGTCCCATTCCCCAGGATCTCTTAGAAGATGATAAATCTTATTTATGAGGTACAAAGAGGATAACCTGAAATGACAATGTTATATTTTTTCTGGATAATAGTCCATTTTATAAATTACGAGTTACTTTGCTCTATTTCTACAAATCGCTACCACAATTTCTCAATTTGTGATTTATCACAGTGATGGAAAATACTCTATGACAATCTCTACTGTTATGACTCGAAATTAATGAAAATGATTCCGATGTCCATTAATGAATCTAGCTAAGTTTCCAGGTTAAGAATTCTTCATGAACTAACATTACAATATGATCTCTTTCTGTCTATTTGTCCATTTTATAAATTTCAATTTACTTTCTTCTACTTCTACAAATCGTTATATTACATTTTGTGATATATTAGAAAGAGTGTCTTATCAACGATAAAAATGCTATATGACCCATTTATATCGTTAAGACACGGAATTAATGAAAAAGATTCATTAATGGCGAGCATTAATGTATCCAGCTTAATAAGAACTCTTATTGAAGTGTCCTATTCCTTAGAATAGATCCTTAAGAAGATGACAAATCTTATTTACGAGCTACACAGTGGATAAACTGAAATGACAATGTTATTTTTTTTCTGGATAATAGTCCATTTTATAAATTACAACTTACTTTGCTCTTTTTCTACAAATCGCTACTACATTTGTGATTTATCACAGTGATGGAAAATACTCTATTGTTAAGAGGCGGAATTAATGAAAATGATTCATTAATGACGAGCATTAGTGAATCTAGCTAAGCTTCCTGGTTGAGAATTCTTGTTGAAGTTTCATATTCCCCGCGGCACTGAAGAAGGCCATAAATCTTATTTATGAGGTGCAAGAAGACACTGGGCTTTTCCTTCAGTCGAGGGACTCCGCCATTATGTGAAAGAAGGATGAATCCCGAAGACTTTGTGAGGACTAACGAAGAGTGAATGATATAACGAAAGGGGACAATTACACTCCCAGGAGAACTCAGCTGATAGTTGGATTTCAGGATAATCTCTCCGGAAATAGATGTCTCTCCTGAAATAGAGGTCCGAAATAAAATAGATGTAGTTCTCCCAAAAAAGGATTCAATGTAACAAATATTCTTAGAATATACAGAAATATTTATTTGTCAGTATGTCCAATTTAAATGTTTTTTTTTAAATTTCTTAGTCTTATGAAATATTATTTGTTGCAATCTGGTATCAATCACCAAATTATTTTCTCATATGCAGCTTATACCCAAAATCATAATATCCCTTTTGAAAAGTATGGTTTTATTATTTGTGCCATTAAGCTTGGAATAAAGTAGTACAATTTCTCATCTTTGTCGGTCACATTTTTTATCATTTTTGTTATAAATGTATTTTGTTTGTCGTTTTTGTCAAATAAAATTCAATTGCACAAGGGTTGTAACCATTTTAATTGTATGGTTGTATTTGTCATTGTATAAAATTGATGAAGAACTTCCAAGTTTGAAGAGATTTTAAAATATTTAAATTGTTAGTCAAGAAATCCTTCATATTTTTTGTAAATTTTTAATAACTGCATTTTGTTAGATTTTTTTTTCAAATAAAATATAGTTACACAAGAGTTGTAGCCATTTTATCTATTGATCATTCGATTTAAAATTAATGAAGAAGTTACAAGTTTCAAGAGATCCTAAAATATTTAAATTGATCGATAAAGAATCCTTTGTCTTTTTAATTCCCTGTGTCGAAACCTTAGTTATTTTTTTAAAATGTAATTTGAATTCCTGAAAGAAATTTAAAATATGATAAGATATTCTGGTAAATTGTAAGCAGTTATAGATGTAATACAGCATTAATAAGTTTTTTTTTTAAGTGTAAATCTTGCATGGGTATTTGTTTTTTGTTTTTTTAAATCATTATCACCATCCCAAAAAAGGGGATGGTTTAATTCTGTTATGCCTCAGATGTTTTGCAAATATTTGTTTTCTTATACTAATAAACAAAAAACTTGTCTTGTGCATAAACTTAGGTTTGAGTAATACAACGTACTTTTATCAGCTACTCGTATTAGAATAAAACAGTATTTGTATATTATATATTATATATTTATAAAATAATATTAACTAAAATATTACAGGATATTTTTGTAAATAAATTATCTGCTTTTGATTATTTTTTTGCTTAATTTTAATTACTTCATATTATTTTATTAAAGATACTATTGATGAATTTATTATTCAAACACTACAAATTAACTATTATTGAGTATAAATAAATATTATATAATATTATTGAAAGCATAATATTTTGAGTATACACATCATTTTTTTCATATTTAGGGAGAAATAAAAATCAAAGTGTACTTCAGATAAAAGGAACAGATTGGAACTCCCATAGTTTACGGCAGTAATTGCTGCTGAGCACGAAAGACGACAAAAATAGAAACATTTCTTGAAAGTACGACTTCTTTTCTTCCAACAAAAGCGATACTGATTTCTCGTATATAAATATGAGAAATGTACAAGCTGACTATAATTCACTTTTACTTAACATGATGTATAGGAAATATAGAAATAAGAAGTATTCTGTAATCTAATAGTACGAAAATAGTTTCGATTTATAATTTCTATAAATTATATTGTTTTGTAGATATCATTTTTTGAAATTCAAAATTACGATTGAATTATTATAATTACAAAATTACGATTACAATTGAAATTCAATTTACAATCAATTTTTGAATTCTTTCAATTATATTCAAATTTTCTCAATTTAATGAGAAAATGTGAATATATTTACTAAGAACCATTACAGAAATGAAATAAAATTTTAAAGATTCATAGGCACATCAAAAAGATTTACTCAACTTTTGCTCTATCTAATCCTTAGTGTCGTGCAGTGTGGGACGGATGTCCCATGTATACTGTGTAGTCTACTCGGGGATAGAAGGAAGAGGGCAGCTTAGCTACTGGTGCTCCATCACAACAGATGTGATGGAGCACCCGTAGCACCGAATAAAATGATCTTCCAAGAGGACTTTTAGGACCTAACTATCATTTGCGTATAGTATGGGAGCAAACACGGAAAACTCCCACCAGGTAGTCTGATTCACGAGACAAGAATCTGAACATCACAAACGCCATCTAGACTTCTCGTTGTTTTGAAACAGTGTCTACAACAATCCATCCAGTGGAATGAAACTCAGCTCAATGGTCACCAGAGGCTCACGTAGCCATTGAGTCACGAGTCAGGCAGGTGCTTATATAAATTAGACGAGAAAGACATACACATGACATGTAACAAAAGGATTGATTTAAATAGCATATATATATATATATATATCTATATATATTAATTATATAATTTATGCGAATGAGTACATCATTATCATAAAATACCATCATCATTATCATAAATAACATCATCATACATTATCCTAAAGTACCATCATCTCCATACAACAAAATTCTACAGTGACGACTGTTATACCATATGCTAATATTATATATAGTTAAACATGCAAATTCAATAAGAAAAAAAAACTATTGTTGCATTATCGTATGATCCGGAAAACTTGGAAATTCCCACCAGGTAGTCTGATTAACGAGACAAGATGCTGAACATCACAAACTCTATCTAGACTCCTCGTTTTTGAAACGGTGCCTACAACAATTCCGCTAGCCACATGAACCTGAGCTCTAATGGTCACCAGAGGCACACGTTGTAACTGAGCCACGAGTCGGGCTATTACCAGAATACATGAAAAAATGAATCTTCGAATGAATATTTTTAGAAGCTTGCGGAAATAGGGTTTATTTTAAGCAGTATATATATATATATATATATATATATAAATTTTTTATAACGTCTAGACGTTCTATAGACTGCTATGATAAAATATTAAAATGTCATATCTTTCCTCTTTACAATGTCTTTTCAGTTCAAAGACGATTATATAGTGGAGAAAAAAAATACACATTAAAATATATGACTTTCTTATAAAAGCCAAACGGAAACGTTAAGATACTTGTTGTAATAAGAAAGGAAAGACATAATTTTTAAATCTGCATTTAATTCCTTTCTACAAATGAATAAAACGTTAAAAGATATCAAGTAAAATGCCTTCTTTAAAAATAAATGAAAATATCAATTTAAAAAAAAAACAGTTTCACCAAAAAAAAATAATAAATAAATAACAAAATTGTATTTTATTTCATATTTTCTGACACTAGAAATCAAGTTTGTTAATTAACAAATTTAATTAATTAGTCAATTTTTATATTCATTTTTTATACAGCAAAGAAAGCTTGAATAATATTTTAAACTGCACTTTATTGCTATTTTCTAATGTATTTTCTATCTTCACATTCGTTTTGTCGAATCCTTTGTCATTTTTTATGCTGAGCAATTTGATCTGACAGAAGCTGCAAGAAATGTCTTTAATTCTAAATAAATTTTTTGGGCTAATGTCCCATATAGTTGAATAAAATCACTTTAAAAATTCTAAGTTAATAAAATCTGCCATCTGTCTGGTGGTAAAAAATAATAAACTTGCTATTTAAAATAATAAACTTCTGTCGCTTGTTGTCCTGATCCTTTGTTGGTGCAAGAAACAAGAACATTCATATAAGAAGTAGGACATTTCTTGTCAAAATTCATTTTCCCTATTTTTATCCGTATTTTCAGATTGAATCGAGGATCAATTTTAACCTTCGACAGGATTCTCAGTTTTGAGGAATTAAGAGCACAATACAGGATGATTCTAATTAAAGACCTAATTTCAAAATACTATAAAAAAAGAACCACTCGTCAAATTGAGTTCTAATCTGTACAGAAGATATTTGTAGAAGGTGGGTAACGGATAGCATCAGAAAAAGTTCCAGAGAGTATCAGTAGATGCCGCTGTAAGTGGCATAAAGAAAGCGGATTCGGATGCCAGTGACATTTTGGCAATTACAACGGCATTGGCGTGTTGCACATTAAACCAACTGTACTGTTCAATGTGCTTGATTTTTTCGGTTTTTGACGAAAAAAAGGACTTCCAAAGCATTCAGCAGTTGTGACGCTGTGAATGGAAAGACCAGCCACCACTTTAAGGTCGTGCATATACATACTTTTTGTTCGTTTCAATGATGATTTTCAAAATATATTTCTGCAAACATGTACATCACTGGTTTTCATAAAGTAAACGCAACAAATAATAAAATAAGCCTTTTCAGCAAACATCTTCACACCACATATTCCTTTCTCCTATCGTCGACCACAGTGCTCCATTTTCCCTCATAAGATCATCATTTCCTTCCCTTCACTTGCACCTTTTTCAGAGATTTTCTATTATATTTTTACATATGGCTTTTAAAACATTTTGTGATGGAGAAGTCGCTGTATGATCCAGATATAGTGTTCGTTTATCTTGTATACAAGAATATAAGTCCTATTTTTTGTACTTTGTACGAAATATAATTCCTTACATTAAAGATTTTTTATAGGGATAGCAAATACAGAGCATATTTTCAATATCTCGATTAGATCTTCTCTTGGTTTGATGATCGTGGAGGTTTGCAAAGTTATATTATGTATACAAAAAAACTATATTTTGCAAATGCATATTTAAAATTATTGTGAATATTGTAATTATTTTAAATATTAATAATTATTTAATTACGTATAATTTTTTTTCTTCAAATGCAGCTGGCAAATAGAACGTGATCTTTTATGCCGTAAGAGCTGCACCGATGTTACTCACTTTGCACTACCCCCTCAACGATTAAAATTTATAATTAAAATGAGATTTATTATTGTTAATGCTTAAATAAAGAAAATATGTCATCGTCAATTTGTACTTCTTTACTTAAATTACATGCACTTATAATCAATTGAAAAGTAATAAATTATTTAAAGTTTATTAAGTAATAAATATAAATCACTCTATCGTTGTTTCAATGTATTCAACTCTTGCTTTAATTTCGATAAAATATATGCAGACAACTGTTTTGTAGCTAAAAGACCATAACTGAATATAATTTATTATATTAATTGTAATTATTCGAATTAAACACTCTTTAACTTTTTTACCTAAATAGAAATAAAAAATTTAAAATAATTAATTCAATTAGGCTGGATAAATAAACAAAAAAAGAACATAATTCTGATGCATACATCATCAATGTAAAAAAAGTATATTATCTTTTTAAATCTCTGCCGTACTTCATTGGATTTTTTTTACAAGAAAAACCCTTTAACAAATCTTTTTTTTCATGAAAAAAGTCTTAAAATGTTTCTTAAATTTAAGTTCGTAGTGAGACTTTTTCTCATTTATTCCGTACTAAACGGGGAAGAAAGTAAATCAAAGAATCTGCACAAAAAGTTCTGTGCTACACTAACGAACAGACATAGTGTCGACTTTCCCTTTGCCCTAAGCCTATATTCGAAAAGAAGCTTTTCTCGTCGATGGAAGGTTTTATTTTCGAATTCATCCTACCAAATTTTAATTCCCTAGACAACAAATAGTCAGTCACTTTTTCGAACAACTGAACTCTTCTTTTTTTTCTTCCGCTTCCCAGAATTCAACATATATTATTTCTTCTGCTTCTTTGGCAACAGCGAGGAAAGCACGTGCGGATCTCTTCAACAAATTCGAAAGGCCTCGTCATTCAAAATGACAAACTCGAAATGAGTTTTCTTCTCTTCACATCCCTCTGTTTTGTCATCGTACCCCTCACAATTTCTTCTCTTTTTTTTTTCTTTTTTCTTTTTCCTACTTCTCCCTGTCTTCCTTTTCGATTGTGATGGCAGATGTCAAAGATTATGACGTCATGCTTGCCTTGACATCTTCAATGTCTCTGTCTATGGTAGCGGAAAATGTTGTGAAGGAATATAAAAAAAGAAAGAACAAAAATGTGTATAAATTCCTTCTCAAAATGACATGTAAATAATGAAACGGTCTTGTCAATAAGTATTGATTTTAACGGATTTTAGATGATTTTTTTTATTCTTTCCAAAACTTCATTTGTTGAGCGTTCTTCTTCATTTAATCTTTTCTATTGTTATTCTATTCGGGATTTTTTATTCTTTTTGTCGATTTATTGATGCACTGAGGAAGATATGTTTGATGTAGTAAAAGAAAAACAAATACCTTGTTATGATGCACGCAGATAATTACATTTCATTTTTCATGCTTAAACATTTGTTTCGATTAACTTCGATAACTTGTTATTTTTTAAAACGCGGAATAAATTAAGTTTAATTTTTTAAAGATAGGATTCGGGATAGACTTAACACTTTTAGAGAAAAAAAATCATGTAAGTATCTATTTTATACACCACTTTAATCATTTTTTTTTTTTCATTTTACTTTCCGATAATTTTTGAATTAGCCAATTTTTTAATTTTCTCCAAGAAGTGTTTACAGATAATTTTTTTTGCTAATGAGTCAATTAGCGAATATGTGACATTTTTAAGTTTACCTTTATCGGCCAATTAACGATTCGCATATGATGAAACCACAAGAAATGTGAAAATATATGATTAGATGCAATTTGTAAAAATATCTCATTGATTAAAATATTAAATTATTTTACAATTTAATTACTATAGGTAAGTTAATAATATTATATATATATACATATCGTATTTTATTTTTATATAATGTCTAGACATTCTATAGAATGCTATGATAAAATAATAAAAAGTCATACTTTCTTCTTTACAATATCTTTTCTGTAAAAAGGCGATTGTAAAGAGGAGAAAAAATATAGAATGAAATATATGACTTTCTTATAAAAGCCAAGCGGAAAAGTCAAGATACTTTTTGTAAAAAGAAAGAAAATAATTTTATTTTAAATCCATTTTATTCTTTTCCACAAATTTGTAAAACGTTAAAAGATATCAACAAAAATGATTTCTTTAAAAATGCGTAAATGAAAATATCAATTTAAAAATATGATCTGTTTCACTAAAAAAAATATAATAGAATTGTATTTTATTCGATATTTTTTGATGCATTAAACCGAGTTGTTAATTAATAATTTAAATAATTATCGACTATTTCGTTATTTTTATATAACAAAGAAAGCTTCGTAAAATTTTGAATTGCACTTTATTGCTATTTCTTCACAAATATACTTCAAGTCTTGGCATTTGTTTTATACAAAACTTAATCATTATTGTATACTAAGTGTTATTATCTTAAACCATACAACGCCGAATAACGTTTGAAGTATATCATAAATATTAATATTCCTTTAATTATCAATTAAAAAGCATTTATCTTTTTCGTGTATTTTCTATACATGAACAATTGTCATGTATCCTTTATATACACTGAAGTGACAAAAATCATGGGATAGCAATATGCAAATTTTCACATGGCAGTAGCATCGCGTAGAACAGATATAAATGCGCAGTGCTTTCGCAGAGCTTTCATTTCTGTTCAAGTTATTCATGTGAAGAGGTTTTGACGTGATGATGACCGCACGACGGGAATTAACAGACTTTGAACGCGGAATGTTAGTTGGAGCTAGACGCATGGGTCATGACATTTCGGAAATCATTAAGGAATTCAACATTCCCAGATCCACTGTGTCAAGAGTGTGCCGAGAGTATGAAATTTCAGGCATAACATCCCACCATGGACAGCGCAGTGGTCGACCGCCTGCACTTAACGACCGAGACCGGCGACGTCTGCAAAGAGTCGTAAATTCTAACAGACAAGCAACACTGCGTCAAATAACCGCAGAAATCAATGTGGGACGTGCAAGGGACTTACCTGTGAGAACTGTGCGGAGAAATTTGGCTTTCTTGGGCTATTCCAGCAGAAGACCGACTCGAGTGCCTTTACTGACAGAACGACATCGCTTGCAGCGACTCTCGTGGGCACGTGAGCATATCGGTTGGTCCCTAGATGAATGGAAAACCGTGGCCTGGTCCGATGAGTCACGATTTCAGTTGGTAAGAGCTGATGGTAGGGTTCGAGTGTGGCGCAGACCCCACGAAGCCATGGACCCAAACTGTCAGCAAGGCACTGTTCAAGCTGGTGGTGGCTCCGTAATGGTGTGGGCTGTTTTTTCATGGCATGGACTTGGTCCTCTGGTGCGACTGGACCGAACATTGACTGGAAATGCTTATGTTCAGCTACTTGGAGATCACTTGCAGCCATTCATGGACTTCATGTACCCAAACAACGATGGGATTTTTATGGATGACAATGCGCCATGTCACCGGGCCACAACTGTTCGCGATTGGTTTGAAGAACATTCTGGACAATTCCAACGAATGATCTGGCCACCTAGATCGCCCGACATGAATCCCATCGAGCATTTATGGGACATCATCGAGAGGTCTGTTCGTGCCCAAAATCCTGCACCATCAACGCTTTCACAATTATGGACGTCTATCGAGACAGCATGGCTCAATATTCCTGCAGAAGACTTCCAACGACTTGTTGAGTCCATGCCACGTCGAGTTGCTGCACTTCGCCGGGCGAAAGGAGGGCCGACACGATATTAAGAGGTATCCCATGACTTTTGTCACTTCAGTGTATATATATATATATTCCTATGCATAGCGATTTATTATCATGTAATATCCCCAAAATAAATTATATTTTGAAAAATATATATTTAAAATTATTGTGAATTTAATCGAATATATTAATATTTCAAATATTAATAATTTTTCGATTATTTAAATTAAAATGTGTCTTTAGTGTTAAATTTAAAGTAAACAAAATATGTTTATTTAATCGACGTTAATTTTAGTTCTTTACTTTAACATGCATTCATAATCAAAGGAATAGCAGCTAATAAGTAATAAATACAAATATCTCTATCATTGTTTCTATGCATTCTATTTTTCTTTTAATTTCAATGAAAAATATGCATTCGAATGATCAACAAAACGTTTGCAGCTAAAAGAACATAAATAAATGCCATTTATTTAATTTATAATATTGTTAGTAATTGTTTGAATTGAACATTCTTTAGTTTTTTTACCTAAACAAAAAAAAAAATAAATAAAATACTTAATTCAGTTTGGTAGGAAAAAAAACATTAATTCCTGTACATACATCATCAATGTACAAAAACCATATTATCTTTTAAATCTCTGCCATACTTGATCGGATTTTTTTTAAAAGAAAAACCATTTAACAACCCTTTTTTTTTTCTTTTACGGAAAAAAGTCTTAAAAAGTTTCATAAAGTTAAGTTCGTAGTGAGACTATTTCTAATTTATTCCGTACTAGACGGGGAGGAAAGTAAATCAAAGAATCTGCACAAAAGGTTCTCTGCTACACTAACGAACACACATGGTGTCGACTTTCCCTTTGCCCTAAGCCTATATTCGAAAAGAAGCTTTTCTCGTCGATGGAAGGTTTTATTCTCGAATTCATCCTACCAAATTTTAATTCCCTCGACAACAAATAGTCAGTCAGTTTTCCGAACAACTAAGCTCTTCTTTTTTCTTCCGCTTCCTGGAATTCAACATGTATTATTTCTTCTGCTTCTTTGGCAACAGCGAAGAAAGCACGTGCGGATCTCTGCAACAAATTCGAAAGGCCTCGTCATTCAAAATGACAAACTCTAGCTATTAAGTGATGAGTTTTCGTCTCTTCACATTCCTCTGTTTTGTCATCGTACCCCTCACGTTGTCTTCTTTTTTCTACTTCGCCTTGTCGTTCTTTTCTATTGTGATGGCAGATGACAAAGTTTATGACGTCATGTTTCTGTTGACGTCTTCAATATCTCTGTCTATGGTAGCGGACAATGTTGTGAAAGAATATAAAAAAGAAAGAACAAAAATGTGTATAAATTCCTTCTCAAAATGACATGTAAATAATGAAACGGTCTTGTCAATAAGTATTGAATTTAACGGATTTTAGATGATTTTTTTTATTCTTTCCAAAACTTCATTTGTTGAGCGTTCTTCTTCATTTAATCTTTTCTATTGTTATTCTATTCTTGATTTTTTTATTATTTTTGTCAATTTATTGATGCGCTGAGGAAGATATGGTCGATTTAGTAAAAGAAAAAAAAAAAAAAA
>BPLQ01001262.1:254869-437738 GCA_021605075.1 Caerostris darwini
ATTTTTTTTTTTTTTGCTTAAATATTGTTTTTTAAACTTCGATAACTTATTATTTTTTTAAACATGGAATAAATTAAGTTTTGTTATTTAGAACATAGTATTCTGGATAAACTTAACACTTTTAGGGGAAAAAAATCATGTATGTATCTATTTTGCAGTTCATTTTAATCATTTTTTTTCCGATAATTTTGGAATTAGCGAATTTCTTAATTTTTCCAAAAAGAGTTTTGCATATTATTTTTTGCTAACGAGCCAATTAGCGAATATGTGACTTTTCTTAAGTGTACTTTTATCCACCAATTAAATATTCACATGTGATAAAACTTTAAGAATTTTAAAATTATATTATTAGATATAATTTATAAAAATATCTAATTGCTTAAAATGATAAATTGTTCTACAACTTAATTTCTATAAGTAGGTTAATAATATTATTTCCATTAACCGCATATTTTATTTTGAACTGACAACATTATACTTAATTATTTTTAAGCAGAAATTTTATACTATCTGTTATATGGAATTGGGATTAACATTCATTCTTAACAATGTGTTAAAAAACATTTTAGGCTTAAATTCATTTTACGTATAAAATATTTTTAATTTTCCATAATTTTTTATAGCATAAGAGGCCTGCTGTTACACGTTAGATAAAGATTTTTAAATATATGCTTAGAAATAATTAAACAAATTAACACTTAAAAATTAACACGATTTGCAGACAAATTATCAACAATATTGGTAGCTAAAGAAACGTAAATAAATATCATTTATATAATTTATTATAGTATTTGTAAGTATTCGAACTAAACATTCTTTATTTTTTTTTTACCTAAACAAAAATTTAAAATTTAAAATAACTAATTTAGTTTGGTAGGAAAAGAAGTAAAATAAAATATTAAAAAACATTCATTCTTATACATACATCATCAATGTACAAAAAGTATATTATCTTTTAAATCTCTGCAGTACTTCATCGAATTTTCTTTTTAAGGAAAAACCTTTTCAACAACACTTTTTTTTTCAAGAAAAAAGTCTTAAATATTTTCTTAAAGTTAAGTTCGCAGTGAGACTCTTACTAAGTTATTCCGTACTAGAAGGGGAAGAAAGTAAATCAAAGTATCGGCACAAAAAGTTCTTTGCTACACTAACGAACAGACATGGTGTCGACTTTCCCTTTGCCCTAAGCCTATATTCGAAAAGAAGCTTTTATTTTCGAATTCATCCTACCAAATTTTAATTCCCTAGACAACAAATAGTCAGTCAGTTTTTCGAACAACTGAACACTTCTTTTTTTCTTCCGCTCCCTGAAATTCAACATGTATTATTTCTTCTGCTCCTTTGGCAACAGCGAGGAAAGCACGTGCGAATCTCTTCAACAAATTCGAAAGGCCTCGTCATTCAAAATGACAAACTCGAAATGAGTTTTCTTCTCTTCACATCCCTCTGTTTTGTCATCGTACCCCTCACGTTTTCTTCCTTTTTTTCTTCTTCTTTTTTCTACCTCTCCCTGTCGTCCTTTTCGATTGTGATGGCAGATGTCAAAGATTATGACGTCATGCTTCCCTTTACATCTTCAATATCTCTGTCTATGGTAGCGGAAAATGTCGTGAAAGAATATAAAAAAAGAAAGAAAACAAAATGTGTATAAATTCCTTCTCAAAGTGACATGTAAATAATGAAACGGTCTTGTCAATAAGTATTGAATTTAACGGATTTTAGATGATTTTTTTTTTATTATTTTCAGATCTTCCTTTGTTGAGCGTTCTTCTTCATTTAATCTTATCTATTCTTATTTTATTCTTGATTTTTTTATTCTTTTGGCGATTTATTGATGCTCTTAGGAATATATGTTCGATTTATTAAAATAAAAAAAACAACCTTGTTATGATATAACGCAGATAATTACATTTCATTTTTCATGCTTAAATATTTTTTTTTAAGAAACTTCGATAACTTGTTATTTTTTTAAAACACGGAATAAATTAAGTTTAGTTATTTAGAGATAGGATTTTGGATAAACTTAACACTTTTAGAGAAAAAAACATCATGAAAGTATCTATTTAGAACTTTATTTGAATAAATTTTTATTTCGTTTCATATTTTTTTCAGCGAATTTCCTAATTTTTCCAAAATGTGTTTCACAGATTATTTTTGCTAATAAGTTGATTAGCGAATATGCGACTTTTTTATGTTTACTTTTATCCAATTAATGATTCACATATGATAAAATAAGAAGTTGGAAATTATATTATTTGATATAATTTGTAAAAATATTTAATTACTTAAATTAATAAATTGTTTTGCAAATTAATTTCTATACGTAAGTTAATAATATTTATTTTCCATTAAAAATATCATTCATTTTGAATTTTATACTTAATAATTTTTAAGGAAAAATTGTATGCTATGTGTGATATGAAATTTTGATTAAGATTCATTTTTAAAAATGTGTTAAAAATCATTTTAGGCTGATTTTTTTTGACGTATAAAATATTTATAACATAATATTATGGTTGTTGTTTTAATTCACTTGACAATATAAGTGCAGTTAATTTTTATGCCATAAGCAAGACAGCGTCGCTGTTACTGATTTAGCACTACCCTAAGGGCATGTGTAGCTTAAAGATATGCTACGGAAGCAATAACGCTACCCCACAACGCTCTACGATCCTATTTGTAACCTAGGGTTTAATGTGAGTTCCGAACCACTGCAAACACCCATGGCACCGCTGGGACTCTAACCAGAAACTTGTGGTACCAGGTACTCTGAATAAGGAGACAAGAAGATGAATACCCCAAACGCCATCTAAACTATTCGTTTTTTGAAACAGTATCTACAATAATGCCGCCAGAGGATTAAATCTCCACTCTAATGCTCACCAACGATGCACGTGGTCAATGAGCCAAGAGTTGGACAGTGGCTTACATAAATTGGACAAGGAAGACAAACATACGAAATGAAACAAAAGGATTGATTTAAATAACAAATATATATTAACTATATAATTTATGCGAATGGGTACATCATGAGGAAAATAATTTTCCATATTACAGTAAACATTATCATAAAAAACTATCATCGCCATACAACAAAATTCTATAGCGACGATTGATGTACCATATGCTATATTATAGTTAGTTAATTGCTGTATTAGAGTTAAACATGCACATTCAATAAGAAAAACTATTTGTTACATTATCGCATGACCCGAAAAACTCGGAATCTCCTACCATGTAGTTTGCCGAATCCAGGTATGCTGAACATCCCAAACGCAATTTAGACCCCTCGTTTTTTTAAACATTTTCTACAACAAAGACACCAGTGGATTGAACCTCCTCTCTAATGATTACCAGTGGCGCATGTTGCCATTGAGCCACGAGTCATACAGATGTACGCAGAATACATTATCAGAATACAAGACCAAATTAATCTTCGAATATTTCTAGAAATTCAGGATGTTTTGCGACTGTTAAGCTTGTGGATTTATTTTTAAGCGATATATAGATACATCGCGTATTTTAATTTTATATAATGTCTAGACATTCTATACACTTCTATGATAAAATATTAAAATGTCACGTATTTCCTCTTTACGATGACTTTTTACTAAAAAGACATTGTAAAGAGGATAAAAAAATACACAATAAAATATATAACTTTCTTATAAAAGCCAAGCGAAAAAGTCAAGATACTTGTTGTAACAAGAAAGGAAAGAATTTTAATTTAAAATTATTTTATTCTTTCTCCCGGATGAGTAAAACATTGAAAGATATCAAGTAAAATACCTTCTTTAAAAATAAATGAAAATATCAATTTAAGAAAGAAGATCATTTTTGCCCCCTCCCCCCCAAAAAAAACAGATTTATATTTTAATTGATATTTTCTGACACAAAAAACCAAGTTCGTTAATTACAATTTAACTAATTAGTCAATTTTTATATTAATTTTGTATCTATAGCAAAGAAATCTCGAATAATATTTCAAATTGCACTTTACTGCTATTTTCTAATGTACTTCATGTCTTGACAATTGTTTTGTTGAATCCTTTCTCATTCTCGTATATTGAGCTATTTTATCTGACAGGAACTGTCTTTAATCCTGAATAAATTCTTTGGGATTATCTTGCATATAGTTCTCTAAAATCTCTTTGGAAATTCTAAGTACTGCAATATGTCTGCTGGTAAAAACTTTGTCGCGTGTTGATCCTGATCCTTTGTTTATGTGAGGAACAAGAACTTTCTTAAAAGAAATAGGGGGAAATTTCTTGTCAAAAATCATTTCAATATTTTTATCCGTATTTTCAGATCTCATCGAGGATTAATTTTACCTTCGGCAGCCTTCTTACTTATGAAAGATTGAGAGCTCATGTTGCTGTTCTAATGCAGCTTTCAATACAGAAACAATTAATCTTTGCGCCATAAGCAAGGTCTATAATGATGCTACTCATTTTAGCACTATCCAGAGGATAAGTGTAGTTTGAAGAGAGCTATGGACGCCAGTAATACTACACCCCTCAATGCTCTACAGTCCTATTACACTGAAGTGACAAAAGTCATGGGATACATCTTAATATCGTGTCGGCCCTCCTTTCGCCCGGCGAAGTGCAGCAACTCGACGTGGCATGGACTCAACAAGTCGTTGAAGTCTTCTGCAGGAATATTGAGCCATGCTGTCTCGATAAACGTCCATAATTGTGAAAGCGTTGATGGTGCAGGATTTTGGGCACGAACAGACCTCTCGATGATGTCCCATAAATGCTCCATGGGAATCATGTCGGGCGATCTAGGTGGCCAGATCATTCGTTGGAATTGTCCAGAATGTTCTTCAAACCAATCACGAACAGTTGTGGCCCGGTGACATGGCGCATTGTCATCCGTAAAAATCCCATCGTTGTTTGGGTACATGAAGTCCATGAATGGCTGCAAGTGATCTCCAAGTAGCTGAACATAAGCATTTCCAGTCAAGGTCCGGTCCAGTCGCACCAGAGGATCAAGTCCATGCCATGAAAAAACAGCCCACACCATTACGGAGCCACCACCAGCTTGAACAGTGTCTTGCTGACAGTTTGGGTCCATGGCTTCGTGGGGTCTGCACCACACTCGAACTCTACCATCAGCTCTTACCAACTGAAATCGTGACTCATCGGACCAGGCCACGGTTTTCCATTCATCTAGGGACCAACCGATATGCTCACGTGCCCACGATAGTCGCTGCAAGCGATGTCGTTCTGTCAGTAAAGGCACTCGAGTCGGTCTTCTGCTGGAATAGCCCAAGAAAGCCAAATTTCTCCGCACAGTTCTAACAGACAAGTCCCTTGTACGTCCCACATTGATTTCTGCGGTTATTTGACGCAGTGTTGCTTGTCTGTTAGAATTTACGACTCTTTGCAGACGTCGCCGGTCTCGGTCGTTAAGTGCAGGTGGTCGACCACTGCGCTGTCCATGGTGGGATGTTATGCCTGAAATTTCATACTCTCGGCACACTCTTGACACAGTGGATCTGGGAATGTTGAATTCCCTAACGATTTCCGAAATGGCATGACCCATGCGTCTAGCTCCAATTAACATTCCGCGTTCAAAGTCTGTTAATTCCCTTCTTGCGGTCATCATCACGTCAAAACCTCTTCACATGAATAACTTGAACAGAAATGAAAGCTCTGCGAAAGCACTGCGCATTTATACCTGTTCTACGCGATGCTACTGCCATCTGAAAATTTGCATATTGCTATCCCATGACTTTTGTCACTTCAGTGTATATCGGGACCTACATTTTAAAATGGATTCCAAACCACTACAAACATCCATGTCACCACCGGGACTAGAAACAGAGCGTACCGAGAGCACTCGGTCATCAGGTCCCGAGAGCCACGATATATTTATTTAATAACCTCTATCATCTCTAAGTAATCTACTGTTGCTGCAATTCTGTCACTTTAAAATAAAGTATGTTATTATTTAGATTTAGTAGACTATAAGTTATTATAATGTACTATATATCATATCATACTATATTTTTCATTACCATTGCCTATTCGTTGTATAACCAATACAAATGTTTATTAATTTCAAAGATGATTTTTGAAATATATTTCTGCAAACATGTACATCACTGGTTTTTATGAAATATACACAACAAATAACAAAATAAGAACTTTCTAGAAAACATGTCTGCACTGCATATTTCTTTCGTCGATCACAATGCAATACTTATTTTTTGCAGCAGACTCTATTTTCCCGCATAGGATCATTATTTCCCTTCAGTTTTACTTTTTCAGAGATTTCTATTATATTTTACATAGCTCTTTTAAAACATTTTGTGATAGAGAAGTCATTTTATAATCCACATATAGTTTTCGTTTATCTTGTAAGTAAGAATATACAAGTCCTATTTTTTGTACGTTTTGAGAATTTAACCTACCTTAATTGATTTAATTCATTTAATCTTGTTAGACACTATTAATTTTAATTGTACGTTGTCCTTACACTAGAATTTTTTTATACGGAATAAAAGATCAGAAAATATTTTTATTATCTTGATATTCTCTTTGTAATTTCATATATGTATACAAAATAAATTATATTTTGCCAAATATATATTTAAAATTATTGTGAATTTAATCGAATATTTTAAAATTTAAAATGTTGTTTCAATTATTCATAATTAAAATAAGACTTTAATGTTAATTTTTAAATGAACTAGTGATGAATTGAAAAGTAGCTATTAAGTAATAAACAAAAATCCCTCTATCATTATTTCTATATATTCAACTTTTGTTTTAATTTCCATGAAATATATGCAGGTAAATGGCTAACAAACTTTTTGTAGCTAAAGGAATGCAAATAATTATCATTTATATAATTTATTATATTGTTAGTAATTATTCGAATTAAACATTCTAGTGAAAAGAACGTAAGTAAATATCATTTATATATTTCATTATATTATTCAAATTAAACTTTCTGTATTTTTTAACTAAACAGAAATAAAAAATTTAAACTAAATAATTCAGTTTTTCAGAAAAAAAAGCAGAAAATAACATTAATTCCTATACATACATCATCAATGTTCAAAAAGCATATTATCTTTAAATCTCTGCCGTACTTCATTGGATTTTTTAAAAGAAAAACCTTTTAACAACTCTTTTTCTAAAGAAAATAGTCTTACAAATTTTCATAAAGTTACGTTCGTAGTGAAACTATTTCTAATTTATTCCGTACTAGACGGGGAAGAAAGTAAATCAAACAATCTGCACAAAAAGGTCTCTGCTACACTAACGAACACACATAGTGTCGACTTTCCCTTAGCCCTAAGCCTATATTCGAAAAGAATCTTTTCTCGTCGATGGAAGGTTTTATTTTCTAATTCATCCTACCAAATTTTAATTCCCTCGACAACAAATAGACAGTCAGTTTTTCGAACAACTAAATACTTCCTTTTTTCTTCCGCTTCCTGGAATTCAACATGTATTATTTCTTCTGCTTCTTTGGCAACGGCGAAGAAAGCACGTGCGGATCTCTTCAACAAATTCGAAAGGCCTCGTCATTCAAAATGACAAACTCTAGCTATTAAGTGATGAGTTTTCGTCTCTTCACATCCCTCTGTTTTGTCATTGTACCCCTCACGTTGTCTTCTTTTTTCTACTTCGCCCTGTCGTCCTTTTCGATAGTGATGGCAGATGTCAAATATTATGACGTCATGCTTCCCTTGACATCTTCAATATCTCTGTGTATGGTAGCGGAAAATGTTGTGAAGGAATATAAAAAAAGAAAGAACAAAAAATGTGTATAAATTCCGTCTCAAAGTGACATGTAAGTAATGAAACGGTCTTGTCAATAAGTATTGAATTTAACGGATTTTAGATGATTTTTTTTTATTCTTTTCAGATCTTCCTTTGTTGAGCGATCTTCTTCATTTAATCTTGTCTATTCTTATTCTATTCTTCATTTTTTTATTCCTTTTGTCGATTTATTGATGCACTGAGGAAGATATGTTCGATTTAGTAAAAGAAAGGAAACAAAGGCCTTGTTATGATAAACTCAGATAATTACATTTCATTTATCATGCTTAAATATTTTTTTTTAAAACTTTGATAACTTTTTATTTTTTTAAAAACACGGATTAAATTAACTTTAGTTACTTAAAGATAGGATTTCGGATAAACTTAACACTTTGAGGGGAAAAAAATTATGTAAGTATCTATTTTGCACTTCATTTTAATCATTTTTTTTTTGTTTAAATTTTTTTCCGATAATTTTTGAATTAGCGAATTTCTTAATTTTTCCAAAAAAGCGTTTTACAGATTATTTTTTGCTAATGATTCAATTAGCGAATATGTGACTTTTTTGATGTTTACCTTTATCAAACAATTAACGATTCACATATGATAAAAATTTAAGACGTTTGAAATTATATGATTAAATATAATTTATACAAATATCTAATTTCTTAATATAATAAATTGTTTTACAAAATAATTTCTATAAGTAAGATAATAATATTATTTTCCATTAAAAGATCGTTTCATTTTGAACTTGTCAACATTATATATAATGCAGGAATGTTACGCTATGTGTTATTAAGATTCATTCTTAAAAATATGTTTATGCCAAATGTTATATTTAATTTTTATTAGACACAATTTATAATAATACCTAATTGTCTAAAAGAATAACTTGTTTTACAAATTCCTTTCTATAAGTAAGTTAAGAATATTATTTTCCATTAAAATTATATTTTATTTTGAATTTGATGACATTATACTTAATAGTTTTTAAGCAGCAATTTTATACCAAGTGTTATTTGAAATTGGGATTGAGATTCCTTCATAAAAATGTTTTAAAATCATTTTAGGCTTATTTTAATTTTACGTATAAAATATTTTTAATTTCCATAATTTTTATAGCGTAAGTGTCCTACTGTTACACGTTAGATAAGATTTTCAAATATATGCTTAGAAATAATTAAACAAATTAACACTTAAGAATTAACACTATATACAAGCAGATCATTAACAAAATTTTTGCAGCTAAAGGAACGTAAATAAATATCATTTATATAATTTATTATATTATTAGTAAATATTTGAATTAAACATTCTTCAGTTTTTTTTACCTAAACAGAAAAAAAAAATTAAAATCCTTAATCCAGTTTGACAGAAAGAAAGAAAAAACTTTAATTCCTATACATGCATCATCAATACAAATGTACAAAAAGCATATTATCTTTTAAATTTCTGCCGTACTTCATTGGATTTTTTAAAAAGGAAAATCTTTAACAACTCTTTTCTTTCAAGTAAAAAGTCTTAAAAATTTCCTTAAAGTTAAGTTCGTAGTGAGACTTTCTCTTATTTATTCTGTACTAAACGGGGAAGAAAGTAAATCAAAGAATCTGCACAAAAAGTTCTCTGCTACACTAACGAACATACATGGTCTCGACTTTCCCTTTGCCCTAAGCCTATATACGAAAAGAAGCTCTTCTCGTCGATGAAAGGTTTTACATTCGAATTCATCCTACCAAATTTTAATTCCCTAGATAACAAATAGTCAGTCAGTTTTTCGAACAACTAAACACTTATTTTTTTAGTTCCGCTTCCTGGAATTCAACATGTATTTTTTCTTCAGCTTCTTTGGCAACAGCGAAGAAAGCACGTGCGGATCTCTTCAACAAATTCGAAAGGCCTCGTCATTCAAAATGACAAACTCGAAATGAGTTTTCTTCTCTTCACATCCCTCTGTTTTGTCATCGTAACCCTCACGTTCTATTCTTCTATTTTTCTTTTTTTTTTTTACCTATCCCTGTCGTCCTTTTCGATTGGGATGGCAGATGTCAAAGAGTATGACGTCATGCTTCCCTTGACATCTTCAATATCTCTGTCTATGGTAGCGGAAAATGTTTTGAAATAATATAAAAAAAGAAAGAACAAAAATGTGTATAAATTCTTTCTCAAAGTGAAATGTAAATAATGAAACGGTCTTGTCAATAATTATTGAATTTAACGGATTTTAGATAATTTTTTTTATTCTTTTCTGACCTCCCCTTGTTGAGCGTTCTTCTTCATTTAATCTTTTCTATTCTTATTCTATTCTTATTTTTTTATTCTTTTTGTCGATTTATTGTGGCACTGAGGAAGATAAGTTCTATTAAGAAACAGAAGAAAAAAACCCTTGTCATGATAAAACGCAGATAATTACATTTACTTTTTCCTGCTTAAATATATTTTTTTTAAATTTCGATAACTTGTTATTTTTTTTTAAAACACGGAATAAATTAAGTTTAGTTATTTAAAGATTGGTTTTTGGATAGACTTAACACTTTCAGAGAAAAAAAATCGTGTAAGTATATATTTTGTACTTCATTTTAATCATTTTTTTTTTGTTTCAAATTTTTTTTCCGATAATTTTTGAATTAGCTAATTTTCTTAATTTTTCCAAAAAGTTAATTTATTTTAAAAATTAATTTTTTTATTAATGAGTTCAATTAGCGAATGTGTTACTTTTTAAGTTAGTTTTCATCCACCAATTAACGATTCACATATTGTAAACTTCAAGAATCTTAAAGTTATATGATTAGATATAATTTGTAAAATATCTAATTTCTTAAAATAATAAACTGTTTTTCAACTTAATTTTATGAGTAACTTATTATTATCATTTTCCATGAAAAGGATATTTAATTTTGAAATTCATACTTAATAATGTTTAAGGAAAAATTTTATGTCATGTGTGATGTGAATGTTTGACTAAGATTAATTCTTAAATATATGTTAAAAATCATTTTAGGCTGATTTTTTTTTTGGCCTATAAAAGATTTTTCAATTTCAAATATTTCATTACAGCATTACATGCCTAATGCTACATGATAGACATGATTAGTTAGGTTAGTTAAACCTTTTTTTTTTTTTTTTTTTTTTTTTTCGACTTTTATTCCAGATAATTTTAGAATTAGCAAATTTCTTAATTTTTCCGAAAAGTATTTTACAGATTATTTTTTGCTAATGAGTCAATTAATGAATATGTGACTTTTTTTAACTTTACCTTTATCCAACAATTAACGATTCACATAAGATAAAACCTTAAGAAGTTTGAAATTATATGATAAATATAATTTCTAAGATTATCAGTTCTGAGTATACTCAGTTCATCACATTGTTAAAGCGAACGCATATCAAATTACCACTGTATATTCAAAATATAATATCTATATTAAATTACACAAAAATTGCAGCCACTATAAAGTCATGTCACTAGTTGAGCAATTTAAATTTCTAAAATGAAAAAAATAAATTCATATCCAAAAAAAGTGTGTCATTTCATAATTGTTTTTAAACATATTTTTAAAATCTTAACCAACATGTAGCATTAGGCACGTTATGCAGTAAAGACATATTACAAATTACTATACTCCAAAAATAATCAGCCTAAAATTGATTTTTAACATATTTTTAAGAATGAATCTTAATCTCAATTCCATATTACGCATAACACAAAATATCTGCTCAAAATTATTCAGTATATTGTTGTCAAGTACAAAATGAAATATGCGTTTAATGGAAAATTAGTATAATTGATTATTTATAGAATGAAATTTGAAATAACTATTTATTATTATAAGCAATTAGATAATTTTACAAATTATATTTAATCATATAATTACAAACTTCGTAAGATTTTATCATATGTGAATTTATTAATGTTTGATAAACTCAAACTTAAAAAAATCGCATATTCACTAATTGACTTATTAGCAAAAAATAATCTGTAGAACACTTTTTGGAAAAATTAAGAAATTCGCGAATTCAAAAATTATCGCAAAAAAAAATTGAAACAAAAAAATGATTAAAATGAAGTTATGAAATGATTTTTCTTTCACTAAAAGTGTTAAGTTTCTCCCGATTCCTATCTTTAAGCAACTAAACTTAATTTATTTCAAGTTTTAAAAAATAACAAGTTATCGAAGTTTTTAAAAAAAAATATTTAAGCATGAAAAATGAAATGTAATTATCTGCGCTTTATCATAACAAGGTTTTTTTTTTCTTCTTTTTCTAAATCGAACATACCTTCTTTCAGTCCATCAATAAATCGACAAAAAGATCACAAAAATCAGGAATAGAATAAGAATAGACAAGATTAAATGAAGAAGAACGCTCAACAAAGGAAGATCTGAAAAGAAAAGAAAAAAAATCATCTAAAATCCGTTAAATTCAATACTTATTGACAAGACCGTTTTCATAACTTACATGCCACTTTGAGACGGAATTTATACACATTTTTTGTTCTTTCTTTTTTTATATTCCTACACAACATTTTCCGCTACCATAGACAGAGATATTGAAGATGTCAAGGGAAGCATGACGTCATAATCTTTGACATCTGCCATCCCAATCGAAAAGGACGACAGGGATAGGTAAAAAAAAAAAAGAAAAATAGAAGAATAGAACGTGAGGGTTACGATGACAAAACAGAGGGATGTGAAGAGAAGAAAACTCATTTCGAGTTTGTCATTTTGAATGACGAGGCCTTTCGAATTTGTTGAAGAGATCCGCACGTGCTTTCTTCGCTGTTGCCATACAAGAAGAAATAATACATGTTGAATTCCAGGAAGCGGATGAAAAAAGAAGAGGCAGTTGTTGTTCGAAAAACTGACTGACTATTTGTTGTCTAGGGAATTAAAATTTGGTAGGATGAATTCGAAAATAAAACCTTCCATCGACGAGAAAAGCTTCTTTTCCTAGGCTTAGGGCGAAGGGAAATTCGACACCGTGTCTGTTCGTTAGTGTAGCAAAGAACTTTTTGTGCAGATTTTTTGATTTACTTCCTTCCCCGTCTAGTACGGAATAAATTAGAAAAAGTCTCGCTACTACGAACTTAACTTTAAGAAATTTTTTAAGATTTTCTTCGAAAAAAAAAAAAAAAAAAAAAATTGTTAAATTGGTTTTTCTTTTAAAAAAAAGTCAATGAAGTACGGCAAAGATTTAAAAGATAATATGCTTTCGGTACATTGATGATGCATGTATAGGAATGAATGTTTTTTTTTCTTGCCAAACTGAATTATTTATTTTAAATTTTTCTATGTAAGTTTTTGTGAAAAAAAATTAAAGAATATTTAATTCGAATAATTAGAAATAATATAAAAAATTATACAAATTATATTTATTCCTGATCATTTAGTTACCAAAATTTTGTTAATAATTTGCCTTCATATAATTCATCAAAATTAAAACAAAAGTTGAATACATAGAAACAATGTAGAGAAATTTGTATTTATTACTGATTAGCTACTTTTCAATTGATTATAATTGCATGCAAGTAGCGAAATAAAATTAACGTTTATATATCTTGTTTACTTAAAAATGAACAATGAATTCACATTTTAATTATAAATAATCGAATAATTATTAGCATTTGAAACATTAAAATGTTCGATAACTAACATTACTAATCTTACCTAACAGGTAGCACTAAGCATGTCATGCAATAATGAAGTATTTGAAATTGAAAAATATTTTTAAAAAACCTAAAAGAAATCGGGCTAAAATGATTTTTAACATATATTTAAGGATGAATCTTAGTCAAAATTTCACATCAACATGACATAAAATTTTTCCTTAAAAATTATTAAGTATAAATTTCAAAATGAAATATGATTTTAATTGAAAATGATATTATTAAGTTACTGATAAAAATTAAATTGTGAAACAATTTATCATTTTCAGAAATTAGCTATTTGTATAAATTATATTTAATCAGATAATTTCAAACTTCTGAAGGTTTTATCGCATGTGAATATCGTTAATTGGTGGATAAAGGTAAACTTATAAAAATCACATATTCGCTAATTGACTCAAAAAAAAAAAAAATATTTAAGCATGAAAAATGAAACGTAATTATCTGCGTTTTATCATAACAATGTTTTTTTTTCCTTTACTAAATCGAACATATCTTCCTCAGTGCTTCAATAAATCGACAAAAAGAATAAAAAAAATGAAGAATAGAATAAGAATAGACAAGATTAAAGGAAGAAGATCGCTCAACAAAGGAAGATCTGAAAAGAATAAAAAAAAATCATCTAAAATCCGTTACATTCAATACTTATTGACAAGACCGTTTCATTATTTACATGTCACTTTGAGACGGAATTTATACAAATTTTTGTTCTTTCTTTTTTTATATTCCTTCACAACATTTTCCGCTACCATACACAGAGTTATTGAAGATGTCAAGGGAAGCATGACGTCATAATCTTTGACATCTGCCATCACAATCGAAGGGGACGACAGGGAGAGGTAGAAAAAAAAGAAAAAAAAAAGAAAAAAGAAGAAAACGTGAGGCGTACGATGACAAAACAGAGGGATGTGAAGAGATGAAAACTCATTTCGAGTTTGTCATTTTGAATGACGAGGCCTTTCGAATTTGTTGAAGATATCCGCACGTGCTTTCCTCGCTGTTGCCAAAGAAGCAGAAGAAATAATACATGTTGAATTTCAGGAAGCAGAAGAATAAAGAAGAGTTTAGTTGTTCGAAAAACTGACTGACTATTTGTTGTCTAGGGAATTAAAATTTGGTAGGATGAATTCGAAAATAAAACCTTCCAACGACGAGAAAAGCTTCTTTTCGAATATAGTTTTAGGGCAAACGGAAAGTCGACACCATGTCTGTTCGTTAGTTTAGCAAATAACTTTTTGTGCATCTTAAAATAGATTCTATGATTTACTTTCCTCACCGTCTAGTACGGAATAAATTAGAAAAAGTCTCACTACGAACTTAAGTTTAAGAAAATTTTTAAGACTTTTTCCGTAACAAAAAAGAGTTGTTAAAGGGTTTTTTCTTTAAAAAAAAAATTCGTTGAAGTACGACAGAGATTTAAAAGATAATATGGTTTTTGTACATTGATGATGTATGTACAGGAAATGATTTTTTTTAAATTTTTTTTTTCTTTCCAAACAGAATTAATTTTTTTTTTCATTTCTGTTTAGGTAAAAAAATTGAAAGAATGTTTAATTCGAATAATTACTGGTAATATAATAATTTATATAAATGATATTTATTTAGATTCATTTAGCTACAAAAAATTTTGTTAATGATTTACATGTATGTATTTCATCGAAATTAAAACAAAAATTGAATACATAGAAAAACTGTTAGAGTGATTTGTGTTTATTACGTACTAGCCACTTTTCAATTGGTTATAAATGCATGCTATTTAAATAAAGAATTATGATTAGCGTTGATATATTTTCTTAATTAAAACCCACCTATAAAATCACGTTTTAATTATAAATAATCGGATAATTATTAATATTTGAATATTAAAATATTCGATTACAATAACTTTAAATATATATTTGGCAAAATATAATTTCTTTTGTATACATTCACTGAATAGCCAAAACATTATGACAACCTGTCAATAACGAGTTCGCCCACCTTTGGCTCGCAACACAGTTTCAATCCGCCTTGGCATGGATTAATACCATCACTTAATACCAGTTAAATACCACTTCCACCTTATCACGTGCCTTCCACGTCATCCAGGCGAGTTCATCTCAAAATGTAGGGTTGGTCATAATGTTTTGGCTCTTGATTGTATATGGCATTGCATGGTAATGAATTACTAATTATAGCAAAGGGTGCATGGTAATTGTTCATCAATATAGAATACAAGAGAATTCTCGTAACAAGAAGCTTTTTTTTTCTTTTACGAAATCGAACATATTTCCTCTCAGTGCATCAATAAATCGACAAAAAGAATTTAAAAAAATCAAGAATAGAATAAGAATGGACAAGATTAAATGAAGAAGACGCTATACAAACGAAGATCTGAAAATTATAAAAAAAAAAAATTATCTAAAATCCGTTAAATTCAATACTTATTGACAAGACCGTTTCATTATTCACATGTCACTTTGAGAACGAACTTATACACATTTTTGTTCTTTCTTTTTTATATTCCTCCACAACATTTTCCTCTACCATAGACAGATATATTGAAGATGTCAAGGGAAGCATGACGTCATAATCTTTGACATCTGCCATCACAATCGAAAAGGACGGCAGGGAGAGGTGGAAAAAAAAAAAGAAAAAAAAGGATAAAACGTGAGGGGTACGATGACAAAACAGAGGGATGTGAAGAGAAGAAAACTCATTTCGAGTTTGTCATTTTGAATGACGAGGTCTTTCGAATTTGTTGAAGAGATCCGCATGTGCCGTCCTCGCTGTTGCCAAAGAAGAATAAGACATAATACATGTTAAATTTCAGGAAGCGGAAGAAAAAAGATGAGTTTAGTTGTTCGAAAAACTGACTGACTATTTGTTGAATAGGGAATTAAAATTTGGTAGGATGAATTCGAAAATAAAACCTTCCATCGAGGAGAAAAGCTTCTTTTCGAATATAGGCTTAGGGCAAAGGGAAAGTCGACACCATGTCTGTTCGTTAGTGTAGCAAAGAACTTTTGTTGCAGATTCTTTGATTTACTTTCTTTGCTGTCTAGTACGGAATAAATTAGAAAAAGTCTCACAACGATTTTAACTTTAAGAAAAATTTTAAGACTTTTTTCCGTAACAAAAAAAAAAATAGTTGTTAAAGGGTTTTTCTTTCTAAAAAAATCCGATGAAGTAAGGCAGAGATTTAAAAGATAAAATGCTTTTTGTACGATGATGATGTATGCATAGGAATTAAAGGTTTTTTTTTTTTTTTTTTTTTTTTTTAATTTTATTTTTTTCCTTCCAAATTTAATTAATTATTTTGAATATTTTAGTTCTGTTTATGTAAAAATAATAATGTTTAATTCGAATAATTACAAATAATATAATAAATTATACATTCATATACATATTTATTTATGGTCTTTTCAAAATTTTTCTTAATCATTTACCGGCATATATTTCATCGAAATTAAAACAAAAGTTGAATACATAAAACCACGAAAGAGGAATTTGTGTTTATTACTTACTAGCTACTTTTCAATTGGTTATTAGTTCTTTTCCTAACTTGCTCATAACGCAAGGCAAGACTTGAGGATAAGATTTTACAAGTTCTGGTTTATTTAAAGAAAATTATATTTATATTTGAGGATCCGGAAATATGACCTTTCTTATATATTGTAACAACCTGGTCCATTACAGCGTTCTTAATGTAGTGCAAATATTCAGTCAAAAAATGCTCCGTATGCATATTTGTATTTGTAAAATTTATTGATTTTGCTGCACCTCTTTAAATCAACATCTAGATGAAAATTTAACTTCAAAAGATATTATTTCTTCAATATCTAATTTAATACACAGATTGTTGCAGATGAATAAATAATACCAATTATACAGTTGGAAAACATACATTACACAAAAAAAAGGTTTTTATAAATCATTTAAAAATTAAATTGAGAACATGAAACGTAATTGGAATTAAGAACATTTTATTTTTTCAGGCCTACAATTAAATAAATCCAGGGCTCAGGGTTGTCAGGGCTCGTGTATCTCCAATCTTCTTGTCACAAGTATCCCCACTTCCACCATTATATTTTGTTTTAATTAATAAAGCAGGAATTCTTTTAAAAATATTTTAGATTTAAAATAAAACTGAAATTATACTTATTATATATATACTGTAACTGATTAAAATATTTAAAAAAAAAATAGAGAGAATTTGTTTACCTGAATATTTATCAATACGAAAACAGTAATTATTGATTAGTAAACTTTCAAAATAACATCAATATGTGTGGTTTAATATGTGTATCACTATAAAGGCTAACATTTGACCAACTTCTGAAAAAAAATATTACCTACTAAAGAAACCGTAGGGTTGGTAGAAGTATCCCGTATTATTCGATCTTCACATTCTCCTATACAATTATTGAGGTAAAAAGGCCTATAACCTCAAATAGCATTTTCATTCTATCATTAATTATCCCATTGGTTTATACAAGTTCCCTGATCAAAAACATTTTAAGAAGCTCTATCTTTTCTTTTTTTCTAAATTTTCCAATAGGTGGCCATGCTTATACTGTTAATTTGGGGATGGTTATATCAGTCATCTACTTGTCTTCTACAGCTAGAGCAAGTAGAAAAAATGTTGCAAGTATGATGCAATGACATAAAATTTCGTAATTTATCTAAACAGTTTCATTTTAAGGAGCTTAATAATGTATTTTTAAATTATCATTCGCTCACAAAATTGCTAACTAAAATTTTTGATCTATAGTTACATATTTGTTACTTATAGTTACTTATTGTTTGATGTTATAAAAAAGTCCAACACATAAATAATTTATTCATTCATAAAAAGCCCTTTTCTGAAAGAACATTTTTTTAAAGTAAATTCATTTTTATACAAACAGAGTAACATTTCTCTTTTTGGGGACTCTGGAAATTAAAAGCAGAGTCAGAAATCACCAAAGCAATTGAAGTACAAAGAAACGGTCGCACTTTCAGGAGAGAGAAGAAGCAATAAACAAAAAAAGTATCCACTTTCCGTATTCTGATGTTTATGTTCTCCTTCCGTCCATAAAGATGACATTACACAGAAAAAAAACTGTATTTCTTATTTTTTTATTACCACGGAGAACAAACAAAACAAGTACAGAGCCCGTCTCACTGATTCTTTCTGCTAGTTTGAGTTGACAATGCCAAGAGAATTTTCTTTGATTTTCCCTATATTTTTTCCCTCTTACACCACTTCCCCAATCTATTTTTGCTTTTTCCCCTCATGATACTTTTCCCGGATACTCTTCCTGGGAATGAAATGATAGCTGATTGGCCCGTGCATGGCAAGCCGCTTTCGGTATCAATAAAGCGCCAGGTATTCTTCTTAATGTATTTGTTTTCTTTTTTTCCTTTTTTTTTATTTATTTCCCCTCTAATTTGCTTTTTGCATCGCATGCAGTTCGATGTTACTGTAAATAAGGTTTGTTGTATAGTAAACAGAAGTCAAATTGAAATTTGAAACTTTCTATTTCAGTCGGTTGTTGTTTACAGAGTAAAATAAAAAGTTTTTTGATAAATATAGGATTAATTAGAAGCTTTTGTATTATTTTAATTCTAATTAGTTTAGATGCAGAAAATTGAAGTTCTTCTAATACTTATTGATGATGTTCATTAATTAAGGTGTCATTTTTTTTAATTATGTCTTGATATCTATCACCACACACACTGCTTGATGGCCAATTGGCTAGACATTTCGCGTTGGTTATCGCATGATTCAAATCCTGGCGGTGCCGTGGATGTTTGTAGTAGTTCGGAATCCACTTTAACCGTAGGTCCTAGACTAACATGACTGTATAACATTGGGAGTAGGACTGAAAAGCCTTCACTGTAAATAGAAAACATCACCTGTCCCGAAATCTGCCAGTAGGAAGATGGCCTTAACATACCATGAGGCTGTTGCGCTACTAATAATGATGATGATGATGATGATGACCATGTTATTCATCTACTATGCATTTACTGCTACTGAAGTTCCTTATAAAACTAGAAATAATGTTTTTAAATATAGAATAATGCCATGAGCATTCTTAATTTATTTGACCATCGTAATGGTTTCATTTTATTGACCTTCATAATATCATTATTGATTAATATTTATTTAAAAACTGTTAATCCAAACTTTAGATCTATAGTTACTTTTATATTATTGTTTTCTATTATACAAAATTCCAACACATAAATGATTTACATATTCATTAAAATATTTTTTCTGAGTAAACAGTTGTAAACAATTCACTTATCAAAATCAATTTAAGAAGGACTGTCCTTTTCTTTTTTGGTGCAATTCTCCAATAGGAGGTCATCTTTATTTTGCTAATGTGGATATGTTATTTACGTTAGTATATTATTCAACTACTATTCATCTGCTACTGGAGTTTCTTGCATTACTAGAAATAATGTGGCAAGTATGTGATAAAAGTATAAAATTTCTTATTTTATCTAAACAGTTTAAAGTTAATATCTATATATATATTACTGAAATAAATATATATAAGTTATATAATTATATAGTTTAATGTTTACATGTTAATTACTTTCATAATATCTTTATAAATTAATATTTATTGAAGAAAATTGTTAATATACTACTTATGTACATGCATGTGCACTCTTTATTCTTGTTTGCTATTATAAAGAAAGTTCATCACATAAATGATTTACATATTCATTAAAATCCTTTTTCTGAACAAACACTTTTTTAAATAAATTCATTTTTATACAATCAGACTAACGTTTTTATTCGGGAAACAAGTAAAAAGGCAGAATCAGAAATCACCAAAGCAATTGAAGTACAAAGAAATGGTCGCACTTTCTGCAGAGAGAAGAAACAATAATAAAAAATATAAAAAAAGTACCCACTTTCCGTATTCTGATGTTTATCTTCTCCTTCCGTCCATAAAGATGACATTACACAGAAAAAAAAATTGTATTTCTTGTTTTTTTTTTTTTTATTACCATGAAAAACCAACAAAACAAGTACAGAACTCGTCTCACCGATTCTTTCGGCTAGTTTGAGTTGACAATGGCTAAGACGTTTTCTTTGATTTTTCCCTGCATTTTTTCCCTGTTACACCACTTCCCCAATCTAGTTTTGCTTTTTCCCCCCATGATACTTTTCCCGGATACTCTTCCTGGGAATGAAATGATAGCTGATTGGCCCGTGCATGGCAAGCCGCTTTCGGTATAAATAAAACGCCAGGTACTCTTCTTAATGTATTTGTTTCCTTTTTCTCTTTCTTTTGTGCATTTCCCCTCTAATTTACTTTTTGTAGCGCATGTTACTGTAAATAAGGTTTGTTGTATAGTAAATATAAGTCAAATTGAATTTTAAAACTTTTTTTTTAAGATCGGTTGTTGTTTTCAGATTTCAAAAAAAAAAAAACGATTTTTGATAAATATACGATTAATTCGAAGCTTCTATCTATGTATACTTTTTATTTAAATTAGTTAAGAATATTAGCAGAAATTGGAAGGTCTTCTTCTAATACTTATTTATGTTTTTGATTAATTAAAGTGCCATGATTTTTTAATTATGTCTTTATATCGACCAACATACAAGCTGCTTGATGGCCATTTGGCTATCTCTCTCGCCTTTGTTACAGCAGTTTCACATCCCGGCGGTGCCGTGGATGTTTGTAGTGGTTCAGAATCCAATTTAATCTTATGTCCTAGTCTAATATGAATGTAAATAATTGGGAGTTGGATTAACAACCCTACCCCGAAAAAAAAAACATCGCCTGTCTCGAAATCTGCCAGTAGGAAGACAGCCTTGACCTACCATGTGGCTGTTGCGCTACTGATGATGATGATGATCATATTCTTCATCTATTATGAATTTATTGCTACTGAAGTTCCTTATATTACTGAAAATAATGCTGTTAAATATTGAATAATGCCGTAAAAATTCATAATGTATTTGAACAGTTTTAAGTTTTCATTTTAATGATCTTCATAATAGCCATATAAATTAATACTTATTTAAAAAAAAATTTAATTAAAACTTTGATCTATAGATACTTTTTATACTGTTGTTTGCTATTATCAAAAAAGGCCAACTCATAAATAATTTATATATTCATTAAAAGCTTTTTTCTGAACGAACACTTTTTAAAATAAATTAGAGACTAACGTTTCTGTTTTGGGACTCGAGAAAACAAGTGAAAAAGCAGAGTCAGAAATCACCAAAGCAATTGAAGTACAAAGAAACGGTCGCACTTTCCGGAGAGAGAAGAAACAATAAACAAAAATTAAGTATCCACTTTCCGTATTCTGATGTTTATGTTCTCCTTCCGTCCATAAAGATGACATTACAAAGAAAAAAAACTGTATTTCTTATTTTTTTATTACCACGGAGAACCAACAAAAGTACTGAGTACACAAGTACAGAGCCCGTCTCACCGATTCTTTCTGCTAGTTTGAGTTGACAATGTCTAAGACATTTTCTTTGATTTTCCCTCTTACACCACTTCCCCAATCTATTTTTGCTTTTTCCCCTCATGATACTTTTCCCGGATACTCTTCCTGGGAATGAAATGATAGCTGATTGTCCCGGGCATGGCAAGTCGCTTTCGGTATAAATAAAACGCCAGGTACTCTTCTTAATGAATTTGGGTTTTTTTTCCCTTTTTTTTATTTATTTCCCCTCTAATTTGCTTTTTGTATCGCATGCAGTTTGATGTTAATGTAAATAAGGTTTGTTGTATAGTAAACAGAAGTCAAATTGAAATTTGAAACTTTCTTTTTCAGTCGATTGTTGTTTTCAGAGAAAAATAAAAAGTCTTTTGATAAATATAGGATTAATTAGCTTCTGTATTATTTTGATTCAAATTAGTTTAGATGCAGAAAATGGAAGTTCTTCTAATACTTATTGATGATGTTCATTAATTAAGGTGTCATTTTTTTTAATTATGTCTTGATATCTACCACCACACACACTGCTTGATGGCCAATTGGCTAGACATTTCGCCTTTGTTATCGCATGATTCAAATCCTGGCGGTGCCGTGGATGTTTGCAGTAGTTCGGAATCCACTTTAACCGTAGGTCCTAGACTAACATGACTGTATAACATTGGGAGTAGGACTGAAAAGTCTTTCCCGTAAATAGAAAACATCACCTGCCCCGAAATCTGCCAGTAGGAAGATGGCCTTAACCTACCATGAGGCTGTTGCGCTACTAATAATTATGATGATGATGATGATCATATTATTAATCTACTATGCATTTACTGCTGCTGAAGTTCCTTATAAAACTAGAAATACTGTTTTTAAATATAGAATAATGCCACGAGCATCCTTAATTTATTTGACCATCGTAATGGTTTCATTTTATTAACCTTCATAATATCATTATTGATTAATATTTATTTAAAAACAGTTAATCCAAACTTTTGATCGATAGTTACTTTTATATTATTGTTTTCTATTATACAAAATTCCAACACATAAATGATTTACATATTCATTAAAATATTTTTTCTCAGTAAACAGTTGTAAACAATTCACTTATCAAAAACAATTTAAGAAGGACTGTGCTTTTCTTTTTTGGTGCAATTCTCCAATAGGAGGTCATCTTTATTTTGCTAATGTGGATATGTTATTTACGTTGGTATATTATTCAACTACTATCCTTCTGCTACTGGAGTTTCTTGCATTACTTGAAATAATGTGGCAAGTATGTGATAAAGGTATAAAATGTCTTATTTTATCTAAACAGTTTAAAGTTAATATATGTATATATATATATGTGTATTACTGAAATAAATATATATAAGTTATATAATTATATAGTTTAATGTTTTCATGTTAATTACTTTCGTAATATCTTTATAAATTAATATTTATTGAAGAAAATTGTTAATATACTACTTATATACATGGATGTGCACTCTTTATTCTTGTTTGCTATTATAAAGAAAGTTCATCACATAAATGATTTACATATTCATTAAAATCCTTTTTCTGAAAGAACAATTTTTAAAAAAAATTCATTTTTATACAATCAGACTAACGTTTCTATTCGAGAAACAAGTAAAAAGGCAGAGTCAGAAATCACCAAAGCAATTGAAGTACAAAGAAATGGTCGCACTTTCTGCAGAGAGAAGAAACAATAAAAATTAAAAAAAAAGTATCCACTTTCCGTATTCTGATGTTTATGTTCTCCTTCCGTCCATAAAGATGACATTACACAAAAAAAAAAATTTGTATTTCTTGTTGTTTTTTTTATTACCATGGAAAACCAACAAAACAAGTACAGAGCCCGTCTCGCCGATTCCTTCGGCTAGTTTGAGTTGACAATGTCTAAGACATTTTCTTTGATTTCCCCTACATTTTTTTCCCTCTTACACCACTTCCCCTATCTATTTTTGCTCTTTTTCCCCTCATGATACTTTTCCCGGATACTCTTCCTGGGAATGAAATGATAGCTGATTGGCCCGTGTATGGCAAGCCGCTTTCGGTATAAATAAAACGCCAGGCACTCTTCTTAATGTATTTGTTTCCTTCTTCCCTTTTCTTTTATTTCTTTCCCCTCTAATTTACTTTTTGCATCGCATGCAATTCTATGTTACTGTAAATAAGGTTTATTGTATAGTAAATAGAAGTCAAATTGAATATTTTCTTTTTCAATCGATTGTGGATTTCAGATTTAAAAAAAAAAGGTTTTCGATAAATATAGGATTAATTCGAAGCTTTTATAATTGTATTCTTTTGATTCAAATTAGTTTAGATGCCGAAATACGAAGTCTTCTTTTAATGCTTATTTATGTTCTTGATTGATTGAGGTGCCATGATTTTTTAATTATGTCCTGATATCTACCAGCACACAAGCTGCTTGATGGCCAATTGTGTAGCCCTCAAGCCTTTGTTTCCACAGGCGGTGCCTTGGAGGTTTGTAGTGGGTGGAAATCCACTTTAACCGTAGGTCTTGGTCTAATATGACTGTATAACATTGGAAGTAGAACTGACAAGCCTTTCCCCGCAAAAAGAAAATATCCCCTGTCGCGAAATCTGCTGCTGATAAGGATGATCATATTATTCATCTACAATGCGTCCAATTCTACTGTACTTCCTTATATTACTAGAAAAAAGATTGTTAAATATAGAATAATGCCCTGAAAATTCGTAATTTATGTGGGAATCGTAATGGTTTCATTTTAATAACCTTCGTAATATTTTTATAAATTTTATTTTAAAAAGTGTTAATCAAAATTTTTTATCTATAATAATTTTTATATTCCTGTTTTCTACTGTAAAAAACGCCCAACACATAAATAATTTACAGGTTCATTAAAATCCTTTTTTATGATTGAACACTTTTTTAAATAACGTTAATTGAATTTTGAATTAACGTTTAAATTTCTTTTCTTTCTGTTTTGGCAGAAATTAGAAGTTAACGTTTTGGGACTCGAAAAACACGTAAAAAAGGCAGAGTCAGAAATCACCAAAGCAATTGAAGTACAAAGAAATGGTCGCACTTTCTGCAGAGAGAAGAAACAATAAAAATTAAAAAAAAAGTATCCACTTTCCGTATTCTGATGTTTATGTTCTCCTTCCGTCCATAAAGATGACATTACACAGAAAAGAAACTGTATTTCTTGTTTGTTTTATTTTACTACCATGGGAAACCAACAAAACAAGTACAGAGCCCGTCTCGCCGATTCTTTTGGCTAGTTTGAGTTGACAATGTCTAAGACATTTTCTTTGATTTTCCCTACATTTTTTCCCTCTTACACCACTTCCTCAGTCTACTTCTTTTTTTTCCCTCATGATACTTTTCCCGGATACTCTTCCTGGGAATGAAATCGTAGCTGATTGGCCCGTCGCTTTCAGTATGAATAAAACGCCAGGTACTCTTCTTAATGTATTTGTTTCCTTCTTCCCCTTTCTTTTATTTATTTTCTCTCTTATTTACTTTTTGCATCGCATGCAATTCGATGTTACTGTAAATAAGGTTTGTTGTATAATAAATAGAAGTCAAATTGAATTTTGAAACTTTTCTTTTCCAATTGACTCTTGTTTTCAGATTTAAAAGAAAATATTTTTGAAAAACATAGGATTAATTCGAAGCTTTTATCTATGTATTCTTTTGATTTAAATTAGGTGAGAATATTATCAGAAATTGGAAGTTCTTCTTCTAATACTTATTTATGCTCTTGGTGAATTAAGGTGGCATGGCTTTCCAATTATGTCTTTATATCTACCAGCACACTAGCTGCTTAACGGCAGATTCGCTAGCGCTCACGCCTTTCTTACCACAGGCTTCAAATCCTGGCGATGCTGTGGATGTTTCTGGAGATTCGGATTCCACTTTAACCTTAGGCCCTAGTCTAATAGGACTGTGGAATACTGGAAGTAGGATTGACAAGCCTACCCTGTAAAAAGGAAACAACACATGTCCCGAAATCTACCAGACGGTGTTGACCTAACATTTGGCTGTTACGCTATTGATGATGATGATGAACATATTATTCATTTACTATGCAGATATTGCTACTGGAGTTTCTTCTAGAAACAATGGTAATAAATATGGCATAACGAAAATTAATTAATTTTCGTTTTTTTTTTTCATAAAATTTCGTAATTTATTTAAACCGTTTAAAATTTCCATATTAATGGTTTTCGTAATATCTTTATAAATTATTACTTATTTAAAAAAACGTTAATCAAAATTTTTGGTCTATAGTTACATTTTGTATTCTTGTTTGCTATTATAAAAAAAATTCAACACATAAATAATTTACATGCTCATTAAAAGCCTTTTTCTGAACGAACACTTTTTTTTAAATAAATTCATTTTAATGCAATCACAGTAATGTTTCTCATTTGGGGACTCGAGAAAACAAGTAAAAAAGCAGAGTCAGATATCACCAAAGCAATTGAAGTACAAAGAAACGGTCGCACTTTCTGCACAGAGGAGAAACAATAAACAAAAAAAAATATTCACTTTTCGTATTCTGATGTTTATGTTCTCCTTCCGTCCATAAAGATGACATTACACAAAAAAAAAAAACTGTATTTCTTGTTGTTTTTTTTATTACCATGGAAAACCAACAAAACAAGTACAGAGCCCGTCTCGCCGATTCCTTCGGCTAGTTTGAGTTGACAATGTCTAAGACATTTTCTTTGATTTCCCCTACATTTTTTCCCTCTTACACCACTTCCCCTATCTATTTTTGCTCTTTTTCCCCTCATGATACTTTTCCCGGATACTCTTCCTGGGAATGAAATGATAGCTGATTGGCCCGTGCATGGCAAGCCGCTTTCGGTATAAATAAAATGCCAGGCACTCTTCTTAATGTATTTGTTTCCCTTTCCCCTTTTCTTTTATTTATTTTCCCTCTAATTAAATTTTTGCATCGCATTCAATACGATGTTACTGTAAATAAGGTTTGTTGTATAGTAAATAGAAGTCAAATTGAGTTTTGAAGCTTTTCTTTTTCAATCGATTGTTGTTTTCAGTTTAAAAAAAAAAGAAAAAGATTTTTGATAAACATAGGATTAATTCGAAGTTTTTATTTATGTATTAGTTTGATTCAAATCAGTTTAGATGCAAAAATTGGAAGTTCTTGTTTTAATATTTATTTATGTTCAGGATTAGTTAAGGTGCCATGGTTTTTCTATTATGTCTTTATATCTACTAGCACACAAGCGGTTCGATGGCCAACTGGCTAGATCTCTCGCCTTTGTTACCGCAGGCTTCAAATCTTGGCGATGCCGTGGATGTTTGTAGTGGTTCGGAATCTACTTTAACCTTAGGTCCTAGACTAATGTGACAGTAGAACATTGAGAGTGGGACTGACAAGCCTACCCCGTAAAAATAAAACGTCACCTGGCCCTAAATCTTCCAGTAGGAAGACTGCCTTGATCTGCCATGGGGCTGTTGCGCTACTGATGATGATGATGACCTTATTATTCTTCTACTATGCATCTACTGCTACTGAAATTCCTTGCAATACTAGAAATGATGTTATTAAATATAGAATAATAACATAAACATTCGTAATTTATGTTAGCAGAGTGATGGTTATTTTAAATGAACTTTGTAATATTTCTTTAAATTAATATTTATTTAAAGAAAATTGTTAATCAAAACTTTTGATCTATAGTAATTTTTTATATTTATGTTTGCTGTTATAAAAAGCTTCAACATAAAAATAATTTGCGTATTCATTAAAAGCTTTTCTATGAAAGAGCACGTTTTTAAATAAATTCATTTTTATACAATGAGTTACTTTTCTCATTTGCGGACTTGAGACTAATAAACAAAAAAAAGGCACAGTCAGAAATCACCAAAACAATTGAAGTACAAAGAAACGGTCGCACTTTCTGCGCAGAGGAGAAACAATAAACAAAAAAAAAGTATCCACTTTCCGTATTCTGATGTTTATGTTCTCCTTCCGTCCATAAAGATGACATTACACAGAGAAAAAACTAAATTTATGTTGTTTTTTATTACCATGGAAAACCAACAAAACAAGTACAGAACCCGTCTCACCGATTCCTTCAGCTAGTTTGAGTTGACAATGTCTGAGACACTTTCTTTGATTTTCCCTACCTCTTACACCACTTCCCCAATCTAGTTTTGCTTTTTTTCCCCTCGTGATACATTTCCCGGATACTCTTCCTGGGAATGAAATGATAGCTGATTGGCCCGTGCATGTCAAGCCGCTTTCGGTATAAATAAAACGCCAGGTACTCTTCTTAATGTATTTGTTTCCTTTTTCTCTTTTCTTTTATTTATTTTCCCTTTAATTTACTTTTTGCATCACATGCAATTTGATGCTACTCTAAATAAGGTTTGTTGTATAGTAAATAGGAGTCAAATTGAATTTAGAAACTTTTCTTTTGCAATCGATTGTTGTTTTCAGTTTAAAAAAAAAAAAGATTTTTGATAAACATAGGATTAATTGAAAGTTTTATTTATGTATCAGCTTAATTCAAATCAGTTTAGATGCAAAAATTGGAAGTTCTTGTTCTAATATTTAATTATGTTCAGGATTGGTTAAGGTGCCATGGTTTTTCTATTATGTCTTTGTATCGACTAGCACACGAGCGGTTCTTTGGCCAACTGGCTAGCGCTCTCACCTTTGTTACCGCAGGCTTCAAATCTTGGCGGTGCCGTGGATGTTTGTAGTGGTTCGGAATCTACTTTAACCTTAGGTCCTAGTCTAATGTGACAGTAGAACATTGAGAGTGGGACTGACAAGCCTACCCCGTAAAAAGAAAACGTCAACTGTCCCTAAATCTGGCAGTAGGAAGACGGCCTTGATCTGCCATGGGGCTGTTGCGCTACTGATGATTATGATGACTTTATTATTCTTCTACTATGCATCAGCTGCTACTGAAATTCCTTGCAATACTAGAAATGATGTTATTAAATATAGAATAATAACATAAACATTCGTAATTTAAGTTCGCAGAGCGATGGTTTGATTTTAATGATCTTCGTAATATTTCCTTAAATTAACATTTATTTAAAGAAAATTGTTAATCAAAACTTTTGATGTATAGTAATTTTTTATATTTATGTTTGCTGTTATAAAAAGCTTCAACTTAAAATAATTTGCGTATTCATTAAAAGCTTTTCTATGAAAGTGCACTTTTTTAACTAAATTCATTTTTATACAATGAGTTACGTTTCTCATTTGCGGACTTGAGACTAATAAACAAAAAAAAAGGCACAGTCAGAAATCACCAAAGCAATTGAAGTTCAAAGAAACGGTCGCACTTTCTGCGCAGAGGAGAAACAATAAACAAAAAAAAATATCCACTTTCAGTATTCTGATGTTTATGTTCTCCTTCGGTCCATAAAGATGACATTACACAGAAAAAAACTAAATTTCTTGTTGTTTTTTATTACCATGGAAAACCAACAAAAGAAGTACAGAACACGTCTCACCGATTCCTTCGGCTAGTTTGAGTTGACAATGTCTAAGACATTTTCTTTGATTTTTCACTGCATTTTTTCCCTGTTACACCACTTCCGCCATCTATTTTTGTTCTTTTCCCCCATGATACTTTTCCCGGATACTCTTCCTGGGAATGAAATGATAGCTGATTGGCCCGTGCATGGCAAGCTGCTTTCGGTATAAATAAAACGCCAGGTACTCTTCTTAATGTATTTGTTTCCTTCTTCAATCTTTCTTTTATTTATTTCCCCTCTAATTTACTTTTTGCATCGCATGCAATTCCATGTTACTGTAAATAAGGTTTGTTGTTTAGTAAATAGAAGTCAAATTGAATTTTGAAACTTTTCCTTTTTATTCGATGGTTGTTTTCAGATTTAAAAAAAAAGAGATTTTTGATAAACATAGGATTAATTCGAAGCTATCTATGTATTCTTTTGATTCAATTTAATTGAGATACAGAATTTGGAAGTTTTTCTTCTAAAAATTAGTTATGTTCGTGATTAGTTAAGTTGCCATGGTTTTTCAATTATGTCTTTATTTCTACTAGCACACGTACTGCAAGAATCACAAGCCCACGTACTACAAGAATATCACAAGCACACGTACTACAAGCAGTCTACAAGAATTCTGGCTGCAATTGTCATTTCAAATTCTACAAATTTCTCCAAAACATCATATGTCACTTAGTACATTAACTTTTAGAATATTCTAATTTTTCAAGAATTTAAAGATCTTCAAAGCAACAATTTGATTTCATTCAAGAACATTTGGATTAAAGTATTCTTAGATTTGTATGCAAATTATAGAATTACTTCATATTACCATTATATGAAATTTACAAGTGAACAATATAAAATTCAAAAATATTCTACTGTTGCCATCAGAGTATCGAAATATTTCTGATACTTTTGCAAATTATCTTTTAGGATAAAAAATTCGTTTTCAATAACTGCCATGCCCCTTAAAAATAGGTATACAACGACTGTGACTTACCCTTATTTTTTTTTTTTTATATATGGTAAATAGAAGTCAAATTGAATTTTGAATCTCTCTTTTCCATCGATTGTTGTTTTCAGATTAAAAAAAAGAATTTTGATACGATTAATTCGAAGCTTTTATCTATGTAATTCTTTTTATTAAAATTAGTTCAAATGCAGAAATTAAAAGTCTTCTTCTAATAATTATTTATGTTCGGGATTAATTAAGGTGCTATGGTTTTTCAATTATGTCTTTATATCTACTAGCAGAGCTTTAACCAGTTGGTCATCAGGCCAACTGGTTAGAGCTGTGGCCTTTGGTACCACAGGTTTACTGTTCAAATCCTGGATTTTGTTATGTGCATTTTTGTGGCGATTAAATTGTAAGATAAGGTAATGTAACCATGTCAAACTGCGATTCCTGTCTAATTAACTCAATATAGGCACGAAAGGTTCATAAAGCGACAAAACAAACCAGCACACGTACATTTTGCAAGTACGGGCTAATAGCATAATATTTCGTTATTTATCTGAACAGTTTAAAATATTATTTTAATGGCCAACGTGATATCTATATAAATTAATATGTATTTTAAAAATTTGCTAATCAAAACTTTTGATCTATAGTTACATTTTATATAATTGTTTAATATTATAAAAAAGTTCGACACATAAATAATTTATACATTCATTAAAAGCTTTTTTCTGAATGGACAATTTTTAAATAAATTCATTTTTATACAATCAGAGTAACTTTTCTAGTTATGGGACTCGAGAAAACAAGTAGAAAAGCAGAGTTAGAAATCACCAAAGCAATTGAAGTACAAAGAAAAGATCACACTTTCTAGAGACAGAAGAAACAATGGAAAAAAAAAGCATCCCCTTTCCGTATTCTGATGTTTATGTTCTCCTTCCGTCCATAAAGATGACATTACACAGGAAAAAAACTGTATTTCTTGTTTATTTTATTAACATGGAAAACCAACAAAACAAGTACAGAGCCCGTCTTGCCGATTCTTTCGGCTAGTTTGAGTTGACAATGTCCAAGACATTTTCTTCGATTTCCCCTACATTTTTCCCCTCGTGATACTTTTCCCGGATACTCTTCCTGGGAATGAAATGATAGCTGATTGGCCCGTGCATGGCAAGCCGTTTTCGGTATAAATAAAACGCCAGGTACTCTTCTTAATGTATTCGTTTCCTTTTCCCCTTTTCTTTTATTTATTTTCCCCCTAATTTACTTTTTGCATCGCATGTTACTGTAAATAAGGTTTGTTGTATAGTAAATAGAAGTCAAATTGAATTTAGAAACTTTCTTCTTCAATCGATTGTTTTCAGTTAAAAACAAATTTTTTTTGTTAAACATAAAACTGATTCGAAGCTTTTATAAATCTATTCTTTTGATTCAAATTATTTGAAACATGCAGAAAGTGGAGGTATTCTTCTAATACTTATTTTTATTCTTCATTAATTAAGGTCCTATGATTTTTCAACTATGTCTTTATATCTACTTTTTATCTAGCACACGTACTACAAGAATTACAAGCACACGCATTACAAGCAGTCTACAAGAATTATGTTAGCAGTTTCCATTTCAAATTCTACACATTTTTCCAAAGCATCATATGACACTTTCTTTGCCTTCAAGGTTAATCTAATTTTACATGAAAGTAAAGGATCATAAAGAAACAAATTCCATTTTAATCATGGACATTGAGATTAAAGTATTCCTATATCTGTTTGCCCATTTTAGAATCCCTTCATATTAGCACTATATGAATTTTACAAGTTGACAATATAAAATTAAAAAAAAAAATTACTGTTGCCATCTGGATATCGAAATAGTTCTGATAGTTTTGTTAATTATATTTTATTTTAATATATTCCTTATCAATAATTGCCACACTCCTTTAAATCGCCATAAAAATAGCTAAACAACGATTGTGACTTTCCCCTGTATTTGTTGTAAGTTAAATAGAAGTCAAATTGAATTATGAAATTTTTCTTTTCCAATCGATTGTTGTTTTCAGTTTAAAAAAAGATTTTTGATAAATATAGGATTAATTCGTATTCTTTGTAATGTATTCTTTTGATTCAAATTACTTGAGATGCAGAAATTGGAAGTCTTGCTTCAATACTAATTTTTGTTTTTGATGAAATAAGATACCATGGTTTGTCAATTAAGTCTTTATATGTACAAGCACATGAGCGCCCTGATGGAGAATTGGCTAGAGCTTTGCCCTTTGGTACCACGAGTTTAAGATTCAAATTCTGACGATAGCATGGATTTTGTTAGTGGTTAAACTGTAATTTAATGTAACCACGTCAAACTGCCGATCCCTGTCTAATTAGCCCAAAGTGTGTACAAGATGACAGTAAAGTGAAAAACCAAACAACTAGCATACGTGTATAAAGAGTTCGTATTGCAGTTTCCATTTCGAATTCTACAAATTTCTCCAAAACAACATTTGTCACTTTCTTTACATTTTGGAATAATCTAATTTAACATATAAGTAAAGGATCTCAAAAAAACAATTATCATTTAAATCAAGAAGATTTGGATAAAAGTTACCTTATATTGGTATGCACATGTTAGAATCACTTCATATCCCTACATGAATTTTACAAGTGAACAATATAAAATTTAATTGTTCAATTCTTTTGCCATCCGGATATTGGAAGAGTTAGACACTTTTGCTAATTATCTTTTAGGATAGTAGGTTCGATGCTCAAAGACTTTCATGTCCCTTTAAATCACCATAAAATAGCTATAGAAAGATTGAATCCTATTCCTTTTTTATTTTGAATAATGAAAGTGTTGGTTTTTAGATGGGTATTATGGAATAACGCTAGTGTATTGTTGTAATTTTAGATAGGTAGTTAACTTGGATAGAAGTAACAAATTAGTTCCACAATTTTACATCGAATCGTAAAACAAATATTGTTGCTAAAGTATTGAAATATGTTACTTAACGAAGTATGTTAACGCAATGTAAAGTTATATATTATATACATTACAAATTCATGGCTACTATAATAATAATTTAGTTATATTAATTATTTAGATAATTATTATTGCTCTTTTAATCTAGCTTAATTAGCTAGATTAACAGAAGCTTAATAAATTTAATAATTTCGGTTTTTTTTGTACTTACTGTATGCATAGGGAAATGTTGTTTGAATTATGAATTAATTAAACTATTGTGAGAACTGATAAACTTGTAAATATCATTTAAGTTTCGAAATTAACACATTCATTTCAGTTAATTCAAAACATTTAGATTTATCAAATCCAGTAAGCAACTAAAATTTACCACTTAAGTTCTTCAGATATTTCAAATAAAATACTTTTTTAACAAAATACGCAATTATAGTATTTAGAACAAAAAAAAAATACACATACTGACGAAATTCTGTGTGATTTTGAATTATCTTAATAAAAGTAGTTATTAAATACGAAAAGAAAATATAATTACATGTTTTGTTATTTTTATGTGTTTAAAATTTATTTCTTTAAAACCTAATTTCCCTTAATTTAAAAACTTTATTAGAAAATTTTGAAAATTCTTTCACATAAAAATTATGATGTATAATATTTGGTTTTGGAAATGATATTTTTTGTTAAATTTTAAATATTGAATGGATTTTTTTAATTGGAACCTTTAATCGCAGTTTTTAACTGTATTTTTTGAATGGAACATTTTAAGATAGTTCAGTGCCGATTGAAGCTATTAGAATTTACCAATGTGTCGAAATAATCAAACAATTTTGAATGTAAAACAAAGCTTATAAAGAGATACTTCTTGGCAAAACACGACGCTCAACAAAAAACTTTCAGATACAAATTTTAGTTAACCGTCGCAATCTTCTCTTCACTGAAATACATTGAATCCCGTACATATTATAGCTACTTCTTGAGAAACCACGGCACTAAGCACGATACTTTCTGAAATAAATTTTACTTAGTTTTCTATCCGTCACAGTCTGCTCTTGACTGAACTACAAAAAAATTCCGGCCACAACTACAGCTCTATCTTGACAAAGCACGATAATTTCAGAAATGAATTATACCTAGCTTTCTAACCATCACAATTTTGTCGTCAATGAATGACATGAACAAAACACGATATTTTTCTAAAAAAAATTTAATTGCAATTCTAGCTGTCACAGTTTTATCGTCCGTGAACTATAATAATAACTTCTACTAAGACTAGAGCTCTGTCGTGATAACGCCTGATATTTACGAAATGAGTTTTTGTTAACCTTTTAACCGTTGTAATCTATCTTAACTGAATTATAATAAATCTTGCAAAGACTACACCTACTTCTTGAATAATCACTGAACTGAGCACCATACTTTCAAAAATTAATTTTACTTAGCTTTCTAGCCGTCACAGTCTGCTATTGACTGAACCAGAAAAAATCCAGCCACAACTAAAACTATTCTTGACATTCTATTTCATTCTTGAAGCTATGGTTGAAGCTATTCTTTCTAGAGCTATTTTTGACAAAGCACGATAGTTTCAGAAATGAATTTTACTTAGCCTTCAAGCCATCACAATTTTGTCGTCACTGAATTACAATAAATCCAGCAAAATCTAGGGCTATTCTTGACAAAGCACGATACTTTTCTAAATGAATTTTAGCTACATTTCTAGCTGTCACAGTTTGATCGTCAATTAACTATAATAAGTCCCCTCACGGTTAGAATTATTTTTCGACAAAGCATAACACAAACATCTATCTATTATTCTAACATCTATATCTACAATTTGATTGGTTTTGTAGTCATCTTTATGTGCATAACTCATCGATCACAATTTTTATTTCACTATTTCACTGGATTACTTTACATTTTTTAATGTTTTGACTTTTTAATGTTTATTCATATCAGTCATTATTTTTCCTTGTTAACGCCTATGAAACGATTGTTTCAGATATAGATTCTTCTGGACTATTTTTATTTCACTAGATTAAATCATTAATTGACATTGTGAAATAAATTTAAGGAACATAAATAGAAGAAAACTTTAAATTATTAAAGACGATGACGATAAATACAAAATTATGTTTCTGATAAAAATCATAATTAATATTCATAAAACTGAATACCATTTTAATTAAATTATTAGTTTCTACTTATAAACGTAATTAAAATTTTTAAATTATATATTGCTTAAAAAAATAAAATATAAAGTTAATTAACACAATTAACAAATTAATTTACACAAACACAATTAATCGTTTCAGACTAATATTTATATAGTTATTTATTGATTGATCGTTTTATGTTTATGGTGAGAAAAAACAGACGGGAAAAGTAAAATAGGAAAAGTGCTTTAGTTTTGCAGAATCATTAGGTCTGGTCGAAGAAAATAATTGGAATTCATTTCAAAATACAATTAAAGTAGGAAAATTTATTAAAATATTTATAGCACAATAAAATAATTGAGACTAACTAATATTAATAATTAAACCACGCTACAAATAAGTAATTTAGAAGTCTCGTACTCAAAATATTCTAATTTAAGCTAAAGTGGAATATCTGAAATCAATAATTAGTTTTATGGGTCAATATTTTTGAGTATTCACAAATATCATGATATTTACATATAAATACATACACACACACACGCACATACACATACACCCGCACACACACACGCACATACACACACACACGCACATACACACACACACACATACACACATACACACACACACACATATACACACACACACACACACACACACACACATATATATATATATATATATATATATGTATTCGTCATTTATGTAAAAAAATAATGGGAATTGGAATAAAATTAAAAAATTTCATCTTTACTTAACAATTTCTCACAAAATAATATAACGTTATAATTCATGAACGTATTCTCAAGGATAGACAATAAGAGAATACATTTATGAAAACTTAATAATATTATTTTTAATAGATTTATTAACATTATTCATTTGGCTTACATTCAATTTGAGCTTTTAAACACTATTTTTTTACTTTCAATTTCTATTTGAATTTTTTAAATACTGCTTTATTTCCCAATTTAATTATATCTTTTATTTTTATTTTAAAGAAGTTTAGTTGATCTGGATATTATCTTAAGTATGTGCAAAATTTTTAATTTTTATACTACTGTATAAATAATATTGGTAAAATTTACCATGTTGCAAGTCAGAAAATACTAACTGTAATTGCCAAATGAAAATTTGTGTAACAAATCACCGTTACCTATCAATTATTAAATAGTTAATAATTAATTAATTATTAATTATTTCGTAGTAAGACGAATTTCAGTCCATTTACAGGTATCATTTATAATTTTTTCTTTACTTCTATATAATTTCTTTTACATTTCATTACAAAAATTTATTACTTTATTGAAAAAAAAAATTAATTAAAATTATGCATAACTCTATAAATATTAAAATTTTATTTTAATTTTTAAAATTCGTTTCATTTATTTATTTATAATTGTTAACAAATACTGAAATAATTGCTATATTTATACATAAACATTCTTTCATTATTTTGAAATATATTTTTGGAATAAATTATTATCTTATTCCTGATTTTAATTAAAGCATTTCTTATTTAACTTAAATATAGATGCAATGAGATTGCCTATTTTATTACTAGTTAAAAACTATCATAAGGAATTATCTTTTATCATTATTTGTATTCCAAAAATATAACGTTTTAAAAAAATTAAAAGTAAGTATCCTAATTCTAAAATGCATGGATTTTTTTTATCTATGAAAAGCATGAGGCAGATTAAAACAAAATATAATTTTTGTGGATGTTCATTCACTCCCACACACACATATATATATATAAATAAATATATATATATAAATATATATATATATATATATACATTTGAAGAATATAGCGGATTGTGAGGAAAGGAAAATGAAAGCCAACATTGCATATTAAAAGAATGATTAAAGTCTTATGATTTTCTCTAGAACATACAACCTTTTTTTATTTAAATTTCATCAGCATATAAATTTAGAACGATGGTTGCTGTATCAACAGCCCTATATGTCAAGATTTCTAGTTGACAAGGTAATTAAAGTATGCTGATAGAACTCGAAGCGAAAATTTTGTAATTTCTATGCAACTAGAAAAAAGCGATGTCTGAGAAAAAGAAGTTCTCATCTTTTTACAAATTTTGTTTATTCTCTCCTACTTCCTTTAGTTTCTTTGTGATTCATGTTTTCGTTTATTTACTGTTGAAAGGTGCTTTTAAACTTTAGCATTAAAATTTTTGCTTCAATTATGATTATTGCTAAATAGAAGGACGAATTGCTTTTTCACATTCCTTTACAAATATATACGCGAGAAAAACTACTTTTCTAAAATACTAAGAACCCTTTTTTACAGAAATTTTACTTCGTCTTTCATAAAAATTTAAATTTTAATTAGAATCAAAAGAGAAAATATAAATAGAAAAATATAATTTTAAATTGTGATGCAGGAGATACTTGCTATTTATTTATTAAAATACTTTTTTGTTCTTCCTAATGAAAACAATTTTTTGAAGTGAAATATATAGGAACACATGATGTGCAATTTTCAATAGCAATAGCCTGATTTTAAAAATTGAGAGAAATGAATACTAATTTGTGTGTTATTTATTAAAATTCTAGCATTAAAGTAAGTAATTAAACATTTAGTGGAACACAATTTTCATTTTCGTCAAAAACGTGTATAATTAAAATGATGTTTTACGGTCACCGTAAAATATTACTTTTTAATTAATCTTGTACTGTATATTTCAAATGTAATAGATGTAAATATATATACATGTATAATGTATACATGTATAATGTATAATATATACATGTAACGTAATGTAATGTATACTTCAATCTAATGTATAATGTATGCATGTAATGTAATGTATAATGTATACATATAATGTAATGTAATGCATCTCAAATATTAATGTAATCGACTTTTTCTCATGGAAAAATATTACTCAAAAATTAATTCTGATATTTTATGTAATTCATATGGAACCGATGTTATCATCAATATTTTTTTTAGAAAAGGGTATCTTATCTTAACTTAACTTATTACAACGTATAAAACTTAACAGAGATATTCGGAACTTAGATTTATCCAGTAGGGGTAATTAATCAGCTAACCTTCTACGACAAGAATTAAAATATGTTTATTTCTATTTATGAGGTTTTATGTGAGAAATTCCTTTCCTACCGCAGCAGCCAATCCAATGATAATAAATCAAATTATTGAATCACACGTGATTTAAAAACTGCCTTACAATTTTAGATGTATATATGATGTATAGATGTATAGATATGTTATTTGTTTCAAAAAATTTTGCTATTTTTTTCCAAACTTACAAATAAAATGTGTTAATCAATAAAAAAAATCATTTTTCGTTACTCAAGAACTATATCAGCTCCCTTAAAAATGCCAGAAGTATTAAATTTTCCATAACTAATTATATAATAACAATAACTAAATTAGTTTCTTTTAGGTTGCAAATTGTCTAAAAACAATTAGTTATTGTATAGTTGTATATTTATGCAAAAAATATTTTGTTTTTAATGGCCAAATCCTCATCAATAGTTAATAAAAAAATCTAGATCCAAGTTGTTAAAACTTAAAAAAAAAATGATAGACAAAAATTATCATTTAATAGATATCATACACTGCGTGAAAAAAGTAGAAGGACATTAGATTATTTTTGATAAATGAATAATGACGCATTTTTTAACCAATTAATTTATTCACAACGTTTTTACATGCAGATACCTGTATCTAGACGGAACAAAAAAGTACACAATTAAAAAAAAAGTATACTTAATAAAAAAATTGGTTTTGACGATCTCATGATCAGTGAAAAAAGTAGAAGGACACTTCTAAAAAAGAGGTGTACTATATAAATTAATATGGAATTATTTTCCCGTTGGCACGAATTACTTCGAAGATCCTATTTGGCATTGAACTGTATAAAGATTGAATTTTTGTTTGGCAAAAATTGTCCCATACAAAGTTTAATGATTTCTGCAGCTCAGCCACAGATTCACACTGCTTTCCACCCTCTTAAATACGACGTGCAACCATTGCCCATATGTTCTCTACAATGTTGTGATCAGGACTTTTAGCAGGCCAATGTAGAAGTCGAACATTGTTTGCTGCAAACCAATCTTTAACACCATTTGCAGTGTGAATTGATGCTCCATCTTGCTGTAAAATCCAGTCATCTCCTCCTAACTCAGTGCCATACGGGAGAAGATTTGAGTTTAGAGTCTGGATGTAGTCTGTATGGTTCTGTCTACCATTTAGAAAGACTAAACTTGTCCTGCCTCCATAGCCAACTGCTAACCATACCATTAAACCACCTCCTCCCATCTGTCGAGTAGAATAAGTTTCTTCTTCAATACCAAGACAGTGCCAATAGTACTGATAACCATCTGGACCATCCAAATTGAATTTTTTCTCTTCGGAAAATATAACTGAGGTCCATTCTGAGCTCCAGAACATGTGGTCTTTAGCCCTCTGCAGTCGGTTCTTCATGTGTTCTTCATTCCACTTCGGATGGTGCATCCGTTTTTTGAAGACGAACTTTTTCGAGCGTTTTATGTAGTTATAGACAGTTCTTTTGGTTACATGTGTAATTCCTGATTGAAATTGCGCCTTGCCGACACTTCCACCAGTCTTTTTGAGTTCACGAATGATTTTTCGTTGATCACGTTGGGTGAGTTTTTTTGTTCTTCCGGTCTTCTTTTTTCTTCTGTCACTTTCAGGGTTTCTTTTGAATTTCGAAACAGTATTAGGACAGATTCGTAGCTGCCGTGCAATCTCTCTCATACCTTTGCCTTCATTTTTATAGGCAACTATTTGGCCCTTCTGAAACTTACTTAAGGGTATTCCTCTGGGCATCCTAAAACCAACAAAAACTACGAATTTCTAGCTAAATATTTTATTCTTGTTAAAAAGGAATTAAAAGAGAAAAAAAACACTTACCTATAAACAATCCAACAGCTTCTAAATAGATTTTTTGGACGTGTCCTTCTACTTTTTTCACACACCCAAAGTTATTAAATATTGCATTCTTAAGTTAAAATAGTGGTAAGTAAAAAAATCTCATTTAACTTTCACCTAACGTAAATTAAAACTCTAACAAAACAACTCTCTATAAAAATCAGGTCAAAAGCAGTAAAATAAAAGCATATTGTACAAAAAAATGACTGTCCTTCTACTTTTTTACACAGTGTATATACACCACCTTGCAGGTTATATAAACTACTCTCTATATAAATTTATTATGTAAATAGATGTATTATATTATAACGATATCCTTTGCTTAAGTTAAATGTTTCAGTACGTGATTACGTGTAAAGATCAAACGAATCAGTTTCATTAAACCAAACAAGGTAAAAGATTTCTCTAATTATATAATAGTCATCATGTTTCTCTTTAATAAATATAATATTTTAAGTACCTTCACATTTTACATTAATGCATTCTGAATCAATAGAAAGAAAAGTTCGCTGCCAAAGTTTATTAGATTTACCTCGCTGAACACTGAAATCTCCGCCCACCTTGAAATCCATTGCAGTTTAAAGAGAAAAATAAAATAGATAAAATATATATATTGCGTTGAATTAATAGTAATATATCTTTAAATTAATTAATACTTGAAACTCTAACATGACTATATTTTATTTACTCAACTTTCAAAATACACCCACATATACATATATAATTAATTCAACATGTTTAATTATATTACTTTTATGCAAGCATAACGCAAGTCGTTAGAATTTCATGATCTAAGTTATATTTTAAATTAAAATAATTTTTAATCCAGAAGATGGAGATGAGTTTTCTTGTTTGAATGTTATCAAAATTGTGGATCTACTGCTATTAGCTTATAATATTAATACGCTCCAAACAAAGTATTTAGACAAAATTTGTCTTTCTTTAATACCTCAATGCCTGACATATAAGCACATATAAGAAGGTATCATTTGCAAATGTGTCTATAAATGATGTTAGTATATACTATATATAATGCATTAAATTAATAATAATGCTTCTTTAAAGGCAATTAGGACTTGAAATAGTAACTTGACTGTATTTTATTAACACATTCTAAATGCATTCATATATATATATATATATATATATATATATATATATATATATATGAATATTTATAATTAGATATTATATATATATTAGATATAATATATATATATATATATATATATATATATATATATATATAATTAGAAAGACTAAATATATTGCTTTAATGCAAGCATGACGAAAGTTGTTAGAATTTGATGATGCAAGTTATTTTTTAAATTGAAATAAATTTCTATCCAAAATATGATAAGTTTTCTTGTTTTAATGCTCACAAAATTGTAGATCTACCGCTCTTAGATTGTAATATTTATACGCTACAAATAAATTATTATACAAAAATTGCTTTTCTTGAATACCCCACATATCAAAAGTATATATATATATGTATAGGTAATTTTGGATTACAAAATCCCTGAGGCTAAATTCAATATTTCATTAAGTTTCAACATAAAAAATTCATTGTTTTCCACGATTAAAATTATTTGAATAAATATGAAAATTATTTTAGTTAATTATATATATTAATCGATAAACCATTATTTCGCTAACTTAATAGAAGCAATTTTTAGAAATGAATGTTAATGTGAGTTATTATTAGCTTTATTTTTAATGTGAGTTAACTTTGTTTTAATTTAGACGAAAAGTTCTTTCAAATTTCGATATATACAATTTTTAAAACAATTGAACACACATATTTTTGTATAAATTATTATTTATAACAATTTATGAATAAATATAAAAAATATTTCTTTGGGCATAAATATTTATTAATTCATAATAAATTATACTCTCAAAAATAGTCCAACATTAAAAAAAAAAAAAAAAAAAAATAAGGAATGATTCGCATGAAATATTAATTTTAGATTTTCAAAAATAGTTTAGCTGGTAATCTTGATATAAAAATCTAATAATAATGCATCTTTAAAATAATTAGGAATTGAAAATCTAACGTGACTATAATTTATTTATAAAACTTTCTAAATACATAACAGAAAATTTAATAATTTATAATAAATATGCTTTCAAAACTATTCTTTCGAATTATTTTTCGTACAATATTTCCTTAATAGCAAGCATAAAAATATTTATTTTAACACTTATTATCTCCTTTTTATACTTATTGATTATAATATATATGCATTTTCCAAATAATAAACATAGAAATATTTTCATTAATTTTTACTAATATCATATTAGTTTTAAGAAAAGTGAATAATTATTTTTTCTTACTAAATAAGTTGTTAATAAATTAGTTATATAAATTTGGTTGCTTATATTATTAGATTTCTTGAATAATTATTTACTTTCCTAATTTAACTTTTTGTAGTTACTACAATATGTAATAACTACTAAACTTGTAGACATATGATATAAGTAAATGAAAAAGTTATTCTATCCTTCTTTAATGTGCTTAATAATATTAATAATAAAAATGAAATATTTTGATTTCATAAAAGCTCTGAAAAGTTGTTTTAGAAAATATTTTAGCCAAAACAAACAAACTGATATTAAAACTAAAATATATTATATTTATAAGATTAAATTTTATAAAATTTGTAAAATCAGCTTTTTCTTTTGCTAATCATACGAAGTAACACAGCTATATTTAAATACGAAGTAGCACAACTTTTCTTAAACTATACGTACTGAAAATATAATTTTGTATAAAACAATTTGTCTGACTTTTTAGTAGCACTATTAAAAAAAAAAGATTTTATTTATACAAATAAAATAAATATTTTAATTAGTAATATTAGGAAAAATTCTAATAAAAGTAAAATGTACGATAGTGTGCAAGTTGTGCGACCAGGTTGTAATTGAATGTGATTGGGTTGAGATACTTGAGGCGCAGGTTGGAGAACTCATAGCCTTATTCACACACGTATAAAATACAAGTATAAAAAGCACTAAAGAATTATAATGTAGGAATAATTTAAAAATACAAATATTTTTCTATTTATTTTTTTTTTTTGTATTTTTTCTTTGAAGAATTCAAATAGTTAAAAAACTATTATTGTTTCTTGATGGTAGTTTATTTTTTGAGATCTCATGAATCAAATATTTTATAAATTTAGAACTCGTGTTAAAATGCATAAATATAGGATAGCACCATAAATATACTACATTTCTTTCAGTTTTAATAAAGCAATATTTTATATATTACATAAATAAGGCAATTTAATAAATAACGAAGCAATATAATAACTGTAAACATATAGCAATATAATAAATATACGAAGAAAATAATTTTTATAATTTGATAGATTTTTAAAGTTATTTATTTTATATTTATTAAATAGTTTGTATACATGGAACTAAATGTTAGAAAAAAAAAGAAATTTCAATATTGCATCAAATATCGATTCTCTTGCGTGGCTGCTAAGGTTTAACAGACAAATTTATATTCTGTCAAATGATAAGCATTTATTTACATTAAATTTCGACCGAATATATATATCGAATATATATTTCGAATACTATAGGTGGATTGTTTGTGTACTACGATGGAATAGTCCCTCGAAACATACTTATTATTTCCCAATGTAAACTATTCCTAAAGCTGCAGAATAATGTCCACACACCGAAAATTTATTCGTTTTCAATACAATTAATTTAAATAATGCATGACTAGTGAATATAGTGAATTTCTGTAAAGTATTTCACTGCCTAGAGGCTTACATGCTTAAACATCGTAATCACTATGCAATGATGAAATATATATGTATATGAAAACTAATTAATGTATTCAAGTTGTCATTTAGAATTAAAATCTGTCAACTAATTACAAGAATTGAATATGAAATACGAATTTGAATTTCTTTAAACTGAATGTATTTGAGAGTGCATTAATTAGACAATTTTTTTTTAATGATAAGGATTTAATTAAATAAAAATTGCTTTAAAATTTGAATTTATGCTTCTTATAGCATAATGCACATTTTGAAAGATGAAGTTTGACGAATTAGATATATATTCAGCCACTCGTTGAAATCTTTCTCTTAAAATTTGTCATTTCTATAGCAATTTTTATTTGTCATTTGTTTTCTTTTCATCTGTCATTTGTTTTATTTTCTCTAAAGATAAAGTTCGACGAATTAGATATATATTCAACCACTCCTGCAAATATTTCTATTAAAATTTGTCATTGTATTTGCCATTTGTAATTGTGAGTTGTTTTAGTTTCATCTGTCATTTTTTTAAAGCTCAAGTATATATATATTCAAGCCGTCATGCAAATCTTTCTCTTAAAATTTGTCATTTGTATTTGTAATCTATTTTCTTTATATCTGCTATTTGTTTTGTTTACATTAACGGTCGAGTTTGATGAATTATATATATATTCAATCATTCAAGTAAATCTTTCTATTAAAATTTGTCATTTGTATTTGTCATTTGTTTTCTTTTCATCTGTCATATGTTTTGTTTTCTTTAAAGATCAACTTTGACGAATTAGATAAATATTCAACCACTCATGCAAATCGTTCTCTTAGAATTTGTTTTTCATATTGTCATTTGTATTTGTCTTTTTTTTCTTTTCATCTGTCATTTGTATTTGTAGTTTTTTTCATCTGCCATCTGTTTTGTGTTCTTTAAAGATCATGTTTGACGAAGATATATATTCCACCATTCATTCCAATATTTCTCTTAAAATTGTCATTTGTTTTCATTTTACTTATAATACTTTACTTATTATAGGATAGTCGCTTGTAAAAACAAAGCTACTAACGACTGTCAAACATAGTGTATGTTGTTGGGTAGAGTTTCCCAGTTATCCACAATGAGGAAAATGAATGATACATAAGAATCCTATTAAAATATCACATTTATTAATTGAATATACTATATTTCATAATATTTAAATTTTAATATAAATACCAATACATTTATCAGCTTAGTTTCGAAATATTAATTAGCATTTGAAAGAATAATGAAATTTTGATTGAAACTTAATTATAATTTGTGATTAAACTTCAACTGAAGTATTATATCAAAAGATCATTAGACTATTGTTCGATTTTAATTGGAACACTTTGAAGTATCTATTTAATTTAACATCAAAATTGATTTACAGGATAAAATTAAACGATGAGAATTAAACTTCTTTTTAGATTAAGAGTTAAAAATTTTAAGCCAATTAACAAAACTTTTTAAAGTATAGACATTACAAATACTAAATAGTAATATATTTCATTTCTTTATAAATATGTTACTTTGTTGAGCAATTTATGTTGGTAATAAAATATTTTTTAACATACTTAATTAACGGTTTTATTGTAAGCAAATCGTTGCAGATTCACAAAAAAAAGAACATATTTATATTAGTTTGGTAATGTAATCTATAACCTTTTATCTACCACTAGTGAATGAAACCTTTATCTACTTGGTGTCAATAATATTTGACGTGTTATTTATTTCTCGTATATTGATAAAGGATATTCATGAGACACATGTAAAGTGTTGTGTTAGTTCTGTCTAGATAAATTCCTTTTGAGGCAAACGTTTAGTATCTTAATGCATAATTAATTTCATATGCTCCATAAATGTATGATTTTTTTTACTCTTTCCCTTTTCATTGATATATAAAGTTCCTTTCTTTAGTGATATTTACAAAGTTTTCCTTTTCATTAGGGATTCACATAGATGACATTCAGTTGTTGCCAGTACATTTTGAAATGAACGAAATCGATGTGTGTCACTTTATATAAATATTTAGAAGAAACATGTACTAATCGATACAATAATCTCTACGGAGTGAAGGAAAATTATTTTACGTTTGCAATCATACCCAAACACCAAAAGTGCAATACTGTTGTATTCGGAAGAATCACTTATTGTAATAGGTATCTTATGAAAGTTCCAGACAAGACATACATTAAATTATAACAATATATCTTACTAGATATTTTATGGGAAATGCAGTAAGTTACTTGTGGTTCCAGCATGATAGTGTCCCTCCATGGAAATTCAGAAACTGAGTGATGCTTTCGCACAGTATGTTTTGAGCAATGAATTGTTTATTTACCTTGTTGCATTGGCCCCACAATATTTGTGTTTATAAACATCAATAATGCTGTGAGTGGTAGATTTTAATTTACATGCAAATTTATTCTTTTGGAATTTTTATTCTTGAATTTTAATTCTGAGATTGCATAAAGAATTGGCTGATTGAAACAGGCTTTAAACATGCCTCTCATATGGTCATATTTTTTGTCATCTAATATGGACGTATGGTCATATTTTAAGGATGATATGCCCCTGTTAGTGAACAGATAAACGCAAACTGGTAGTGGATAGACATGAATTTACATGAATTAAAAATATATAATGTGGACAAAGGTGAAATCATTTAAATCTGTTTTTCTTTCACTGTGACTAAGTATATAAAATAGGGTATATTCTTCAGTTCTGGCATCATCAAATTGTACAGATGAATGTCCTTTTTTTGCATAAATTGGATGTAATTGGTCATATATCAGCTTGTTGCATTTAAACATTGACACAAAAATGAGGCACGACAATTTTGGACATTTTAGAGTATATAGCCTGAAGTTCTTTTTTTACATCCGAGTGAACAAATACTTTTTTAATACTGATTAAGTGATCCTCTAAAATTTTATAATTAGAAACTTTCTTTAAAGAAGTTAATTTTTCAGGAATATATTAAAATTTTGGCCTCTATGTGTCCTGCTGTCGAATGCATTAAATTGGATGTAACTACGTTATTTAATTGTTTTAATAGGTTATAGATGTGGCTCATTTAATTTCCAAGTCAATTTATTATAAAAATGTGAAAAAATAAAAAAAAACTCGCAAGTCTCTCTAAAGTTAAAGTTAAGAAATTGATGTATCAGTGATATCAATTTTTTAATTTTTGTATTGCAAATCAAAAATTGTCATTTTGAAGGATTATAAATATTTTCCAAGCCTATTTATCTATTTTTAAGTAGTAAATAGTTAATTTTACATTTTTTTTTCAAATTTTTCTTTTCTAGTTAATATTTATTATTCTTATCTTTAATATTGATTCTTATGGTATAATTAGGATAAATCAAATATTAAGTTGGTGAGAGAAAAAACAATTTAAATTCAAATGTAATTGCAGATACAAGAAAAATTTATTGTACAAAAAAATAAATAAAATGTATATGAAACAAAAATCTGTGAATAATTAATAACTACAAAAATATGATAAACTCTTAAAAAACATAAAAAGTTACAAACGTATAACTTGACGAAAATATTTAAAATGAAAAATATCAATAAATATATATGCTGGATATTTTTTTTTAAATAATTGTCGATGACACTGTACAAAATAAATGTTAAAAAATGAGTACAGTATGTAATGAATTCATAAAATAAAGGAAAAAATCAATATAATATGTGTTAGAATCAGAAAATCAATACATATAATTCACACATTTCAGTAAATATAAAAATATAAAAGGATAAAAATTGTAAATCAAAAATTATCATATCAGATGATTATAAAGATTTTCAACATATATTTAGATATTTTTAAATAGTAAAAATATAAGTGCTTCGTTTTTTTTATCAAATCTTACACTTCTAGTTAATATTTATCATTCTCATCTTCAATATTGAATCTTACATTAGAATTGTGATATCGAATATAACAGTGATTAGAGAAATAAAAATTTACATTAAAATGTAATTGCAATTACAACAAAAATAATTATTCAAAAACATAAATTAAATATGCATAAAACAAAAAAATAACTGTAAAAACTAATTCATACTAATTATAAAAATTTAATAAACGCTTAAAAATATAAGAAGTAACAATCCTATAAAATGAAAAAAATATTTAAAATATAAAATGTCATTAAATATGTATTTTGAATAAATTAATTATCAATAATATCACGGGATTAAATATTACAAATGAGGACAATGTTTATCAGAATCATAAAATGAAGAAATAAAATGTTTTCAATAATTTATTGAAAATCAATGAATGTGAGTATAAAATATTTACATTCCTCTGATATGATAATAACTGTAGAATGAATTGCTTTTAAATCAAATTCTAAAACGAATTTTCCATATCTTCGAAACAATTAAATTTTTATGAATGATTAAAACCGATATCTTTCTGCTTAAAATTCTGTTTCTATAATGAAGTTCCTCTCTAAACAATTAAGTAAGTTTTACTAGCTTATAAAATAATAAAAAAATAATCGATTGAGGATATACTAGTATAATATATATGAAGAATTTAAAACTGATATATTCTGTAAAAATATTATTATCTGTGGCAAAATTTTAATTTTTATGAAGGATTTTGTTAATTTTAATCACCATGTAATACAAACAAAAGTATATATATATATATCTAATATATAAAATTCTCGTGTCACAGTGTTTGTTGCCAAACTCCTCCGAAACGGCTAGACCGATTCTTATGAAAATTTTTGGACATATTTGGTAGGTCTGCGAATCCGTCGTAATCTATTTTTTAAACCCCTAAGTGATAAGGGGGGTCCACCAGTAAATATTTTTTAAAATTTCTTTGGCAGACCAATGTAGTGGCAACAATGTAGTGTTTTTTTTTCTAACAATATAATGACAATTTTTAGATGGCGCCGTGTCTCGATGCCTGTACTACATAACCGTAAAATTCACATGTTCTGAATATTATTGTTTTATGTACTACTTTAAATGTTGTGAAAATTATAATGTATGAAATTTTTTTTATTTCTATGCGAAATAAATCAAATGTATGTAAGTATTACCTGATTTGATTATCAATATTTTTTTTTATTTTCTAAGTTTGAATTTGAATTGGAATAAAAAATATGGAATGAAAAGTTGTGAATCAAAACATTGAACTTTTCTATGCTTAAAGTTTGTCAACATGTGTTTTATTTGATTAAGAATTCTAAAATGAAATGTGATCTGCAAGATAATATAATATAGACAATATAATTTTAAAGAAATATGATGAATTTTAAGCATTTTTTGAAAAGTGTCAAAATGAAGTAAACTCTGCAATTATTTGATATAATGATAACATTAAAATTTTATAAAAGGTATAATAGTTGCAAGTTGAAAATCAAGGACATTTTTTTTAAAAACTTTTGTTATTTGAAAAACAAAGAATTTGAGTTATAAATTTGAGTGATTTGAAAATTGTCGAAGAAAAATTGATAAATGGTTCTTTTAAATAGGAAGTTATTACAAAACAAATAAATAAGTTTTTATATTAATAAAGGAGAATTTAAAGCTCAATAAAATTTTTATGTATGTACATTTGTTTTTATTTACATTTAGAAGTTGGTTTTAATTATTTCTTATTTGAATTTTTATGCATTTTGTGTTCGTTCAAAACATCCTAATACCCATATATTTTTATTTAAATGCTTTGAAACTTCATGTAAAAGTTTTCTTTAAATGTATGAAAGGAATAGAACATGGAAATTAACCTAAATTCATAAATTATTTTTATTTCAGTTTTTAAATTAAGAATTTTTGTAAATATGTAAAAAAAAGTTTGTGTCGACAAACTTTAAGCATACAAAAATATATAAATAATTAAGATATAAATTTGAAAATAGTATATTACCTACATAAGGATATTCCCAGCATAAAAATACTTGCAAAGGAAAAAACTATTCATGTTTTATTTATTTTTGAATTATCAAGTTTTGCAACAATATCACAGTTTTGCAATGTTTATCCATATTTTAAAGAATAAATTGTATAAAAAATAGTTAAAGTTGATATTTTTATGTGAAATTCAAAGGTTTTGAATATATTTAATCAAAACACTTGAAAAAAGGCTAAATATTTTAAATCCAGGTCATTTCATATTAAAAAGCCTTTGCAAATAGGAGGAAGTTGTAAAAAAAAAGTTTGTCGAGCAAATTTAACTTTTTCAAAACAAAGCTCAGAAAATATTTAGAGCTTTAAGGAAAAATAAAACTATATTTTTTAATAAATAAGACTATGAACTTGATAATTCAATGGCATTTTAATATATTTACAACATTTTTAAAAGTAATATCTCTAATTAAAAGTTGTTTTTAGCTTTTTCTCAGAATGAATTTTTATGCTTTTTGTTTTCATGTGAAGCACCATGACACAAGTAATTTTGATCCAAATGTTACAAAACTTTGTATTTATGTTTTTCATAAATGTTTACAGGTAATAAAACTCTGAAATGATTATAGCTACATAAATATTTTTTATTTTAATTGTTAAGCTTGGAATTACATGCAAATTAAGAAAGAATTTTGTGTCGACAGCATTTAAACTAGCACAAAATAATAAAGATATAAATTTACCAGAGATCCATTCCCTGTAATATGTTAGTACAAACAAATACAAACTTAGAAATTTAAAAAATATTGATTTGATTTTGAGTTATCATGTTTTGTAACAGTATCAAGTTTTGGCCATTTTTACCCTTATTTTAGCTTATAAAAATAAAAAAATAATAATAATAATGAAATTTTTTTTATGTGACATCATTTGTTTTTAGATACATTGAATCCAAAAATGTGTACAAAGATAAAAAAATTCATTCGAACGTGTTCGTGTACCTTAAATAATCGTTTACATTTTATTGTGAATTTTTTTTTAAGTCATTTATTATTATATCTCGATTTTATTTTAATTGTATTGCATTTTTTCAATTATCATTTTCAGTAAAATGCCACCAAAAAAATCTACTCTCAACAATACCCGTAGGCGTGAGGTACGACGTAGACGTGCTGAGAGGGCCCTCATGTCAACAAACCAAACCACGACAGCAAACGATATCAATACCAATTATAGTATCTAATAATTGAACGAAATACAAGAAAGCCACAGCAACGCGTGGCCGGGTCTTCTAGTATATGTATATATATATATATGCGCGTGTGTGTGTGTGTGTGTGTGTGTGTGTGTGTGCATTTGTTTCCATTACATGAGAATTTTGATTAGAAAATATTACATAAAAGTTATAATGTTTTTACCGAAATTATCAATTTTATATTATGCATATATATATATATATATATATATAAAGAGAGAGATAGTTCAAAACATTCTACATATGTAGTTCTGTAAAATTCAACAGTATTACAATTTACGCAAAAATTAAAATATGTCAACGAAATAATGGTAAACAGGACAATAAAGTATAATAAAAAGAATAAATATAAAAAACGTGGAATTATTTTTTAACAAGAGCTTTTATTATTATTTCTTCAAAATTCTATATATCTGCCTTTTTCAAAGTTTGTGTGTGTATGTTCCTGCCTATGAATGACTTCAATTTAATTTATATTTCATGAAAATCCATTTGCTATGTACGGCCACAATTTAATTCATAATCCCCGTACTTATAATAAAAAACAAGATCATCTGGAAGAAAATTGAAATTGGATTAATATTCGTCAAGAAATTACTCAATTATGTTTTACGAAAATTTGGCGACTATTCGTGGTTGGCGAATGTTTCTTTGTTGACTCTATTTTTCATGTTGTTGCACTATTCATATACAGGTTGACGAATAATTAATCAACGAATAAAATACACTAACCGCTGAATTGCATACATCTATAATCTGGCATTTTAAATTTGTTTTGCATTTTGTCAATTAAAATGTTTCTATATTCTCGAAAAAGTCGCCAATGTTGCAACCAAATATATGTTGCCAATTCCTTCAGATTAATGTAGTTTGACTGACGAAATTCTTCATTGGATTTTTAAAATTTGATAGCCATAGTTAGAGCTAAGAAGGAGACAGAGCTTTTTCAACATGAGGTTGGAAACAGACTTCTTTGAATTTCACTCTGGGTTTTCTTCTTATGTCCTACGGCTGTGTAATTGGGCAAGACTGTGCCAAGTTCTTCTTAAGACGGAATAATATAGTGACAACTATTTCAAATGGTTGTGCTAAAGAAGAAGATGACTTCTTTCACAGGATATCCAATACTTAGTTCGCATTCAAAAGGCTACGATTCCGGATACTTCTTGCTTTTGCTATGTCTGTAAATAAAACATAAGGCCAATCACTTAAAATTATTGGGCTTGACTTGAAATGGAATTGTCTTAGACGTGGTCGGTTATTTGTACAATGTCTACAGTCTGAAGAGGAAAACCATTACATGGGCTTGCAAAAGAAGGGAACTACTACTACTGTTAACTGGAAACTGTTTGCTATAGGTTTCAGTTAACTAATAAAGGATTATTATACTAAAATAATTATTAATAATTACTAAATTATAGTATTATAATAATATATAATTTTTAATGTTATAATTATAATAATATTATAAATTATATTATTATTATTATAGTAAAATAATAATTAATAAATAATTATTATATAACTTATATCATAATTATGTAATTTTTGCTAATTAAAATGATGTTAATAAAATTTATTAGTCTTGAATTCAAATACTTTCGAATCTATAATAATATTAATGCATCATTTCAGCAATTCTAAATTAATAACTTGATTCATTAATCACATTAAAATATATTTTACTGGCATTCATGATAGGGATAAAAAAGGGAACATATATCTCTGATATAAAATTTACAAACTTATCACTTTGATATGAACAGAGCCAAAAGTTTATTTTTCGTGAAATCAAGCAATTCAAGGCTATATGTGCTACTTCTTAATAAATACTCTCTTGAAAATGTCTATGTATGTTAGTGTAAAAACTGTAAGCCAGTAACAGAACTAAGATGTTTCTACATTTTGATATTTTTGTGGAACTTCTGTGCATGTATTTATAAAGAATTCTTGATTTTAAAACATACTCTGATTCTTTTTGTAACGATGTATTTATTATAGAAAGACTTGAATTTTCCATGAAATCTATGCTCGAAGAATAGAAAGGTTAACAGAAGGTTATTAAGTGCAAAAAGAATATTAATATTTTTGTTTGCAGTTTTTTTTATTTTTTATAACGGTATATCCGATTCTAAAAACATTTTTAAAACGGCTTTTAAATTCGGTCCCTTTAACTTTGAAATGTTAACTTATTCGGCATAAATATTAAATAATTACTATTTAGTTAGAATATATTTCAATGTAAAATTAATTTAGTGCAATGACAGATGATACTTTATTAAAACAAATATCTTCTATTTGCGCATTAGAAAATAGTTACTAGGAAATTTAATGCAATAAAAAAAGGTCAAAGGGAGAGATAAAATAATCCATGACATCAAAAAAAAATGCTGAATATTAATCGTTTTTAATAGTGAATATTAATATTTAAAAAATAATTATAAATATTAGTATTTACAAATAATAATAAAGGTTAACAAATGCTTTTCACAGAAAGTTAAATCAATATTTGTATAAAAGTTACAAAAAATACTCTAAAAAATTTAATGATCGTTAAAAAATACATGAAGTAACCACCCTAAGAATGAAGAAAATAAATATGTCTAATTTCGTATATGTTTATATTAAATTTTGTAATTATGTATAAATTATATGTTTATATTAAATTTTGTAATTATGTATAAATTATATGTTCATATTAAATTTTGTAATTATGTATAAATTATGTATATGTTTACATTAAATTTTATAATTATGCATAAATTATGTCTATGTTTATATTCAATTATGTAATTATGTATATATTATATATTTATATTAAATTTTGTAATTATATGTTAATATTGCATATTTTTATATTAAATTACCTAATTATGTATATGTTCATATTAAATTTTGAAATTGTATATATGTTTACATTAAATTTTGTAATTCTGTATACATTATGTATATATTCATTTTAAATTTTGTCATTGTGTATAAATTATGTATATGTTTACATTAAATTTTGTAATTATGTATAAATTATATATATGTTTATATTACAATTTGTAATTATGTATATGTTTATATTAAGTTTTGTCATTATGTATATGTTTAAATTTTGTCATTATGTACATGTTTCAATTATGTAATTATGCATAAATTATATATATGTATATATGCATATTTTAAATTAATGTTTAATATATGTACAAATAAAAATATGTGAAATTTTCTACGCATGGATCTATTCGTATATGTAAATTTTTTCTGTGTGTGAGCGTAGTAAAAATACTTAAAAAAAGTATATTATTTGACATTTCGTAGTAAATATATCGATGTTTTCATAATGCATTTGGAGATTTATCTGCCTTTACAGTATCATGAATAAATGACGTAGAGCGCGTCTTCTTTAATTTCAGCAGGCAGATTTACGGGCCCATGTTGAAAGACGAGATAGAGGATTTATGCGCCCGAAGACTCTTGGCTCTCGGTGGAAAAATCCCCTCACCCCCTCCCCTTACCCGACAAAAAAAGAAAAAAAAATCAAGAATAAGGAAATAACCCAAAAAAGACGACCCAACGCAATCCAAGAAGTGAAAGTAACATGGCCCGCGAAATGCTGCGGTATTACTACAGAAGGAAAAAGAATACATGGAATTTTCTTCATGTATTATTCATCACTTGATGTTTTATAATGCACTCTTAGAGTTATTTCGATGTATTATTTTCTGTCTATGGGTAAAAAAAGCTAAATGTATTCTGTGCGTAATTGAGAGAACTCACCATCTTGGATTCAAAGTGGTATGATGAATTCTTGAGATACTTTTCCTACTGATTCTATCTGTTTTCCAAAAGAAGAGACTCTTTTGTTATGTCTTATTTTGACATTAATGTATATGTAACCTTTTCAGAATTCTAACATTTTCTCTTTGGCGTCAAGTTATTTTTGGCATTTGTTGGTGCATCATAAATTTTTAACACCAATGCATTAAAAATTTAAGTTATACAAATACGAAATGCTGCTGATCAGAGGTGGCCAACCCGCAGCCCGCCTTGTAAGTTTTACCGGCTCGTGAGATTTATCACATTTTTACAAAATATATTTATTTCATAATGGCTAAAGTAGTGAAAACCAATCTATTAATAAAATACATTATGCGTGCATCCATATATTGAAAAATTAACAAACTATGCTTATGTTTATCTTGTCTTCCTACTGCATCAACGATTTTCGGGATTGAATTTTCCATGAGCTTCATAAATATAGCACACCAAGAGTTCCATGATCCATGGTAACAATTTGAAGCGTTGGCAGTGCTATAATTTTAAAGAAAACTGAGTTCTTGAAGTTCCACATAATTCAATTGAATGTTAATGAGGAAATAAGTTGCATTTGTCAATTCTGTTTGTTTACACATATGGTAATATACATAAGATATATTTTTGACAGTGATGTTTAGGATATGTGTTACTTTTCCCGCGTCAAGAAAGGACTTAGAAATAAAGACTAGTGCTGGTTGGACATGCTTTAAAGTGACTCTTTTACCATATTCAGATTACAGTATGCAATAAATAGGGTTTCACTGAAAATATTAGGATTTTATGGTAAACTTAGGCTTAGGATTTCAAGGAAAATTTAATTTATTTTGTGAATACTATCACCCATCTTATTTTATAAAAACAATATACAATCAACCATACTTAAAAGAATTAATTAAATGTACAATGAATCGATGTTTTTATTTATAATTATATTTATAACACCTTGGCTATTTTATGCTTTATTAAAAGTTTTAACCAATAAAAGATGTTTGATAAGATACGTTTACATAGTTCTTAATAATCTCTCAAATGCCTGTGAAAAGACTTAAAGCATTTGTCATCAGGCGAGATAATTTAAACATATCGTAATACCTCATCATTATAGCCTGCTGAGTTTTGTCTAGTAAAAGAGTAAAAAACTCCTAATACAGTCTCTTTCTAATATGAATTGAACATATTTATGCTAATTTACCTTATTTATTGCAATATTTAAAATTTATTAAATAAATTGCATCTTCACCATTTGTTTGCCTTTTTTTAACTAATAAAAGCAAGCCATAGCGGATTTTATTAATTTGTTTCAAATAAATAATCCTTACTTTTCACCATGAATATAGACGTTGATCTTTTATCATAGGAAATTTTTCTGATATTGTTTAATCCATGCATATAAGGTTCAAAAATCTCTCAAATTTAATGCTAAATTTCTTTGATAGCGCGTGTAATATGACAATTTAAAATGTTATTTAAAACTTGATACTAGGAAATGATGCCTTATTTTAATTTAATATTGTATGTGTATGTATTAAAAAAAATTAAATAATTAATTTTTATTATATTTTTACGTCATATAAAATGCTCCAGTGTTGAATTTTCCTGATTTAGAATCACTTTTAAATTTGTAATCAATCCCTGTTACAATAAACTTTATTTTTGTAAGTTATTCTTCGCCATCTATTTACATGTGCTTGCAACATGACGCTAATGCATCACTTTGTTACATAACTTCGAGACTGTTTCTAAATTTTGTGTAATATATTATTTCCCTTTATTAAATTATTATTTTCCTATTTCCCTTTTCATATATTTATTAAAAGAAACATTGTGATATTAAAATTCTTTTATTGGAACATTTTAATATTTAAACAGGCAATATAGTTTTAATCAATTTATTTTAAAATGCCATAAATAATTTATTGGTGTGTACTTACTAGGAAACAATGCCTTATCGTTTAATTTTTTAAAAATTTATAAACACTTTCTATATGAAGTTTTCTAATAAAATTGTATGGGTTGCTTTCATGCTGATTTGAACCGGATTTGTTATAAATGGTAATTTTAAATCTATCGAAGTTTTAAATAAAGGATAGCATTTATAAGTGATTTTAGAATAAAAAGCACCATTTTTCTTAATCATTATTTTTTTCTAAATATTTTGTAATATTTTCAAATACTTGTAATTATCTTAATGGAAAGGTTGTTTCAATAAATTTATCTACTAAAATAGTTAAATAACAAGTTTATAAATTCATGTTAAAAAATAATTGTTTAAAAATCTTTTTTTTTTAAATTGTAAACAATTTTTCTTAATTTTTACTAAATAAGTTACTAGCTCTGATTCTGATTTGGGCATGTTATAAACTTTTCATGAAAAATTGTAAATATATTTATCAATTAAAATAGCTTAAATAACCTGTTTATATATGTTTGTTAGAAGATAATTGTTTTAAAATTTTTTGTTTAAACTATAAATAATTTCTTCTATTAATTAAATTATTAACCCCTGATTCTGGTGGGGACATGTTATAAACTTTCCATGAAAGTAAATTTTAAATAAATTTATTTATTAAAATAGTTTAAATAACCACTTTATGTATGCATTTTACAAATAATTGTTTTAAAAATTTTTGTTTAAATCGTAATTAAAAACGCAAATACAAATAGATTTTCATTAATTAAGTTAATATATCGGATTATGTTTGGAAGATACTATAAACTCTTCATGAAAGAAAAAATTTTAATAAATTTTTCGATTGAAATAGTTTAAATAACCCGTTTATTAATGCATGTTAAAATAATTGTTTTAAAACTTTTTGTTTAAATTCTAGTAATTTTCACTAATTAAATTGGTAGCCTTAATTCTGGTTGGGACATATTATAAACTCTTCATGAAAGGACATTTTTAATATATTTTTTATTAAAATGTCTTAAATAACCCGTTTATATATGAATGTAAGAAAATAATTATTTTAAAGTAGTTTGTTTAAATTGCATTGATTTTCACTAATTAAATTAGTAGCTCTAATTCAGGTGGGATATGTTAAATGCTTTTCATGCAAGAAAATTTAAAATAAAAGTATGTATATTAAATTAGTATGTTAATGTATTAAATTATGCTAATTATTAATCTAGTGTATTATCTATATTAATTATGTATGTAAAAAATGTATTGATTCGTTCAATGTAAATTGTAAATTGTATTGATTTTCACTAATTAAATTAATAGCTCTGATTCTGGCTGGGACATGTTATAAACTTTTCATGAAAGTATATTTTAAATAAATTTACCTATTGTGGCAATTTAAGTAAATATTTTAAGGAATAAACCGAGTCGTTTCCTTTTTCTAAAAATTTTGTAAACAATTCTCTTCCGATATCTGACGGAAAGGCGCTATTTCCCTTCATTGGATGCGAATAGCCGGGTGCTCTTTTTAAAATTCCGCTCATCACTCATAGCTATTCAAACTCGATAAAGGTGGCAAAGTCCAATTTTCTCACAACCCAATTGGTAGCGACGAGTTTAAAAGTTTTTATTCGGGATATATTTGTTTTCAAATTCGTTCAGTGTCTTCAAATTATGGTAAATAAGTTGGATCCGAGCGAGTTGCCGAAATGCAAATATTATTCGTTCGTGTATTCGCTTGTTTTGTCTTTATTTCTTTGTGCGCTTGTTGTTCTTTTCTTTTTCTTTTCTGTTCTTTTTTTTTGCAATCTGCTTGATGTGTGAGAGCCATATGCAGAGTAAATGGATCGAAGTTTTTCTTTGTGTTATTTTGTTGTTATTATTATTATTCGTTATTATTTCATGTGTTTGGTGGCTGTTTGGCAATGCAATTTTGGTAAATTTTGAGCAGTATGCAAAAAGAAATTCAAACAGCATTTCATATATATTCGAAGATTATTATTGTGAGAAAAGTATTAAGTTAAATTCAAACACCGTGTAGAAAATATATTGGAAAAGTGATGACTGAAATATCAATTTGAAATTTAGGAGCATGAGATGTTTTCAGGCAAAAATGAAAATGTTTATTGATATATTAATTTTATTTTTGATTTATTTTATTTGAAAGAAATGCTTAAGATGCATTATATATTATTTTCCATTGTCGCTTAATTTGACTTGAATTCATTAACCCTATTAATGGCAGATACGTAGCAGATTAAACGTTTCCAAGACTTCTGTTTTGCTCTTATATTTTCCGTCCGCAATTTGGAATGAACAACCCAAAGGCGATATTGGAAAATGCGCACCTTCCTATTTTAACCCTAAGGCAGGATTAGCAAGGTTCGGGATTTATCTCTCATCAATGGTTTAGCAAAAAAGATTTTGGCTCATAGTCACTTTCCCAATTCTTGCGCTCCTATTTCAGAAGCCTAACATGCTATCAAATAAGCCCTTCCGCTCCATATATGGATGGTTGCCGCTACCTGGTGGGATTTTTCATCGTTTTCTCCCGTAGATAAGCATACGATGGGTCCTCTAAAAATTTCTCAGAAGGCACTGCGCTCCTTCTTCAGCGACACGGAGACAAATAAGATTTATACCTACTGGTGCTCCATCACAACCGAAGCTGCGGCCTCTCTTCCAACCTTCCATGAGATCACATGGGTTCTCGGACTTGGTCTAGAGGATGCTGTCGACAAACTGGGATAGGAAATATATGGATGAAGATCTGTATTGGAAAAAAATATCAATAAAATTCAGATATGGAGATATACAGCAATGTTTTCAATAAATCACTCAATGAAAAATGAATATCCTTCCATATTGTACTTTATATGCTTAACTACCTATAGTACTTCACATGGTAACTATCTATCTTTGTAATTTATTTGGTTAACATTTTTAAATAAATGTACGCAAATACAGTTAAAGAATGTAAAATGCATATTTCATTTATAATATTTTAAGATTTCTTTTAGAATTTTACTATTAATTTATTGTTAAAACTGTTTTTTACCTTGCAAAATTAAAAACACGAAAATCGCATTCAAAATCTCATGGACAGAATCAATTTTAAGTTCCAGACAATTTTATTTCCCTTTATTTATTACTTGACGTTAACTTCACTCATCAGTTAAATATAAATTACAAAAAACTTATCATTAAATCATCCACTTTTGAACAGAAAATTTCCTTTCAATTCCAAAATATTAATTCAGGTAAATTCTAACCTTGCAAAATTCTGTTAAAATACCAATTCAATCTCCACATTCTCTCCTGAATAAGTTTTCTCTCAAAAATCCAAAGCAGAAGCAGAAAATACGGAGAATCCCCGACATCTTCTCGATTTTTTCATTAGGAGACGCTGCCGATCGTGATCTCAGGGCACCCCCGCTTTTTTCTCCTTCTTTCTCTGCTAAATAGGTGTCTGACTAATTAGCTGTCTCAAGAAAATTCAGCGCAGACGGTGCTGAAATGCGAATTGTTCATTCGTGATTATTCGCGAGAAATGAATTCCGAACTCGGGAAATATTTCTGAGGCAAAGGTGTTCTGGACTTGTGGGAAAACAGGTGATCTGTAAGGTTAACGTTAAGCCCGCTAAACGAGTAAAACTAAAATAACGAAAATTTGGGAATGTAAATTGCTTGCGGTGAGTTGCTTATTATTGAAGTAACCTAATCAAAGAAGGAAGCATCGTCGGAAATATTTTAAGAAGCAGAAAATATTCTATTCAGATGTGAATTTTCTGGACTCTGGTAATATAAATGTATTTTTACTTATAAAATTTGAACAATTTTGCAAGAAATAATCTGTTCATGCTATAATTTATCTAATAAAACAGAAAATCCAGAATAAAATTTAAAGTATTATAAATAAAAGGCAACGAAAATTTTAAATTTGCTTAATTGCATTGATATACAGTTATTTTAAAGTTTCCATTTCATTTATTAATGAAGTACATAGATCAGACTATTTGATTTTAAAATTAATTCTGAAATTTGGAATGAATTTTTGATATTTTTAGTATATAGTTTTAGACACAATTTTACCATAAACAGAAACTTGTAAAATTTTTCACGTTTTATATGTAAAAAGACATATTAAAGTATCATAAATGAAACAAAAAGTTTAAAAATGTTTAACTGTATTTATATACAGATATTTTTTAAAATATTTCACTTATGTTAATTTAAATTACTTTCATATTTATAAAACGAGAAGAACTTTTGAATTTTTTTTCGAACTGTGAACTCTATATGAAGTTTCACATTCCAAATTTCAAGGCCAACATTACTTTTAATTTCTATACAGTTTATCCCGCTTTATTTATAACTTGACATTAAAAATTCACTCCTCAGTTAAATATAAATTACCCAAAAAAACTTATCATCAAATCATATGCATTTAGAGACACAATTTCCTTTCAGGAAATATTTTTAAGGTAAAACCTTACTTTGCAAATTCTTTTAAAATACCAATTTAATCTCCACATTCTCTCCTGAATACGTTTTCTCTCAAAACTCCAAGCCGAAGCAGAAAATACGAGAATCCCCGACATCTTCTCGATTTCTTCATTAGGAGACGCTGCCGATCGTGATCTCAGGGCACCCCCGTTTTCCCCCTCCTTTCTCTGCTAAATAGGTGTCCGACTAATTAGCTGTCTCGAGAAAATTTCATCCCAGACGGTGCTGAAATGCAAATTGTTCATTCGTGATTATTCGCGAGAAATGAATTCAGAACTCGGAAATATTTTTGAGGCAAGGTTTTCTGGACTTGTGGGAAAACAGGTGATCTGTGAGTCAACATTAAACCAGCTACACCAGAAAAAATAAAATAACGTTAATTTGGAACGTAATTGCTTACGATGAGTTCCTTGTTAAGGAAGTGAGATAATCAAAGAAGGAAGCATCGCAGTAAATATTTTAAGATTCAGCGAATATTTTATTCAGAGGTGAATTTTGTTGAATTGACGGTGCACTAATGAAGTAAGTAGGTCAGACTATTTGAATTTTAAAATTGATTCTGGTTCTGATAGTTTAAATGAGTTATTCTTTTTTTTTATTTTGTATTATTACATATAATTGTGCGACAAATAGAGTATTCTTGCAAAATGCTTCACGTTTAATAAGTAAAAATGCAATTTAAAATTTTATAAATGAAACGAATTAATGAAATGAATAAATTTTAAAAATTTTTAACTGCATTGCTAAAGAGATATTTCAAAATTTTCGTACGTGGGCAAGACTACTTAAATATAAAATTGATTGTTTTTCTGAAATTTGGAATGAGTTTTTCAAATTTTTGTTATGTAAGATGACACAATTTTACCATAAACAAAATATATTTTGCAAAACTCTTCACGTTTTATATGCAAAAATACAATTTAAATTATTATAAATGAAACCAAAAGTTTAAAAATATTTAATTGTATTTATATACAGATATTTTTATATTTTCATTTAATTTATGATAATTTAAATCTCGTTTTTATTTATAGATCTGAAAGAATTTTACTAGACATGCTCATCTATGGATAAAACTGAGTATCTAGTCTGAGTACTGAGTCTAACTTAAATAATAAAAATAAATATGAAAACCACATTCCAAATTTCTTGGACAGAATCTGTTTTAAATTCTTATATATATTTTTACGCTTTTTTTATAACATGACATTAAATTCACTCATCAGTTAAATATAAATGACGGAAAACCTATCAACAAACCATCTATCTTTGGACGGACAATTTCTTTTCAGTTACAAAATATTATTCCGCAGGGTTATTCTTCAGGTAAAACCTTACTTTGCAAAATCCTGTTAAAACACCAATTTAAGTCTGAAGCATCGTAGGAAAAGATGTAAAAATAACGTAAAATAAATATTCTATTCAGAGGTGAATTTTCTTGAATTGACGGTGCACTAATGAAGTAGGTAGGTCAGACTATTTGGATTTTAAAATGGATTCTGGTTCTGAAATTTTGAATGAGTTTTTAGTATTTTTATTGTGTCTTATGAGATACATTTTTACCATAAACAGAATATTTGTTACAAAATTCTCCAAGTTTTATAAGTAAAAATACAATTTAAAGTATTATAAAGGATACGAAAATTTTCTTTAACTGCTTTTATATAAAGATATTCTAAAACTCTCATTTCATTTACTAATGAAATACGTAGGCCAGACTATATGAATTTAAAAATGATTCTGGTTCTCGAATTTGAAATGAGTTTTTCATATTTTTATTTTGTAGGTTTAGAATCAATTTTAACATATACAGAGTGTGTCTTGTGAAATTTATCAAGCTTTTTAAGAAAAAATACAATTTAAAGCCTTATAAATGAAACAAAACTTTAAAAAATTGCTTAACTGCATTGATATGCAGATATTTAAAAATTTTCATTTACTTTATGATGCTTAAAATTTTTTTTATTTATAGAACTAGGAGAATTTTACTAGATATATCCTGCTATTGATGATTTTTTTTTAACTCACATAATAAATAATTTGAAAATTTCATTCCAAATTTCATTTCAAGAATAAATTGTAAGTTCTATACAAATTTAATCCGCTTTAGTTATAGCTTGACATTAAATCCATTAAATTCCATCAGTTAGATATAACTTTCCCAAAACTTATCATCAAATCATCACCTTTTGAAGGGGAAAATTTCCTTTCAGTTCCAAAATATTAACAAGAATTATTCTTCAGGTAAAACCTTACTTTGCAAAATTCTGTTAAAATACCAATTTAATCTCCACATTCTCTCCTGAATAAGTTTTCTCTCAAAACTCCAAAGCAGAAGCAGAAAATACGGACAATCCCCGACATCTTCTCGATTTCTTCATTAGGAGACGCTGCCGATCGTGATCTCAGGGCACCCCCGTTTTTCTCCTTCTTCCTTCTATGTTAAATAGGTGTCTGACTAATTAGCTGTCTCGAGAAAACTCATTCCAGACGGTGCTGAAATGCGAATTGTTCATTCGTGATTATTCGTGAGAAATGAATTCCGAACTCGGAAATATTTTTGACGCAAAGGTGTTCTGGACTTGTGGGAAAACAGAGGATCTGTAAGGTTAAAGTTAAACCTGCTAAACCAGTACAACTAAAATAACGCTAATTTGGGAACATAAATTCTTTAATGTGAGTTCCTTGTTAAGGAAGTAACCTAATCAAAGAAGGAAGCATCGAAGGAAATATTTTAAGGTGCAGTAAATATTCTATTCACAAGTGAATTTTCTTAACTTGACGATGTTCAAATGAAGTAAGTATTGAGTAAGTAAGTGAAGTACTATTTAAATTTTAAAATTGATTCTTGTTCTGAAAATTGGTATGAGTTTTTCGTATTTTTACTATGTAGTTTTACCGGACTGGTGGCTCATGGCAATGGGGTTTTTTTTATAACATGCGCATTAGGGCAGAGATTCAATCCTCTGACGGCTTTGTTGTAGACACTGTTTTAAATAATGAGGAGATTCGATGGCGTTTGCGATGTTCAGCCTCTTGCCTCACTATTTGGACAACCTGGTGTGGGTTTCCTCATGTTTCCTACCATACAATACGGGATTGAGGAGTAGTTCCATTAAAAGAATTCCCGGAAGGAACTACCCTCCTTCTTCAGCGCCACAGAGCCAATGAGACCTCTACCTGTGAGTGCCCCAATACAACAGAAGCTGCCTCTCCTTTCATGTGACCACATGGGTTCAAGGAATTGGTCTAGAGGTTGATCAAGTGGGATAAGAAATATATAGATAAAGTTTTATAATGGAAAAAAATATATACTAAATTTTAAGTATGGAGAAATGCAGCAACATTTTTAATAAATCACTCTTCGAAAAATGAATATCTTCAATATATGTACTTTGTTTGGTTAACTTCCTTTCAACTAATGACACAAAAACTTTGAAATAACTGTACATAAATGCAGTTAAAGAATTTTAAAATTTTAATTTCATTTATAATACTTTAAATTATGTTTTTATTTATAGAACTTATATAATTAAGCTAGGTAATAACTTACACAGTATATAATATCATAAACATATTCCAAATTTCATGTCCAGAATCAATTCAAAATTTTATTCCGCTTTATTTATATCTTGCCAATAGGTACACTCCTCAGTTAAATATAAATTACCAAAAACCTGTCATCAAATCCTCCATTGTTGATTAGATAAAATTTCATGTCAGTTCCGAAATATCCCGAAGAGTTATTTTTCTGTAAAACCTTACTTTGCAAATTCTGTTAGAATAGCAATTTAATCTCCTCATTCTCTCCTGAATAAGTTTTCTCTCAAAACTTCCAAAACACAAGCATAAAATACGGAATCCCCGACATCTTCTCGATTTCTTCATTAGGAGACGCTGCCGATCGTGGTCTCAGGGCAACCCCGTTTCCCCCCTCCTTTCTCTGTTAAACAGGTGTCTGTCTAATTAGCTGTCTCGAGAAAATTCATCCCAGACGGTGCTGAAATGCGAATTGTTCATTCGTGATTATTCGTGAGAAATGAATTCCGAACTCGGAAAATATTTCGAGTCGAAGGTTTTCTGGACTTATGGGAAAACAGGTGATCTGTAAGTCAATGTTAAACCCACTAACGAGTAAAACTTAAATAACGTTAATTTGGGAACGTAAATTACTTACGGTGAGTTCCGTGTTAAGGAAGTAACCTAATCAAAGAAAGAAGCATCGTCGGAAATATTTTAAGATGTAGTGAATATTCTATTTCGAGGTGAATTTTCTTGATTTGTCAGTGTACTAATGAAATAAGTAGGTCAGACAATTTGAATTTAAATCTGATTCGGGTTCAGAAATTTGGTATGATTTTTTCGTAATTTTATTATGTATTATTAGATAAAAATTTTTACCATAAACATAGTATGTCTTGTAAATTTATTCAAGTTTTGTGAATCTGAATATAATACAAAGCATTCTGCGTGAAAAGAAAATTTAAATATTGTTTAACTGTATTTATTTACTGATATTTTGAAATTTTCATTTCATTTATATTGATAGCTAGATAACCAATTATTTACAGAATGATGTAACGGCGATGGAACCAAATTTTGATGGATAAAACACCTTACTAACAGATACATCTTTTTATACAGGAATATTCGGGCGAAAAGTACGAATTGAGGAATTTTTCATAACAACTGGGTACAATGCAGCAACCGATGCCTCTCAAGTGACGAGTTTCAAGTCATCTGGCTGACAACTCGGATTTATTCATAATCTGTGCTTGCGAGACTCCAGTTGACTCAATTGAGGATCTCTTTGTTCGACTAACCATTGTAGCTGCGAAATGCTCGACATCTTTGAAACTGTTCGTCAATCCCCCCTTCGACACTACCAAGCATGTATTACTGTTGATGCTCACAATTTCGAGCATTTATTGTAAACAATATATAAAAATGATTTGCTTTAAAGAAGCACCTTGCAATGCAGTTGCAATTAAACAATGATTTTCTTTTTCACATCTCCTTTTCGGTTCGTGCCTCAAAGCGTCACTGCCGACTATAAATTCCTATACAAAAAATGTATGATTTTGTTATCAGTAGCAATTATTCCTCATCACTATTGAAATATTATGTATATTTGCCGATATTCATTTTTAAGAATCAGTCCAATCAGCGATTTACTGAAAATATTGCCCTATTGTCTTATCCATAATAGATTTTTTTTTTCAATGCAGGCTTCGTTCATTTGCTACAGTTCAAGTTAAAACAAGTAATATAAAAAAAAAAAAAAATTAAAGTCAATTCCAACTTTTTTTTCACTGTATTACAGAAAGTCCTTTATAAATAATTTTCATTCATTTTAAGTTTATCTGGCGCCATCTATTGGTAGATATATGCAACTTAAATCTAAAAAAAACTGAAATTAATTAATTAAATTTAATTAATGAATTAATATTTGAAAAAAATGTATTAACATCAAGTGTCATGCACTACAAGTTCAAAAAAATGTATTTGAACTTGATTGGATGAATAAAAAGTATTTTATGAACGATTGAAAATTTGAACAAGATATATATATAGGGAGAGTGTGAGCTAATAGAAGGAACTGAAAAAAAAACAATCTATGAAGACAAAAGAAACATAAGATGTGTACAGCATCTGATTTCTGAAATATAAAAAAAATTCACAAAGGATAAATGTTGGCAATTGAAAAATGTATATATATTTACAATTAATAATTGTAAAGAAATTTTATTGATTTCTTAATTTAAATTTCCAATGCTTAATTTCCTTTTCAAAAATTGTATTTTCTTTCCTATCATTTAAAGTAAACTTCTCAAAATAATCAAAAGTCACGAAACAACTCTCATTTCACTTTTTTCTCTCTCGAATATATTACTGATATTAATAATTTCCCATATAATTAATAAATAACCACACCAATACACCTAATTTCATCTAATATATCTAATTTTCTATTTAATTTTATAAAGCTATTCTATTTTGATTTTTTTTAAAAATTAAAATAGTATTATTTATTTTTTCCATAAACTCTACATAAAGAATAAATTTCTGTATAATTATTAAAGCATGCTCTCTTACTGACTGTATTATTTATGATATCATCGCTTTTCTACTATGCAGTCGTTTACACTATGAAACTATAGTTGCTATTTTGCAAAAAATAGTTACTATTTTGCAAAACTCTCAATAAAAACAATTTCTCCATATCTTTTCTAATGTAGTTAAACTGAATTAAAATATTTAATTACTATGTTATTTTATTGCATTTGAAACCAAGCCATGATTATGAATAGCTTAAAATTTTGATTCTTAAAAAGTCTCAAAAGAAAGGCAAATGCAAATGTCCCAAACCATACAATACCGTGTCGCTTCAAGAACACATCATCAAATTTCCAATAAGAATCCTCTTCAAATTCTCTTTGAAATGAAATCACAGTTACATATTTGAAAACCTCGCAAATGTAGTTCGCGGATGTTTAATACGCCGAAAGACTTAATTTGGACGATGACAGGAAAGAGGAAAATTCATAAAGATGTTGCGATAAATATTTGCCGATAAATAATGGCCTCGATTGCAAACAAGGCGATGCCCAACAGTTTAATTCACTTGAAAATGCTCGTTTTCATTTCGATAAATTAATAACTTGATTCAAAATGGGGATTTAAATTATATAAATAAGTATTAAATAATCAGTGATTGCGTGTTTCAAAAAATTGAATAACCAGAATTATATAATGTTTTAGAAAAATTAATTACCCTTCAATACATATATTATTTAAAAGTAGTTAATAATTTAACATAAGTTTAAAATGAATTTGAGATAATATATTATGATATTTCTTTAAGAACTTTCTCGAAATTTTAATTCTTTAAATTTTCGTATAACAAATTGTACAATATAAAATTGTATGTTATGTTATGTTATGTATGATTATATTATATTCACTGTTAACTAGAATAAAAAAAAATATTTATTTTATAATTAAATTAGTACAGTATGTAATACAATTTCAATAACACACACATATATATAATATATATACACTGAAGTGACAAAAGTCATGGGATAGCAATATGCAAATTTTCAGATGGCAGTAGCATCGCGTAGAACAGGTATAAATGCGCAGTGCTTTCGCAGAGCTTTCATTTCTGTTCAAGTTATTCATGTGAAGAGGTTTTGACGTGATGATGACCGCACGACGGGAATTAACAGACTTTGAACGCGGAATGTTAGTTGGAGCTAGACGCATGGGTCATGCCATTTCGGAAATCGTTAGGGAATTCAACATTCCCAGATCCACTGTGTCAAGAGTGTGCCGAGAGTATGAAATTTCAGGCATAACATCCCACCATGGACAGTGCAGTGGTCGACCGCCTGCACTTAACGACCGAGACCGGCGACGTCTGCAAAGAGTCGTAAATTCTAACAGACAAGCAACACTGCGTCAAATAACCGCAGAAATCAATGTGGGACGTACAAGGGACTTGTCTGTTAGAACTGTGAGGAAAAATTTGGCTTTCTTGGGCTATTCCAGCAGAAGACCGACTCGAGTGCCTTTACTGACAGAACGACATCGCTTGCAGCGACTATCGTGGGCACGTGAGCATATCGGTTGGTCCCTAGATGAATGGAAAACCGTGGCCTGGTCCGATGAGTCACGATTTCAGTTGATAAGAGCTGATGGCAGGGTTCGAGTGTGGCGCAGACCCCACGAAGCCATGGACCCAAACTGTCAGCAAGGCCTGTTCAGGCTGGTGGTGGCTCAGTAATGGTGTGGGCTGTTTTTTCATGGCATGGACTTGGTCCTCTGGTGCGACTGGAAATTGCTGACTGGACATTGACTGGAAATGCTTATGTTCAGCTACTTGGAGATCACTTGCAGCCATTCATGGACTTCATGTACCCAAACAACGATGGGATTTTTATGGATGACAATGCGCCATGTCACCGGGGCACAACTGTTCGCGATTGGTTTGAAGAACATTCTGGACAATTCCAACGAATGATCTGGCCACCTAGATCGCCCGACATGAATCCCATCGAGCATTTATGGGACATCATCGAGAGGTCTGTTCGTGCCCAAAATCCTGCACCATCAACGCTTTCACAATTATGGACGTCTATCGAGACAGCATGGCTCAATATTCCAGCAGAAGACTTCCAACGATTTGTTGATTCCATGCCACGTCGAGTTGCTGCACTTCGCCGGGCGAAAGGAGGGCCGACACGATATTAAGAGGTATCCCATGACTTTTGTCACTTCAGTGTATATAATATCGAGATACATCGCTAGATGTGTCTTTGACTTAGATGCAGCCATCTAGCGACTAGAAATAGCATTGTTTATAGCATCGAAGGCTCCTTAGGATATTATAATAAATTTATTATTAGCTTACTAAGTTTATATAGTGTTTTACTAATTTCGGGGACTATCTTTTCGCACCTTGTTATTGTATAATCTGTACAAATTTTTTCTTTCCTGTTTAATAAATGTTTTTCAATTCCGTTTCTGCATGCTATGACTTCAGATCTTTAGCAATTTTTGAGAGGTGGTTAGTATGTGAGACACTTCAAATTTTTTTGTTGTGAATGCTATCATGGTTTTGTTGCGCAATATTGTACGTATAACGATTATTAGTAGTAACATTTTGTGTATCTGATTCACTCTTTTATTTTTGTGTTTAATAAACTCTATGAAAAAAGAAATTTTAAATTCTGCAATCAATTAAGTAAAAATTTTACGATTTTATTTAGCATTTCTAATGATAATCCTTAAAATGATTGTTTCTATAACTGTGATCTCTTTGCATAAAATTAATTTTATTTTTCACTCATCTTAAACCATGATCTTTTAGATAAATTGCCAATTATCTTATTTATGTATTTTAATTTCTTTTAGTCTGAACTTTAGTACTGAAAATGCAGTTTTAAATTATTTTATTTGTACTATATTGCGTTTTGACGCTTTTTCCATAATTATTACAGCCATATATTAATTCTACAGCAGGGTAGTAATGATGTAACGTCTTGACCTAATACTAGACTTGTAGACGGCCTATTCATGACTTCAGGGAACACTTTAATTTTTATTTACAGCCATTATATAAACAGAACTCTATTTAAAAAAAATGAAAATTAAAGAAAATTTGATTCACAAGTTTAATTCACTCCAAGGATGGAGATTCTCAAGTCTACGAACAATCTATTTCACCAAGTCTGAGGCAGACCTTAATTACCACACGACGTGATGCATGGAATCGCAAGAAGCGCATTTTGAAAACAGGCAGAAATTCCGGCGATTCAGTTATTGTAGTGAAAAAGACAAAAACAACTCCTCTTGTCGATTAGTCGCAGAACTCTCCTCCTTCTTCTCCAAAAATCTCCCTTTAAGAAATCCATTAAGAAGCGGGATCAGCTTTTCTCACTTCTCATTGGAGTAGACACTTTCTCATATCATGGTCTATCAGTAATGACGAGGGAACAACTCATAGTGTTAGTCCATATTTCCTAAGTAGTTATTTTGAGCTGTGAAAGTCGCACAGACTACCGTTAATTTCTTGGGGTCTGATTATCCATGACACTGAATATCTGGTATCAGATTTCAGTGACAGGTTATTCTGATTAGTGCAAAACATTAATTGTATGTAATATAAATTTCCACAACACTCCTTATCTGCTGTCAAATTTGAGTGGTAAGTTGTTATTATATACTTGTTAAAGAATATATATTCATCTCGTCTGGGAATGGAATCTTATAATGTCAATTATTATTAAAAATCTTAATAGAGACTGACACGCGTTTTTATCTTTATTAAATAGAAAAAAATATGAAATAGTTTTCTACTTAATCTTTTTTTGTGGACATTTTTTGTTTTCAAAATTCAATCCTTTTTTTACCTTTATATTTTCTTAACTTATATTATATTATGTTATATTTTTCTTAATTTAATTTTTAATGGATGCATTTTTTTTTGCTGCGTTTATAGTTTGATGTACTAAAAAATTGTTTTATGTTAACGAATTCATTAAGTTACATATACTTTCTATATTTAATATATAAGTGAATATTTCCTCAAAATTTAAAATACTCAAGTGTATCATTAAAATTGTTAATAATTATTTATAAGCTCAAAATATATAGACACCGTGTTTGTTAATATATTTGCACTAATAATTTTAACATGAATGGCATTTATTTCATAATCTTTCAAAACTTGGAAAGTCGACCATTTAAAATAATGACGAGCATTCATATTTAAATAAGGCAAAGAAAGTTTCTGAGAGTTAAATATTTATCATACTTAAGGAAAGATGTCAGCATAATTTTTCTGGTTGTGTCTCGCAGACATATTTTCATGAATAATCCTTGAAAATATTTTACAAATTTTAAACTGTTTTGTACGCTCTTTGAAGTATTCCGATTATTATCAAAGACAAAAATATCCTGATTTACAGCAACTGTACTTGAATAAGATTGGACATAGTGATATATTGTTCTCAATTTCTTGATGGTACTTCTACTCGTTGGATAAACATCCTTTAAATACAATTATTTGGCATTCAATTCTAAGATAAAGAAAATCATCTTGCTTTATTTAAATTGAGATAAGATTTTTAATTAATGAATTAAATTCAACGAAATTTATATTTACTTAGTTGAAAGCTAATTTATGTAAGCAATTTTTTTTAAATTTTTTTTATTTTTATAAATAGGTTATATAGGTAATTGTATAATGTTGTAGTTATTAGAAAACTTTCTTTCAAACGAATTGAAACAACAATATTTTATTTTACCATAATAATAATATAATTTATTTTACCTTAATAATAATAAAATAAAATTTGTTTTTTCTCAACAATAATAAAATTTGTTTTGCCTTAATAATAGAGAGTTTTTGCATAACGTTTTTTTATCGTCCGATATTTTTTTTCCTAGCGCGCATGCTCATAGGAATAGCTCAGTAGTGCAGTATTACAGATATGCATGCGCAATAGGTACAATGTTTCCTATGAACATGCACACTAGGAAGAAAGATATCGGACGATAAAAAAGGTTATGCAAAAACTCTGTAATAATATAATTCATTTTACCTTAATAAAAATAAAATTTGCTTTAATTCAATAATAATAAAATTTGTTTTACCTTAATAATACTATAATTTATCTCACCTTAATTAAATATTTCATTATTATTTTACATTCTATATAATATAAATAATATGCCATTATATGTGTAATGGTTACACACAGGTGGTTAATTACAATATAGAAATTATCTATTTCCAATGGAGAAAATTCTATTCTATGAATTCTATTTTGACAAAACATTTTTAATAGTTGATTAAAAAATTTCTTCATTTTCCCTAAAGCCTCTTTAAAGTTTTCTTTTAACTTCAAACTCTAATGTTTTAATTATTTGTATGGTGTATTATATGTTGAATTTAAGAAGTTGAATTAAAAATTCTGTGCATAATGGTCATATGTATTTTTCATAATTTTGATATTTCGTACTTAGTTTTGGTATCTATCTATCTATCTATCTATATATATATATATGCTTATCTTATGCTTTACTTGTAATATTATTAAGCAAAGTTTTAAAAAAAGAAGTTTGTTTTAATTGTGTAATAAAATTTTGAGATATTTAAGAATATCTCGAACTTCATATCAAAGCCTTTGATTAAATATTTTCAAAACAATAGTAGGTAAATTTCGAACAGCAGAATCCAATTCTTTTTAAATAAAAGTGATTTAACTACTAAACATAAGTAAATTTTCATATAAATTAACACCATATACACAAAACATGTGTTACCGAGCACCATTGCGCTAGTCATTCTGCCATCAGGACAGTACATATGTACATGTATATATATATAAATCTTGGTAACTCTTATATTTAAAAATAAATAAAATTCTGTTATCAAAGTTTCTCTATAATTTTGTTATGCTTATTATTTTTAAACAATATAATTTTTATGAAACAGAAAAAAGTTATCGCCATCTATTAATCTGGAGAGGTTGGTCCCTACAATTTTAAAACCACCGATTTATTTAAAATATTCGATTTGAAACCTTTTGCTGAATAAGCCATTTAATAGTTAATAAAGACGACTTTTAACATGAAGAAATAGAAGATATACAGCTTCAATTAAGACCTTTCTTAAATATCACACTAAAAAAAAAAAGAAGCAAATAAAAGAATTCCACATAAAGAACAAGAAGAAGCAAAGAAAAAAAGAAGCAAAAATTTATTCCACCGCCGAAAAGTTCCTTGAGGAAGTTTATGTGCCACCATATCTTCCAACTTTCAAGGTATATACATTTCGCAATTCCCCGAATAGCTCTAAAGCGCTCTACTCTAAAATTAAACCTATAAAATCCGATGTCACAGCCCAGATAGAGGGTAGGGCGGAGAGAAACTTTGTTCTTCCGCTCCCCAGATAAATTTCTTGGTGCCAAAAGAAGAATAAAAAAAAAGGACACCTGCACCGCTGCATAACTCCTCAGGGATTCTCATTTCAATAGACCTTTTCAGAGAGCACACCAACCATCGAGTGTGAGAAGTAAAGGGATTGATAGAGAGGGCATGACACTTAAGTTTGAAGCGAAATTCTTTTTTGGGAAGATAGCTGTTCTGATAAAGTGGCTAAGAAAAAAAATGCTAAATTGTCAAATCTTTCGGACAGATCTTTTTTATATAGTTCTGGTAAAGATTCCAGCTAAAATGAACCATACACTTCTTTTGTGTGTGTTTCCTTTTAACTGGAATCTTTTGACAATGACTAGTCTTATAAAGTTGAGCCACGCGTCATTTTAAATGAGACAATATTGTTTTTGTTTTTAAATTTTTAAATATTTAACTAACATACTATCATTTTATCCCATTAAAAAATGCAAATGAAAACTTAAAATAATGTTGATTGACATAGTAATTAATAATAGCATGTTGATTGACATATTATTAATTAATAGGATTATTAATTATTAAGATTTATGTATTATTTAAGACCATAATATGTGCCGTTATTTGTAACGCAATTGACAGAGAGGGCACCCAAGGTTTGATTAGCAGGATCGACTATCATTATTTATAATCATTATTTGTAAAGGAATTGATGAGAGGGCACACATTGATTTGACTAGCAGGCTAGGAAAAAATGCTAAACTGTCAAATCTTTTAGACAGATCTTTTTTTATATAGTTCTGGTACAGATAAAAGAAGTGTATGATTGATTTTGACTGGAATCTTTTGACAATGACTTGTCTTATAAGGTTGAGGCATGCGTCATTTTGGATGAGAAAATATTGGTTTCCTCGATTTTTAAATATTTATTTATCATACATTCATTTGCCTCTTTAAAATAATAAATAATAATGACAATGACTAGCCATATAAGGCTGAGTCATGCATTAGTTTGAATGAGACAATATTGTTTTATTTTTCAATTTTTCAATATTTATATATTATACATTCATTTTGTCCCATTAAAAATGTAAAATAAAAACTTAAAATAAATTGATTGACTAGCATGTTCAATTACAAATACTTATAACCTATTTATTACAATATATGTTTCAAAATTGTTTTATTTGTGATTTGACATGATATATTTAGCCATTCCAACAAGTAATTCACCATGAAACCATATAATTTATTGAGAGTAATATATTTATGTATTAAAAAATAAATAAAGTAAGTGCATAAAGATATCACTGTCCCAAGAAATATATATATTATCTATTGCATATAGGCTTCATTGATAAAAACTTCTCGACCTGCTCAAATATTTGAAAAATTAGATTAAAAATAAATTCTGCTTGAAAATATAAATAAAGGCATTACTTTTTGTGCTGCAACATATTTTTTTATCATGATAGATGTCTTAAAATTTACGTCTTTACTATATTTAATGGTTATTAACTACAGTTGAATTTTTAATATTTTATGCGGTATACAAAGAGCTTTCTTCAAATGCGTCTTTAGGATACTGTGATATGGATGAGATCTTTTCCTTTACTTGTCGAAATGTACATATTATGAGGGTGGTCATTTGTTAGGTTCCAATTATAACTATTCTATTAAATTATATGGCAGAATTTCCTCGTTTTTAGATTTAACATGCTTATCCGCCATCGCATATGAGACTAACCATACTTAGTAGTTACTTCTGTAACTATCCAGTACTAATTATACCAATGCAAATTCATATATATATTTTATAACTGTATACAAATATAATATTTGCAACTACGATGTATATAGTCCTGTTTGTATAGAATATTGTTCTACTGATATAATAATGCACTTTAATTCATTACCACAAAGGAAGTAAACGCATGCATTAACGCATTACATAATGCATAACATGCATAACTTTTAACGCATGCATTAATAAGTATCTAAATAATGCGCTTTAAATATATACTTAAGCTTATTAAGTTTCTAAAATAAGGTACATATTTTTAAATAATCGGAAAAATAATAGTTGCTTTGTTTTTTGTTACATCTATTCTGTATAATATACGGAAATGCAATATGATATTATCTATTTATTTAATTTAAAATTATTTATTTAACTTTTTTTTTAAAACTTTTGACCATGTTAAATTGATATGATCACCAGGAATATAAACAAAATACTAAATAAAAAAATATGTATAATAATGTTTGGAATTAAAATAATAAAAATTATATACACAACAATACGATATTTTTTTTATTATCCTTTTGATAAAACACAGATAATATTTTGTTGCTTAATAAGTTTTCTTTTATATTAAATTTTAATAACTATTTTATATTAATCTCAATAAGTCTTCTAATTATTCCTTTGATTTCCTTTCATTTGATAAATCACATGATTTTTTTAATTATCTGATAATTATTTCAGTAAAATGTTTTCTTTTTTCGCATATTGAAAAAATTAATAGCTATTGCTCTAAAATTGTCTGATACATACAAAAATATTAACAAACGTTGCTGTTTTTGCGGATGGTATTGGATTTAATCATTCTCCTTCATCTTTTTATATGCAAAGGCATAATCAATTAAAAATGAAATACAATTTTCAACATCAAAATTGAATGGTACTTTTAAAATTTTACATCTGAACAGCTCATTGAGATTTTGATATTCTCAAAAGTTAGCAATATAATATTAAATGAACAATTAGCTGGTCTACATGCATGCAATCAGTTGCCACATGTCATAATTCCAAAATTTCTAGCGAGAAGACCAATCTTATCATTTAATCATGTGGTGAATTTTCATGTAAAAATAACTAGTCATCACAAAATATTATAAAATATTATCAGACGTTGCAGTTTTTGTAACTACTTACAGTATATCAATATCATCTTTTTATTATTTCATATACCAATATCATCTTTAACTTCCCTCATCAAATGTTAATGACACTTTTCAAATTTCATATCTGAAAAGCTAATTCAGTTTTTGATATTTTCAATAATATGTAGTATAATATCTAATTATGAGTAGCATGATCTACATGCATGGATTCGGATAATACATTTAATATTCCCAAAATTCCTTACCAGAAGACTAACCATATCTTTAACTCATGTGGTGAATTAGCATCGAAAAATAATTAAGACTTTATAAAATATTATAAAACGTTGCATTTTTTGTAACCTCTTACTGTGTATATTCTATTTAATTTGAAAAGAATATAATATTTTCATATTCAAATTAATTTCCAATTAAAAATGGTATACAACTTCCCAACATCAAATGTGAATGACACTTTCCAAATATTATATCTGAAGAGATAATTCAGTTTTTGATATTCTCACTGAAAGGAGATATAATTCAGTTTTTGATATTCTCACTGAAAGGAAATATAATTAAGTTTTTGATATTCTCACTGAAAGGAGATATAATTCAGTTTTTGATATTCTCCTCTCAGTTTTTGATATTCGTTATTCTGAATAATAGGCTCAATAATACGTATAATAGGTCTCCTATTTAATTATGAGTAACATGGTCTATATGCACGGAATTAGAGGACACATTTAATATTCCCAAAATTGTTAGCAAGAAAATAAACCTTACTATTAACTCATGTGGGGAATTAGCATCTAAAAAAATTAGACTTCATAAAATATTAACAAACGTTCAGTACTACTACAATATATATTGTGTTTAATTTGTAACAACTTACAGTATATATTGTATTTAATTTGCAACTACTTACAGTATATATTGCATTTAATTTATATATCAATATCATCTTTTTTTATCCGAAGGTATTTTCACTTAAAAATATGTGGTTCAATACAACTTTCAACATCAAATGTATATGGCACATTTCAAATTTTATATTTGAAGAGCTAATTCAGTTTTTGATATTTTCAATAATAGGCAGTCTAATATTTAATAACCGTCTACATGCATGGAATCAGATGACATATTTAATATTCCCAAAATTCCTAGCGAGGAGAAGATCAACCCCACCATTAACTCATGTGGTGAATTAGCATCTAAAAATAATTAGACTTTCTCTCTTTTCAAAAGGAAGGGAGAAAAAAATTAACTGAGTGCATTAATTCAGGTGACGTTCGGCAAAGAGGTTGTCTTTAAGACTTCGCTATGATGGAGAATGATGGATATTGTAATTAAGATTTTCCGTACTTTGAAATTACCAAATGGCGCGTGGCGAAAAAGATAATCTTTGGTCTGGATTTTTCACTCGAACGCCATATATATAAGAGCTTATTTCACATTTCTCACTGGAAGTGGATTTTATTTTGAAATAATCAGCCATTTCTAGTTATGAAATGTTTTTAAAAGGATATTTACATTCATTTTGTGTTAGGTTCTGTTCCATGCGGATTTGGAGTTTTCTGAAAATAGTAGTAGAAACATTAAATGACATGCTTTTACCACTAAAAATTTCATTTTCACTTTCGAATGAATATGTAATTACTTTGTATTTTCCATCTAAAATACTTTAACAAATTCATGGAATAAAATGAATAATATATTATAAATAATTCTGGAAAAATAGTAAAGATGTTATTAAAAATCTATATTCAAAGATATTTTAAACTTATCACAATACTTTGTTTCTAAGTGAGTTATGACTGACACAAGAAATTTTAAGAAATGTTTTTTTTTTTTTTTTTTTTTTCGGAAATAGTGGCATGAGAAAATATTATATAATTAAAAATATATATTATTTAAGAATTTTAGGTCTCACACGTTTTAAATTCGTAAAATTTTATTTAAAATTCACCTCTAAATTAAAATAATATATATTTTAATGTATATTAAATAATATATATTTTTAATTATATAATATTTTCTCATGTCAACATTTCTAAATAAAACATTAAAATAATGTATATTTTAATTTAGATTATATAATTAAAAATAAATATTATTTAATATATATTATTTGAATTTACAGAGGAATTTTAAATAAAATTTCACGAATAATTTCACTCTTAAAAATAAATAATAATATTATTTTTTTAATATTATTGAAAAATATTATAAGCACAATACTTATTGTAGTAAAGAAAATATGTAATGTTACATAAAAGATAATTATATTATTTAATTTATTTGTTTTAACTATATCTAAAATTTCTACAAGCAACATTATAATTAAAATTGCACAATTTTTGAACAAGAAGTTTCAACGTACAGTTGTTTATTGAAAGGAGATATATTAATTATAAATGTATACTTAATTATTCTTAAGAATTCCTTATGAATTTCAAAATATTCTCTCACATGAAACTTCATTTTCTGCAGCTTAAATTAAATTATCAATTTATGACAGTATTATTTGACTACAATAAAATGTTTTTAAAAACTAAGTTTCTTAATGGAGTTCCATTGTTTACTGCGGAATACAGATTTGGTAATTTGTTTAGCTAAAAGTATTCCTTTGAATATTTATGTACCATATGTAATAATATATGTACGGCCATTATGTTGATTTGAATATTTGTAAGGAATTTATAATCACTATTCAATTAGTGATTTTGTGCAGTTGATTGTGCAAAATATTTTAAGATGTGTTTTTATTTATATGTCTTTACTGTGTGTTATATATATTTATTTATATGCTATTTATCTTTACTTTGTTTTTACTGTGTGTTATATATTTTTACTTATGTGTTTTTACTGTGTGTTATGTATTTTGTCTTATGTGTTCTGACTGGTGTTTTGTGATTCTACTTATGTGTTTTTACTGTATGGTATAAGGTTTTTCTGTGTGTTATATATATTTACTTATGTGATTTTACTGTGTGTTATATATCTTTACTTATATAGTTTTGATCGGTTTTAAACGTTTTTACTTATGTTTTTTTTATTGGGCTTTATACGTTTTTCTGTGTTATATATTTTTACTTATGTGTTTTTATTCCGTGTTATGATTTTACTTATGTGCTTTTAATGAGTGTTACATATTTATTCTTATGCATTTTTATGTGTTTTTATTGCTCTTCAATTTTTTATCCTTTTAAGGATCTTTTTTTTTAATTTTCCTTTAATAAAAATAAAAGTTTTAGTATATAATTAAAATAATTGGTTTTACAGTTTACAGCAAATTTGTTTTTATACCGCTCTACTAACATCTTAGAAATGCTATGGAATGTATGATTATTTTATTATGTATGATTATTTTATTTTGCACAGTAAATAAAATAAAAAAAAGTATTTATGAATCAATAAATGGAATTGTTGGAAAACAATTCAACTTGCTTTTGCTTTTGATTTAGCTTTAACTTGCATTACCTTTCCGACATATTACATTAAGACATGAGTTTAACTAATCAAATTTTATTTTCTTCCTCACTATATCAATTCAGGAATCGCCGTAGTAATTCAATATTTGTTCGTAATAGTCAAAGTGGGATATTTTTTGGGAAAGCGTATAGAAATTACTTCCTTTCAGCTTACGGGGTTCAAAAAACTTTTCTCATAATATCTGCATTAGTGCAAATATTGAGATGGGTTGAATGAACCCTGCTCTTTATTCGTCCCTAGTTCAAAAGGGGTCAGACAAAGCCGAATACTTTGACAAATAGTCAACATTATGAGAGCGAAGGGTATAAGGAAGAATGTGGAGTAATTGCAGAGCTGTCTGGTGCATTAATTTTGTACATAACAGAGAGAGAACTGAATATCTTCCAAAGGTGGAAAGCAGCTTTTCTTATCTTTATAAAATGCACATTATGGTCAAATAAATGTATTACATTTAAAATATTTTAAGAATAAATCACTCAGAATTTTTTTTTTTTTTTTTTTGACAACGTTGGATAGTTTGAAATTTTGTTAAATATTTGGATATATATTTCATCAATATATATTATTTAAGTTATGTTGCTATTTTTAACTGAAAATGTTACATAATTAATTTAAATGTATAATAAGTATGTTTATTACTGTATGCAAATAAATTAATTAAATGTATTCATGCATTCAAATGAATTAAATATTTAATATATAATTATATAATATATATTATTATATAATCAAAATATTTTAAATGTATACAAATATTTTAAATGCGCAGTTGTAAATCCTTAATCATATTCGTATTCTTATTTAATACTTCCCCATATATTATAATTATTTATTTATTTCTGAAGTAAAAAAAAATATTTAAATAAAAATTTTCTCGTTTTGAGAGAGTTTTCTGAACGAAAATATTATAAAGAACATAATTGTTATAATAACTCTGATAAGAAATTATGTAATTTATGAATTTTTATAACTGAATTAGTAAAGTATTTTGAGTTACAGACTGTTTAGGTTTTTTCAAAAAATATGCATATTATTATGCTTAATATATTATATTATTATGATTTGTTAACTTACTATTAATCTTATTGTTTCAGAATTAAAATGTACTATTTTACTATTTGAAAATATTATTTTTCAAACATATGTGTGATATAATTTATGAATTTATTCAACTGAATTGGTATTGTATTTTGAGTTGCAGACTGTTTAGGTTTTTAAAAAAGTACTTTAAAATATATTATATTATTATGCATTGTTAACTTATTATTCCTCTTATTTTTTCAGAATTAAAATTATTATTCTACTATTTGAAAATATGTTTTTACCTAAATATGTGTCTGTATTAAATACAGTGAAACCGTACAATTGTACAAACAAATAAAATAAAATATAATAAGTAAAATAATGAACCTTTTTCGAGAACTGATATATATATATATATATTTTTGTTTTTTGTTTTCATAATTCCGCTATGCATACAGTGTTGATCATCAGTGAAATTTGTTTTTATAAATATTTATAAATATTAATTACTTCCTTAAGAAAGAGAAAATAAAATTTTAATTGTTGAATCCTTATAAATAAACAAATTTTCATATTTATAAGGACTATAATAAAATTTACTTCAATGTGGATCAAACATATGTTTAGTTTTATCATGAAATTGATATAAAATGCGACGCAATTGCTATGTTGGAAAAGTTTTGTTTTGTTGCATTGTTGAAGATATAATAGACATGCCCATAACATTTATAAATAAATGCACTTTTTTGTATAGATGATTTTGAAAATTTAAATTTTTAAAAAATTATGGAAAATTTTACATATTTTAAAAAATGCAAAAATTTCTAAATTATAAACATTACTTTGCAAAACAAAACGGCTATTACTTTATTTTAAAAATAACTGTGTTCTTTTTTATCAAAATTGTATCCTATATATAAATATTATACAATATTATTAATATTAAATTAATTGTTTTCAAATGCAACTGCAGTAACTTCCTCTACGTGAAATATGTTTTTTTTGGTAGATTTATAATTTCTTATTCCTTTAGAATTTTCTAAGAAATATTAGCTTTTCTCTCAGAGATAATAAAAAGTGCAATAATTTTTTTCGAAATCTTCTTCGTACATGGCAGTATTAGGAGTTGCAAACAACAACAAAAAAATCTAATTTACTCACCAAATAATTTAATACGTTTTAGATTATCGACTTCTTTCATTATTAATAAATAAATTTTCAGATTTACTTAATTGATATTACTATATAATTTGTTAGATATTCGAGTAATGTAGCTTAAATTAAACTAACTTGAAAAGATTTCAAACATATTACAAAAAAAAATATATTTATTTAAAAAAATTTTAATTTAAATAGTAGTATTTCTAGTATCCATAACTAAATCCTCAAAAACGTATAAAATATAAAACTGATAAAACAAAGAATCTTAATGTAATTAAAGTAAACTGTTGTTTTATGCAAATGATTTTAAAATGTTTTAGATCTATAATAAGGAGATTTAAGACTAAGAAAAAATATTTAAAAAAGCCCAGTTACAAATACTTCAATAACTCAGCAAGCTAAAATAATAAATAAATTCAGGCATAAATTTAGATTTCTGAATCCTACATATTGTAAGATATAAGAAATACAGACTGCCAAGCACTCACTCACAAATCATTGTATGGATATATTTTATAATCTAAGAAACCAAAACGTTTTCAATGAATCAGATTCAATTCTATTATAGTTGATCCAATCTAATTTTTTATCTAATCTAGTAATCTTGATTTATTGAATAAGCAAGCATAAAATAAATCTCAAATAAAATTCACGCAATTAGTTATATACTTTAATATTGAGTCATTATATACTTCTTGACAAAATACTTTGAAGTTGCACTACTACAAAAAACATTATTCAAGTGCATGCATAAATTGTTTACTATAATCATAATGCAAAATCATAAGAATATATTTTACTCTAAAATCAAATAAATTAATTCATTTTAAATCATCGACTTCTTCCGTTATTAATAAATAAATTTTCAGATTTACCTTACTTTTTATTAATATGCAATTTGTTAGATATCCAAGTAATATAGTTTAAATCAAATTCATTTCAAATGCCTTCAAAGATGTTGTAATAAATGGTTTATTTAGTTATAAAACTTTTAAATTAAAAAGCAGCATTTCTAGTATCTGTAACTAATTGATCAAAAATGAATATAAGATAAAAAACACATAAAACAAAGAATCGTAATGTGATAAAAATGAAATGTTGATGTATTCAAATGAAGTAAAAGTGTTTTAAATAGGGAAATACCGGTCTCTATAATAGAGTTAAGACTAATAAAAATCTATAATAGAGATCTATAATAGAGTTAAGACTAATAAAAATATTTAACGAAACACAGTTAAAAACAGCCAGGCACTCACACACAAATAATTTGTATAGTGAGATGGTATAATCTAAGAAACCCAAAACATTTTCAATGAATCACTTTCAATTCAATTTTATTATAGTTGATTCAATTTAGTTAGTTATCTAATCCAATAATCTTGATTTATTGGATAAGCAAGTATAAAATAAATCTTAAATAAAATGCATGCATTTAGTTATATACTTTCATATTGATTCATTGTATGCATCTTGACAAAATACCTTGATGTTACACTATTAAGAAAAAAATTATTCAAGTGCATGCATAAATTGTTCACCATAATCATAATGCAAAATCATAAGAAAGGGAAATTTGGAAAATTCTTTTCAGAGTCAAAAGCGAAGAGGAGTTTCCATTCTTATGGAAATGCATTTCCAGAATTGTAGTTTCCACTTTTGTTATGTGTGCGCGAAACATAATCTCGGTATCAAGAAATGTGACCATTCAGTCGATAATATATTCAGGGATTCTGTCTAACGGTTACTACTGATCCGATGTGCTACATCTTTTGAATATCACTTTCTAGAAACTTACTGGGGGAAGGAAAAAGTTGCTGCTGCCCGGAAGAAATGGACTAAAAAAAGGCATGATGGATCAGATCTGATTTCTTTCTTTCTTTTATTTTTTTTCTTGGAAGATGGCTTGGAAAAATTAGGAAGCAGTATTTCATAGAAATAATAAGACACATTTATATTTTAGTTGGTACCTTCGACCTTGACTATTTTGTTTCCGAAACGTTGTATATTTTCAAATATAAACTGAAAGTGAATTTTTCTTCAAAACTTTGGCTATAGTTAAAACCCTGCATATAAGCCAAAATAAGAGAAAACATGTAACGATTGGCGGACTGATGGCCAATTGGTTAGCGCTCTGAGCTTTGGTACCACATGCTTCAGATTCGAATCCTGGCGAGGGCTAGATGTTTGTTAGTGGTTCGGAATTCATGTTAAACTGTAGGACCTGCTCTAATGAGCCTAAAGTGTGCACAAAATTACCGTAAAGTGACAAAACAAACCTGTAAGGATTAAGCATGTATCATGTGGGAGAAAGTGTTGCCAAGTAGGTAAAACGAGTGGAATAAAGCTAATGCATTTAGTTATGTACTTGCATACTAAATCATTATATACTTGAAAAAATACCTTGAAGTTGAACTACTAAAAAAAATTATTCAAGTACATGCATAAATTTTTCACCATAATCATTATGCAAAATCATAAGAAATGGAAATTATTTTCAAAGTCAAAAGCGAATGATCCGATGTGCTACTACATCTTTTGAATAACACTTTCTAAAGTTAATGGGGGAAGAAAAATTACTGCTGACATTGATTAAAAAATGGCATGATGGATCAGAGCTGGTTTCTTTTTTATTTCTTTCTTTTCCTTTATGATAGCTTGGAAAAATTAAGAAGACGTGTTTCATAGAAACAGTTTGTATTTTAGCTGGTAATTTTAACTCTCCAGGCCTCTTCCTTCGAGGTTATAACTACAAATTGCCCTGGTTCCGAATGGAACCACATTTACACCGATGGCTCTGAGTGTGAGGGAAATACCGGTCTCTATTGTAAAGGATATTTTAGGAATCACATGCAGTTGGTCTTAATACCTCCAATTTTGATGTCGAGATTTTTGCCATAAAGAATTCAATTTTTAACCTTCTTTGACACTAATCTTAATAAAGCAGTTATCTTTATTGACTCCCAAGCTGCTATTTTGGCAACTGTCTCCTATTTACCTAGTGATTGCCTGTTTGTTGAAGTGGCTAAGTTAAATTTGTCCAATGCAATTGCTTCTATCTGGGGTTTTTCAGTGGATTCCCAGCCATTGCGGGGGTACCTGAAATGAAAAGGCCGACCTCTTGGTCAAAAAGGGTTGTAAGTTACCACAGCTGCCATGTCGTTTATCCTTCCATCCATTTAGTTCTGAGTAAAAATGAAAGCAGACAGACCCTTAAAACAAACTTACAAACTCCTTTCAACTGATCAAACGTGGAATATAACTGTTTCATCACCCATCCCAATGGACTTGTCCAGTGCAGTTTTTACAGCAAATGTCCCACTCTCGGCAGGACACGACCTTCTTAATAAACACTTCCACCGAATTAATGCAGCTGCAATGATGTCTGTCCTCTGTGCTCGTAGTGTGAAGCCATGGACTTTTTACATTTGATAACCTGCACAGCACTTGATTGTATGACTTTTAATATCAATAACTTTACCAAGGCTCCATTTTACAGGGCTTCTAGAGTTCTTATGGCAGATTAATGCAATATATTAATTATTATTAGTTATCTTATATTATAAATATTCATGCAAATATTTAAATAATATATTAATACAATGCAAATACATTTAAACATATTATAAATTATTAATCTAACACCAATAAGTATATATCGAAATAAGATAAATTTAGTGTAAGGTAATAATATTAAAACTTCTTTCTCTTCAGGTTTATTTCCTTAGTATATAATTTTTACTTAAAATGTTTTGTATCCCTTTATACAATTTTCTCCCCCACATATGAATAGGATGAAAAACATTATAACATCAATAACATTTTATATTTGTTTATCAGATAGAAATTCGTACAAGAATTCAAATCTAATCATATAAACTGAATATTATTTCAATAAATGAAATATGAATTTTATAACATAAAACCTTCAAATCACTGTTTTCGTGTTAAAATGGATTAAAAGATTTTAAATAAGTTTCCCTCTGTCTCTCTTTATGTACATATATATAAAGAAAGTAATTAAAGTAGGATGATATGATAGAATTCGAAGTAATAATATATATATATAATAAGGTAGATTGTAATACTATATATATATATACATATAGGTAGATAGATATATATAATATAATATATTGTAATGTAACACAAACAGACATACATAATCATAAGTACTAAATATTATTTCATTAAAGGAAATTTGAATATTTATAACATATAAACTGCAAATCACTGTTTTTGAGTTAAAATGGTTAAAAAGATTTTAATAATTAGTCTCCATCTATCTTTCATTATATTTTTTTTGTTCTAATGCAAGTGGCATTAGAACAAGACAGTTGTCTTTGATGCCTTAACGCAAGCGCTGCACCGACGTTACTCACTTAATACTACCCAGGAGGTGGGTGTAGCATGAAGATACGCTGCGGACGCGGAGTAACAATACCTCCGCAACACTCTACGATCATGTCAGGCCGGGACCTACGGTTTAAGGAGAATTCCGAACCACTGCAAACATTCATGCCCCCGCCGGGACTCGACTGTGGTACTGAGGGCCAGAGCTCTAGGCATAGATGGGGCCAGTCATGCCCCATCTATCATTATATATATATATATATATATATTTCTAAAAATTAAACTCGAACCTGTAATTAATAAATAATTTAAAGGAAGAGTGTTACATTATATATATATATATATATATATATATAAAATATATATATAATGTAATACTCCTCCTTTGAATTATTTATTAATTACACGTTTGAGTTTAATTTTTATTCTATGGATGTAATGATTGTGTCGATAAAGTAAGGTAAAGATAAAAATACCCTGCAATAAGTTTGATACATGCCAATATTCCCTGATTTTCAGGTAATTTATCTTAACCATTTTGACATAAAATATATAATACATTTTTTCTCGCAATAAATTGCGTTCATAGTATCAAAACACTTAATGCTTATAACGAATTTCTTTATAAAAATGCTAGTGTCAACATCAGAAATTTTTCTGATAAAAAAATACTTCTTCATAAATTTCTACTAACTATAATTTACTAGACGCTATTTATTTTGGTATGTTATAACAACAAAAACTAATAGCATACATATTTTCTTATAAAGTAAATTGGAAAAGTTACGAGTGATAAAGTAGGTAAAAAGTATGATGTTTTGATCTAATGCTGCTATATTTTTAATGCAGAACTGTTTTAATAATAAATCTTTATTTAATATTTAACATGAAAACATTTTCTATTTCTTTTTTATTACTCCATATAATAATACGCAAATTTGGCCTTGTTTCAATAAACAATTTCAGAAAAAAATTATTACTATATTCGAGTTTCGATTAATATCATTATTCCAATAAAATATTCATACATTTTTGTTCTGATTAATTTTATTAAACAGTGCTAGAATTTTACATAATTTAATTAAATGATATATTTATCTTATTTCTGTTATTACTATGCAATTTTTTTTATTATGTTTAATAAAGAGTGATTTTCAATTTTAGACTACTAAAATAATTAGGGGATATTATTATTTTGGGTACAAACACCGGTTGAGGAAATGTTTTGGGGGCTGATATATAATGTATAGATGTTGTAAGATATGAAAAAGAAGAAGGCGTAATTAAATTTTATTAAGGATACTTGTCAGTAAAGAAAAAATTAAAAAATTCACTGTTCTTGAGTGTTATACAAACAAACAAGAAATATTATTTATTTCATATAAATTACTTTTACTAATGTGTTGGTTTTCTATTGACCGAAAGCAATGTCGCACACATATTTGGCATGAAATTACTGAAGGACTGGAATATTCTCTCCCACTCCTATAGAAGAGAACTTTCCAAATTCTGAATTGTTTCTGGGGGTGATAAGCAACTAGCAACCCTTCCCCCTAGAACATTGTCCAACATTTTCTAAAGAGTTAAAGTCTGGGAAATACGCTGTCCAATAAATTCGAAGGTTTCATTCGTCAAAAGGAACTGTCTAATATCTGAGCATGATGTGGCCCGACGTTATCATCCTAGAGAATGAATTCATAGCCGATTGCTGCAGTTTAAAGGATACAATATATAAGATGATGTCATCCCTATATAGATGAGTCGTTAGGGCTTCATTTCTGATAATGGGTTAACAACAAGTTGGACTTGGTTTCGAATAGACTGAATCGAAACTCTGGTACCAGCAACCGTCTGAATGTGATGTTTCAAAATAGTGGCATTCACAGGAAGGTTTCTTCTGGAAGTTAGGGTTAAATATCGATATTCATTTTGTGTTGTTGCTCACGTACGACCCTGTCTAGCATATTAGTAGAACAATTCCAATTCCCAAAATCAGATTCCACAGTCGACACTTTGAGAAGCTTCCACTATAACGGATTGCATTTGACCTGTCTCTAAACGATTGAGGGTCTTCCCGGCTACCGATTGTGTTAAGTCATCTTGCTGAAACATCGTGGTGATAGTTACTAAACATTGAAATTTTTGGCTTGGTTTAGTTTGGTTTTCTCTACGGTCATCTTGTGCACACGACGGCTAGACAGACAGGAGACCTACATTTTAAAGTGGGTTCCGAACCACTTACCAACATCCATGCCACCACCAGGAATCGAATCTGAAACCTGGGATACAATAGGCCAGAGCGTTAGCAACTTGGCCACTTGGCCGCAAACATTCAAGAGTGTGGATTTTTTTTAAATCTAATCCTATAGAAGGAATCATGCAGATCCTTTTTCCTTCCTTATATAAAACACTTCATGTTCAACAACACAGATTAAATTTGCAAATTCTCAACTTTGTAAATAATATAATTTTTTTAACCTCTTCTATTTCGTTTTTGTTAAAATATTTGTTTATTATGGAGTTATTTTATACCGAACTCAATATCCCCTAATTGTTTTGAGCAGTGTTGTGTAAGCTTATTATAAATATATAAAATAATTTTTTTTTTCATATATTATTATTGCCTGTTTTATATATTTATGTTACTTTTGTCACTGAGATAAATTACTATTCGAATAAATCTATGTGTGGCCTATATCCGTATTTTGTCGGAGTAGTCTTCAAAGAGGATAAAAAGGCGCTATTCAGCAGCTACTCTTTTCAGCGCTAATCTTTATGGTCCCAATTATCCACTTAACGTTCCTCTTTTCATTTCCTTTTGGGGATGAAAAGGTGCGTCACAATGGTGACCTTCTTTAAAAAGCAGTAAAAACCAGGACTGTTGACTATCCTAATTGCTCTAAAGGGAAATTTAAAGCCGGGATTGTTTTCACTGCGAGAGAATTTCAGTGTGAGAGTTAGAAGGCCAACAATTTGATACTAATAAAAATATTTTTTTCTCAAAAAATTAGATCTCCATAGGTGGTTTCCCAGACAAATATAACCAATGAGGCAAATTGTAATTTCGATAAAAATTGATCTAGGAGACTAGAAAAAAGAAATGGGCATATGACACTAATAGTAATACTAATATCTTGGAGGATCAACAAAATATGACAGGTAAATAGCTGATGCCAACTATCTCATGAGAAATGACGATATTGCAAGATCCATATACCTGTTACCTCTCATAAAGTATTGGAAAAAACTTTCAGAAATATTCTTCAATAACATTGGCAACCACTGGCCACTCAAGAGATCGAACAATATGAACAGCATATAATAATTATTTTTAAAATATGAAAGTTCAAAGAATCGCACTACACGTAATGCTTCGTTTTACATTCAAATGTTTTTCTTTAACTTTTAACCAATTACAATTAAATAAAATTGACATTCACTCTATAAAAATTAAAGACCATTGTAATGAATCCTCCAACAAATTACTGTAATGAACTAATAAAAATAAGTACCATGATTAAGTAGTATTAGAAGCACAAATATTAATAAAATTTCTAGTACTTGTTATCGTAATAATAAAACTAATAGTTTTTTTTTCCTAATGTAGCTGGAAAATAGGCCGTGATCTTTTTATGCCATAAGGGTTGTACCGACGTTACACTACCCAGGGGGCGCGTGTAACAATGCCCCCACAACGTTCTACGATCCTATTAGGATCGGGACCTACGGTTTAAAGTGGAATCCGAACCACTACACACACACATGGCAACGCCGGGATTTGAACCCGATACCTGTGGTACGGAGCGCCAGAGTGGTATTCAATCAGGCCCCTTAAAATTAATAGTAAAATATCACAATAACAAATCTATCTGTTCACTAAACTTTACAACTTTTATGATGTCTGGATTAGTACTTCAACGGTATAAATGATGTTAAATTGGGAGCATTAAGGCATTAGATACGAAACACAGGGTTTTATTTTACTCCTGATTGGTCTTAAGCTTGAATACTTTTGATTTTTGCTTGAAGAATTTTGATTTTGGCTTCAAAACTCTGGATTGATGCTAAAGAGTCATATATTATTTGTTATTGATGCTTTTGACGTTCAACAAAATATGACCATTAGACAAATAACATATACCAACTGGTTCAAGATAAACGATGATATTCATAGATCCCTCTTTCTGGTACCTCTCATAGAGTATCGGAAAAGGCTTTCAAAAAACTCTTCAATAATATTGACAGCCACCAAGATCTGATCAATGCAAGAGTTCAAAATATGAACAGCACTCTAATTTTAGAAGACCTAGAAATATTATGCTCTAACGTACCTGAATACAATTTTGAAATTTTATATATTTTTTAAATTCTAACTGAATCCCTTTAACTTCTGGACATTGTCAATATTTTCATTCTTTTATGTTTACCATCACATGATATGAGAGGGCCAGTGAGTTACAATACTCTTCATCATTAGAAGAAGAAAGAAAAGAAGAAACTATATGCATGGGAGTGATGGAAAACTAATGAAAATAGTGGAGAAAGATGTCAATTGTAAAATAATAGATTTAAAAAAAGGGAAGTGTTTTGCATCTCGTCATTCTGGCCTGAAGGGAACGACGCTGGTACTACCAGACCCAACAGCTACCAGATGCTACTATAACCATCTGATATTTTTTTTTTTTATTGCCAAACACGTAACGGTTATTGTCTGAAGAAATTGATTCTGGGTCAAACAGAAACAACTGCTGATCAAGATGAGCCCATAAATGCGTTAATTTGTGCTGTAAAAATATATATATCAGAATAAAAATAAATACATCAGAAAACTGGTTTTGAATCTACTTTTAATTCCTAGTTCAATAAATTAATGTAAGTCTTTGTTAAGACGAAATGCCATTCACAGTTGATCAATCATTATCTCAAAGTTTTGAGGAGAATAAACTATAAGCCAAATTTATATATATATATATATATATATCACATATATACACACACACACACACACACACACATATATATATATATATATATATATATATATATATATATGTGTGTGTGTGTGTGTTTGTGTGTTGTTGTAGTTGGTTGTTGTGATAATGCAGCTGGCAATACAGAAATAGTTCTTCTTTATGTCATAAGAAAGGGCTGCATCATTGTTGCGCATTTAGCACTACCCGGAGGGGGCGTGTAGCTTGAAAGTGGGCTACGGACGCGAGAAACACTAACCCCACAACTCTCTACGATCCTACTAGATTGGGGCCTACTGTGTTTAAAGTGGATTCCGAAATACTACTAACATCTATGGCACCTCCAGGATTAGATCCTGAAACCTGTGGTACCTAGCGCCAAGTACCACAGGTTTAATAACGACGATATTAATATATATATATATATATATGATTATTATATATATTATGCATGAGACCAATGATTCATTTTATGATTGATTATTGATTACCCTTTTTATTAATTGATTAACTGAAATCCCATAACTTAAATCTAGGGGTGCACAATGTTCTATTAACAATGATAATTAATATTTCCTTTTTTATTACTAATATCATTTGTGTAGTTATTTTTTGTTTAAATATATAAACATTATTTTTTATCTATATTTGTGTACATTATTTTATGGCAATGCGTTTATTTCCTATCTTATAAGATTCTGGTACAAAACGAATCTATCCCAAGATATTTAAAGGTGTGATATTTTATTGAAGTGGCATTTTTATGGGTTATTGTATAGACACAGAGACTTAATTTTGATTTATTTATGTTTATATGTGATTAATTTGGTGGGGTGAGATAGTGTGAGTTCTTATCAGAAAAAAGTGTCTTACTATAATCGTGTAATGATTGTACTTAACAATGTTAATTAATTTTTTTTTATTCCACAACACAATAGTGTAATTATGACTTAATAAATAAATTATTACGTCAGAAGAATATGTTTAAATTCAAAATATGCACACATGAAGCCAATAAGAACCTCACACCAGTTTCAAATAGACTATAATTAGCTGCATAATTGCAGTTAAATAAATGAATGCAATCTTTACTATTCAGTTGATATCGTACATAATACAACAACAGTCTTAATTCCTTTGTTAAATATACATACATAAGAAAATATATTTTAAATAAATAAAATGTAATATAATTTTTTCAAAATTTTACTGTAAATGCCAATATAAAAATATATCATATAATATTATGAAATAATGATCGATCAACTTTGACCAATATTTCAACGAATTCCTTTGAAGAAGACGAAAACTTGCAGAAATTACTATATAAAAATTTAAAGTAGACTGAAAAGATTTTTTAAGTGTATATATATTGATTCTGATATAAGTTTCCAAAATTCAATGATTGAACTAGATTTATGCTGCATTTGAAACGTCTAATCCTATTTCATCTCTAATAACTACAATTTCTCCTTACTCGTCTGGCCACTCTATTCAATTTCCCAATTTTATTTTTCAATTTACCGGTATTATTTAGGGAAATTTGAAATTCCCTTTCAATAAGATTATAATCAAATGAATTTACAAAATAAACAGATGTAGATTTAAATCTTATGAAATATTCAAACCTTTATTGTATTTCATTTTTATTTTTATTTTATTTTATTTATTATTGTTATTTATTTATTTATTTTTTGGAGAATTTTCATCTTTTATGTGTAAGAATACATTTTGAATACTTTTTGTAATTTTTAAATAAATAAAATTCATTTTAAAATAACAAAAAAGCTTACAAATATTAACATTTCTGTTATTTAAGTAATTCTTGCCGAAAATAGTAAAATAGACAAAAAAACTAAACTTAAAATGTGTACAACTAAACACTTAATTAATTTACTTAACTTAATATTATTTACTTGATATTACTTATAATTACTTGGATTATTTCAAAAGGATTCAGTGAAAAATTCAATGAAATTTAGCTAATTGAAATTTATTTATTAATTTTGCTTCAGAAATGTGTATTTAATTATTGTTTACTGACAATTTCCAACCAATCGCCCACATTGGCGTATGAGGAACGGTGTTTATTTTTCTTTATAAAAAAAACATTTCAATATCTTCAATTTTAATTTATCACTCTATTTTTATGAGGGTGGGGGCTGTTTATCATTGACTTATGTTTCGCTTGTGTGCTTGAAAAAATTACAAATTTTTAACGCAAAAAAATAAGTTAATAATAATTTTTTTAATAATTAAAAATATCGTTTTAAAATTAAAACTTCAATGAAAACAATTTTACATATAATGCGCAAGGCTTATAAATTATAGCAAAAAACAATAGTAAGTAGCTTAAAGTTTTGTTGTATGCACAATCCACATATTATTGACCATAATTAGCAGTGAATATTGCTAATTTTTTTTTTTTTTTGCTTTAGTAAACATTTAATTGACAATATATACTACTATTTCCAAAAAGTAAGACCAACTTCAATTTAAAATTCCTGGGATTATGGAATTTCAATTTTTTTCTTTTTTAGGTCTCTGGCACTGCCTTGACATCTGTGTGAAATTTGCTGTCAAAATATTCATTAGTGCTCCAGTTACGTGTGGCTTTGTTAGATGCTAAAACTGATTCCGGCGATTTTTGAAATGCCTGAATTAATTGAGCGAAGAACTTGCATTCAATTTTGTTTGCGGGAAGGTATAGAATGTTACAGGAGGCATTCAGTGAGCAATCCTATATTGGAAATAAATGTTTATAATAAGTGGTAAAAATAAGTGGTATAAACAGTTCAAAGAAGGCAGAGAACGCGTTGAAGACGAAGAGCCCTCTGGTCGACCATCCACCTCAACTGATGAAACTCAAGTCCAAAAAAATTAAAGATTGGCTTGCAAACCATCGATTTACAATTAGAGACTTTGCTGAAGATGTTGGATTCAAAAGTATCGATGAATTCCATTTTGGGCCTCAAACACATCAAATCTCGATTGGTACCGAAAACACTGAATGCGCCAGATCACACTGCGTTGATTGTTCGTGGCTTTTTCTCCAAAAATGAAACCCATATCGTTCCACAACCCCCGTATTCACACCGTGTGACTCCTGGCTATTCCCTAAACTCAAAAGACCACTTCGGGGACACCGTTTTGAGTCGATTGAAGTGATTCAAAGTGAATCGCCGCTCGCTTTGAAGGTCATCTCTACCGATGACTTTTTAGCATGCATTGACGATTGGAAAAAAGTTGGCATAAGGGCATTGTGTCCGGAGGGAATTACTTTGAAGGTGGGAAGATAAATTTGGAAGTATAAATAAAGAGTTTTCGAAAAAAAAATAATTGGTCTTACTTTTTGTTCATAGTAGTATATATATTTTTAAATTGAAATCAAACTGATCACAAAGTGTAATTTTTCATCACATGCCACCAAAAAAATGTGTCTGTCATGTTTAGCGTGGTATATAAAGTATAAAGAACTAATATACTGTAGCGATGAACTTAGATAGTGATTAATTATCAACAGGCATATATCGATATCATGGATGAAAGGGATAAAATCCGAAATTCTTACGTGTACGAAAACCATCATTCATTATAAGGGATATAATGGAAAGAAAAGCACAGAACGAACAAAATGAGCAAGAGAGATAAACTATAGAAGAAAATATAGTACAGTTTTAGGAAGGAAGAATTTACGTTGATAAAAAAAAAAAAGGATAATTTTTTCGCATATATTATAAGTTGGAGGTGTTTTAAGATAGATATTAAATTTTATATACAGTATTTTTTATGTGACATAGATTCATTTTTATTTATACAATTGTAATATAATATGATTTAATAAAAAAAAATACGTAAATTATATGCAATGTTGTATTTCAATTATTTTTATCAAAAGTCTATTTATATTATCAAGTTTATTTATTTTTGTTTTATCAAAAGTGTATTTATATTATGAAGTTTATTTCAATTATTTTAACAAAAGTTTATTTATATTATAAAATATATTTAAATTATTTTTATCAAAATTTTATTTATACTATAAAGTTTATTTCAATTGTTTTATCAAAAGCTTATTTATATTACGTTATATATATTTCAATTATTTTATTAAAAGTTTATTTATAAAATAAAATTTATTTCAATTGTTTTTATCAAGTGTTTATTTAAATTATATTATCAGAAATTTATTTATATTATAAACTATATTTCTATTATTTTTATCACAAATTTATATACGCTATGAAATTTATTTAAATTATTTTTGTCAAACGTTTATTTATATTATATTAATCAACATAATTAATGCAGTATGTTTTAATAAAAAAAATGAAATAGAATTTGTAAACAGTTAGAGAAGATAATTAGCAGTAATATAAAAATTAAATATTTCATTGTATTTAAAAAAAAAAAATACCAGAAATATAAAATATCAGATTTAAAAAAAGTGATCTTGTTAAAAAAAGCAAAATAATAATTAAAATTATTTATCTAATTTGAAAAAATAATATCGCTTTCTTAGAAACTGATGTTTAAAAAAGGGATAATAAAAATAATCGAAACTATTTTATTATTTTTTGAAAATTATACTAAGATAGGTAAAATGCAGAAATTTCTTGTTTATATATGGTATTTATGTTATTCTTTATGCAATTATAATCATGGAAATGGTAAATTTTCCATTTAAAAATAAATGTAGCATGTGAATTATTAATATTCTATCATTTTTTACCTTTTCTAAAGAAACAACTTTTTTTCTTTGCTTTTTCTTCTACAAGATTTATTCTGAGTGTATTAGATTCAATCTTTTATTTAAGACTTAAAAAAATGATTTCACATTTTCATTAGTATATTTTTTTACTATTTATTTATCATTGTGACAACTATAAAAAATTAGTATATTATCCTGTATGTAAAGCGTAATCTTTTAATTTTTCTATATATAAAAAAGATTGGAATACATTCTTTTGAAAAATACACCTTTATTACGCGAATGTTAAATTTAACAAACTTAAAGAATTTAAACTCTTTACTTTTAACTAATTTATTTTACCTTACATGTTACACAATATAACTCACTATACAGATATCGAAATGAATATTTAAGTTATCATACGTAATTTGTTTAACGTGTATCCTAAAATCATTATTTTAAAATCCTTGTATTTAGGTATACAGAAGGAACAAATTATGTTTGCAAAATATTAAAATTTATTGAGCAAGACACTTAATACCATTAATGTCAATCAAATATATAATATTTTAATACACATATCTAAGAATATATTAATTACTAATTTTCCTTATGTTGAACTAAAAAAAAAAAGGTAACATTTCGCGATTATTATTCATGGTAAAATAAAAATATATACAATTCCAACATTTCTTTATTTTTTATGTTTTAACTTCTCCCATTTCTTTTTACCATCAAAAAGATTATTCACACGTTATACGCATAGCGTGTGAATAAACAGACTATAATTTACAGCGATTAGTATTTTTTTTTCTACAACATTGAAACTTTAATGATAAATTTATTATTGCAAAAATAATTTTACACCATGTTTTATTAGAGAAAAATGTATTTTATTCTCGTAATAAGATTTATTTTCTTATACGAATTTTTATTAGTTATGTATGTAAATTTAATTTGATTAGTTCCAAGAGCTATGCTACTATTAGTTTTTTATATAGACTTAGTACAGAAAATGATACAAAAATGTTCTTCATTTAACGTTATTTGTAATTTAAGGTTTTAAAACTTTTCTTCGTTAATAATTTGCTGGGGTTTTTTTTTTCTAAAAAAATTATTAGATTTCAAATAATTGAGCTCTTTAAAAAAATAATAGCAATAGTTAAAATAATTTGTCTTGTTAAAATAATTTGTCTTGTTAAAAAATAATATTGTTTTCATGAACATTGTTGTTTACAAAAAATCAATTTGTTGGTAATATCGAACAGTCCATTTATAAATTATTTATAAATTTAATATAATTTATGATCCAGTGCCATTTAAAATAATAATGAGACTTAAAATAAATGAGTTTTAGGTTTTTAGTCTCTATATGATTATAGTCTTTCGAAGACTGAAATGCAAGACAATGACAGTTCAATTTTTTTAAGGACAGAAATATTTTTTCCAAAAATATAATTGATATATTGGTATTTAATTAGTATATGGGGTTTACTCTGCGATTTTCTATATTCATTTGCAGCGAAAGATTTCATGAATAAAATATATCTGCATTGATTATCTATATATAATAACAAAAAAAATTAACTTTCACAAATTTAATATTACATAATTATATGAGGAACAAATATTTAATATATCTATATACATATATATATGCATACAGGGTGGTTATAATTAATGTCTCAATTTCAAAATGCTGTAAAAAAACCACTCATCACAATGACTTCCAATTTGAACTAAAGATACTTGAAGAAAGGGGAAAACTGTTCCTATGTAAACAGTGTATTAACAGATGGTGCTGTAAGCAGCATAAAGAAAGAGAATTCGGCTGTCAGTGATATTTCGAATCGAAATGACAACTTATTTGGCGTGAGTTGCCCGTTAAACCAACTATAGTGTCCAACGTGCTTGATTGTTTTGGGTTACTGACGGAAAACATTTCTTCCAAGTCATTCAACAGTTGTGACGCTATTAGTGGAAAGGCCATCCACCATGACAAGACCATACCAAATTTAATGGGTAAATCGGTGGAAGTGTTTTGATGCTATACCGTTTGCCGCTTCTTCACGTATCTTAAGTTCAAATTTGAACTTATTGTCACGAATAGTTCATTTTTTACAGCATTTTGAATGTGGGATTATAATTATGATCACCCTGTATATATATATATATATATATATATATATATTTTAAACATATGTTAAATTATTAACTATTATAAATAATATGTATATATATATATATATATATACATATTATTTATAATAGTTAATAATTTAACATATGTTTAAAATGACTTTGTCGTTAAAAGAGCTAACGGTAATAATATTTATAAATACGAAATATTCCTTTAAAATCTTCCACAAAATGTTAATTCCTTTAAATTTTCCAATAACATATTGCATAATATGAAATTGTATGTTATGTTATGTTATGTTATATATGATTCTGTATATATTCATTGTAAAATAAAAGCAAAATGTGCAGTACAACGGTAAATATAAGACGTAAAATACAATGATATTTTCGTAAAGCGCGCTCGGTTTTTTTTGCTTTTTTAAGTCATACTGTTTCGCCCTTCTTCAAGAATCTTCAGTACAAATTTCAAAATTGTGGCAAATGTTTATTTTTTACAGCATTTTGAAAGTGGGACTTTAATTATAATCACCTTGTATAATTATATATTTAAGTATAATATATATATATATATATACATATACATGCATTCATGCACATACATATACATACGTTCATGCATATACATGCATTTATGTATATATGTATATATATATATACATGCATATAACCCTATGCATTGTCTAAACATAGTGAGAAAGAAAACATAACTTTCTAGAGTTAGAAAGGGGCGAAGATGTATTTGAAAGATGACACCATCGACCCCGTACTAAAACCAGACATGAAAAAAGGAGACATCTTCGCATTCCCCATATTCGTTTCCTGACGGTTTACTCTACGATTATGTCACAAAGTAACTTGAAACATGGGTTGTTGACGCTTTCAGTGCCTTTCTCGCCAGACACTGATGCTACAAGGCAGAGAGGAACGGCAACATCTGCGGATAAAGGGCTTTTTTTTTATTTTAAATGTCGATATTTCTCTGTCGCCAACACCAAAGCATCTCAGAAAATGTGACAGCTGAAATGTTTGGGCCTGCTTCGTAGTAATATTTCATGCTGTTTCGAGCCGAATCTTTTGATGTTGGAGACAATAGATGGAAGTAAATATAACGGCGGCATATTGCAAGTGACTTTATAGTATACATAAAAAAAAATGTGTTGCTGACATGTCCGCGTTTAATCAATTCTGTTGACCCACAAATAGTGTTCGGACCAAAAATATCTAATGTTACAGTTAAAAGGGCTAAATTACCAACAAACTAGTTTAAATTATACAAAACTGCTAACTAACTAATTTACCTAATGAATAAATATTATTTAAGAAAAATTAAATACATTTTTATGTAGTGTCAACATTTTTTTCAAGAATTTTAATATATACATGTTTTATTCATTTTTAATTAAATAGAATGTAAAAGAATTTAATTATGAAGTCATAAACTCGATTTAGGAGTTTAATTGCTCGTATGACCACCATATAATATAGCAGTTTGTTTATGCAAATGTATTTTTTTTCTTGAATGTAAATATTCATAGGATTAATACAATAATTTTAGCCAACATTTTGCTTCGCTTTTAAAAAACAATTTTTTTTTTAATTTTTAAGTTTTTTTATACAATTTCATAACAACAACGATATAGAAATTTAAAAAAAATCCGAAAATTAAATGAAATGAAATGAATTTATACATAAAAAAATTTCAAGTTTATTTTTATAACACTTCCTTCATTACACTAAATTTTCTTGAATTATTATTTTTTAATTACCATAAATTTTTTTTCACTTATTTTAAATTTAAAATTCCTCATACTTTAACACGGATTTTGAAAATGCTTTACTATTTTTAATTGCCTATCGTTTTATTACCTAAACCATAAGAATAATTTATTTTGATGAATAATTAAACTAAAGCAACCCTTTTACTATATGATGGATTTTAATGTTAAAAAGACCATCTAACTGTGTTTAAAATAAATTTTTTCCTAACTGGATAACGCCCTTGTTGATATTCGAGTATGCGGACTGTAGCGCAGCATACCGAGATGGTTGTATTCGAGTAAATGATCTATGGTGCAGTATACTGGGATGTACTGTTGCAGAGTCTGGAGGATGCTGCATAAAAATGGTATGCATCCATAATCAACTTCGTTGCCTTTGTTTATGTTACATTCATTAATATACCGCGTATTCACTTGCGTAGTGTCCTTTCATTCTACACTACCACAGTTTTTTCTACATTACGGTGTTAGAAAAATATTTCAAATCATTTATTGCTATGTCATTCCAAGCTCACTTGATGTACCTTACTCCCTCCTAAAAATTCCTAAACCTGGTGATCTATGAAAATCCTGTATGGCCTAAAATAAATTATATTATATTAAAGTTGGGTTGATCTAAGTTGGACAGTTCTTGCTGATTTCTCATAATTACGAGGCAAATTGTATTATTGTATACAGTAATGATAATTATTCACGAGTGTATTATGACATTAAAATTAATTTATTATAATTCACAAATTAGCTTATAGAATTTTAAAGTTTATTTTCATATAAATTATATCATATAAATCATATGTCATTTTGAGTCGACTAAATGCAGCCTACCTTCTTACAGTCTCTATATCTGGTGATATAAGACAATCCTGTTTAACTTAAAGTAATATATATTAAAGTTGATTAAATGTTCTCGCTGAACATTTTTAACAAACTATACTATCATGTATATTAACGAGCTGATTGATCATCAGTTAGCTTTGTAAAGTTCCTTTATTATCATTCACAAATTAGCTAATTTAATATTCAAATTCATATTCATATAAATTATTTCGTATACGTCATATGTGATTTCGAGTTGACTAACTGCATGCTCCAATTCCTAAAATTTTATAAATCTGATGATCTAAAGACAATCCAGTATGACATAAAATAATCTAGTTGGTTCTCATATTATCAGGACAAATTGTATTATTATACATATTAATGAGTGTACTGATCATCAGGTCTTTTTTTAAAAATGAAATTCCTTTGTTATCATTCCCAAAATAATTAATTTAATATTAAAATTAATCTTACTATAATGTATTTCGTATGTATCACATGTTATTTCGAGTCTACTAAGTGTGTCCTAATCTTTTTAGAATTTCCTGAATCCTTGATAATCCAGCATAACAGAAACTAATCTAGATTAAAGTTTTTTGGGATCTATGGTTCTTGCTGGTTCTCGTATTATAAGAAATATTATGGAGCAAAATTGTATTATTATATATTAAAACGAGTAATATTGACGTGTGTATAATAAAAATAAAATTCATTTACTATAATTCACAAATTAGCTTATAGAATATTAAAGTTCATTTTCATATAAATTATAAGTCATTTCGAATCGACTTAGTGGACACAACCCCTCTTTCAGTGCCTAAATCTGGTGATCTGAGACAATCCTGTTTGATTTAACGTAACCTACATTACAATTAGTTCATGTTGGTTGGCTTGGTCTTGCTATCTTGACCTTGCTATATGATCTGGCTATCGTATTTACAAGACAAACTGTATTATTATGTATCTCACGGAGCTTATTGATCATCAGTTCGGTTTATAACAATAAAGCTATTTTTATTATCAATCACAAATTAGCTGATTTAATATTAAAATTCATCTTCATATAAATTATATACTATGTTAGTATATAATGTCATATATCATTTCGAGTCGACTAAATGTAGCCTACCCTTCATAGAAGTTCCTAGATCTGATGATCTAATATAATCGAGTATGACATAAAATTATCTATATTAAAGTTATGTTGGTTCCATGGTTCTTCCTGTTTCTCGTATTATAAAGACAAATTATATTATTATTTCATATTAATGAGTGTATTGATCAGGAGGTCGCTTTATAACAGCAAAGTTCATTTATTATCATTCTAATTATTAATTATTATTGTTATTTAACTACTTCTATACATATTGTCACTCAACTTATGCGACAATAAAATGAGAATTCAATAATTTTCAAAATCCTTATCTCATTTTCAGACTGATTTCATTCCTTCCACCTGATAGAGCCGCTTCAAAGCAAAAGGAACAAAAGCATTGTTATCTGCTGCCCAAAGAAGCGATATCAGTTCCATTAAATGAGAGATTATAATGGAATTAATGTCGATAGCTGTTTCAACTCGTTAAGGTGCAACTGGCACTTACATGCTGAAAATCAATAGCGCGCTTGGATGGTTCGCGCGCTTACCAGACAAATATTGATTATCAGCTCGCTTTGTTATGCTAATTATCTATCCGTTTTGAATTAAAGCATCACATTTTTAATTTTCGGAAAGATTTATGTCCATATTTTTAAAGGTAAGGGCTTCTATGAGAATCATTTTCTAAGACAGAAATAATTGCTCCTAATTTATTAAAGGGAACTTTTGGAGTAAATATTGCATGATAGATCCTTACAAAAATTAAAAAAGGGTATTAAAAGCTGGTGCAATAATTAATGAGCGATTAATTATTAAAACATAGAAATTTTTTAAAAATATCAATAATTAATCTCACAAATATAATTAAAATTGAAATAAATTAAAAATAAAATGAAATAGAAGGATTTAATATTAAATAATGTATATAAATTATAAACATAAAATTACTTAAAATGCACAAGTGTATATATTCACCTATATGCTTTGTATAAGCTCCTATATACAATTGACTCCCAACTATTTGATTTTATAGACATAACTGTCTAATGATTATTTACAAATCATTTATTACTATTTTATCTAATTTAACATTTATGTATAGCGTGAATGTATTTTTAGTTTATTTTGGGGTAAAAGAACTGAAAAGTTTACACTTAAGGTTATGACGGAATATATTAATTTTGAATGAATATGTGTATCGTAAAATATAATTATTGAATATGCTGTCAAATTGAATAAATTGGGTTGTAAAAATGTATATAGAACAATTATGTTGAATTATTTATGTAGCTTATAATATTTATACTAAAATTAAGTGATTCACAGTCATTTCTGGAAAAAAGAAAATTGTTTTAGCACATACAAAAAGTGTCAACTATTAAACCTGATAAGATGTAACAACTGATATTTGTTAACTTTTAAACATAATTGAACTAAGTAAAAAAGAATAATCAAAGTAAATTTACTCTAAATCTCTGCCAATAAGATGCTAGTTGAAAATGAGTTCTTACAAAATAATTTTAATTAGAATTTCCTGTTTATTCTGTGAATTTCTTTGCTCATTCTCTATCTCCATTAAATACTTTATTTATGCTCGTCAGACATTTTAGTAAAGTGCTGATTTCAGACTGAATGTCTTAATTCTTTATATAGTAATATGGCTTTAAATTCGATAATAAATAAAAATCTTATTTTTTTATTATGCAAAAAATGGATGAGTTTTCTTCCATCACTTGATTTCAAATATTATTGTTTTCAGGAATTAATTTGTCTTTAATCTCGATAAATCATATAGATCTAGATGGATTAGATTAATCTAGATGGCCGTTAGTCCCGATTATAGAAATACAGATCGCTTTTTAATGCGACAAGTTAAGCGATTATAATATATAATTATTAGTAAGCGATGTAATCATTGTATTTATTCATTTACGATTTCAAAATGATCATTTTTTTTTGGATTATAAGATATTTATGTTAATTATAAAATGCATAATTTTTCATGTCTATTGTTTTTGTACAAGTTTCTATATATTTTTTCAATGGAATGCACAAGATATAGTAAGAATAATATACATATATATATATATACTTGCATGTTCTGACGTCTCGATGGTTATGGCGCTCTAAACACCAAGCACGAAGGTTAGTATATGAAGCTATATACACTCAGGAGCCAAAACATTATGACCACCCCTACATTTTGCAATGAACTCGCCTGGATGACATGGAAGGCACGTGATCAGGTGGAAGTGGTATTTAACTGCTGGAGAGTCTGAAGAATCAATCTTTCACTTACTTCTGTGAGTGATGGGAAAGGCTGTGGATCTAAGCGACTTTGATAGAGGGAAGATTGTAATGGATCGAAGGCTCGGAAAGAGTATTTCCGAAACTGCACGACTCGTGGGTTGTTCGCTATCTACAGTGGGTTGTTCGCTACTCATGCAAAGTGGATGAATGACGGTAAAACCAGCAGTAGACGACATGGTGTTGGACGTCCACACGCTATCAAAGAAAAAGGTCGTCGGAGACGGTCTCGCATGGTGAAGCAAAACCGGAGCCAGACAGTGACTCAACTGACAGCAAAATACAATGCAGGGCCAAGTAGAATAATATCGGAGCACACTGTTCAGCAGACACTATTGGATATGGGGCTATGCAACAAACGTCCCACTCGTGTGCCTTTGCTGACCAAGCGTCATCGCCAACTGCGCCTGCGCTGGGCCCGGGAATATCGTGACTAGTCCATGGATCAGTGGGAGAGAGTTACCTGGTCAGATGAATCACGGTTTGTCATTCATCACGCCGATGGCCGTGTCAGGATACGCCGTCTTCCAGGCGAACAGTTGCTCCTTCAATGTACAGTAGGTCATACACACGCCGGTGGTGGCGGTATTATGCTTTGGGGTATGTTCTCTTGGGCGTCTCTAGGACCTGTGGTTGCGGTAGAGCAGACCATGAATGCTACAAGATATCTGAACTTCATTGCAGACCAGTTGCACCCTTACATGGTGTTGTGACTGAAAAACGTAACTTCTTCTTTGGTTATAAAACACGTTTATTAATGCAACACAATAAAGAAATTAAGTTTTTGAGTCACAACATCTGGCGTCCACGACAGGACCTGAAAGATCAGTGCCAGTCACTTCAAATGCAGCAACACAATTAATTCTATTAGCAGGAAGTGGAGCGGGACCGTCTGGTACCATAGGCCTTAATGTATATCTCTTGCACGTGAGACACTTTTGTAAAACTTCTCTGACAATCCTCCGACCCCGAGGAATCCAAAAAAGGTTCCCGTAGATGAGACAGAGTAGTTTGCACGCCAGCATGTTGAAGTTTCTGATGAATGTAATCAATAAGTCTTCTCACAATGGGATGATCTGGTAAAAAGGTTGGTCGTACAAAATCTTCCGGATCTTCTCCTAATATAAGCCTGGATTTTACCTTCAATATCTTATTTTTTTTTCGTAAAACTGTATTGTTTGGGAGTATTTCTCCTGATTATCAGTTGGCCATTCTGACTGTATTATTCGTATCAGAGCTTCTTCGGCATTTTGAATTTCTTCGTATGATAGCTCTTTTGTCAGCTTATAAGAATTTACCCTAATATTCTGGCAAAATCTCAATATTCAAGCTATCATGCGTATAATTCTTGCATAACTCGAAAAGTATAGAAGTCTGTTTCCAAAATGTTCTTTGGTATCAATATTAAGATTCACAACAACAGACTTTCGTCGTTCTTTCATTGCTTCCTCAGGAAGAGTTATCTCAGTGTAAGGCCAAAATTCTGGAGGTTCGTAGAGCCATTTTGGGCCCTCCCACCATTTAATTTGTAAAGGTTCAAACCACTTACATGATCGCGAAGGTAAATCAGCTGGATTAACATCTCCAGGAACAAATCTCCAATCTTCCACATTTGTGAGTTCTCGTATTTCCTTTACTCTGTTACCCACAAATGTATTCCAAGGCTCTGTATTAGTAATCCATCCCAGAACTATCATGGAATCTGTCCAGAAATATGTCTTCAAAGGCAAATCAAGAGCTTCTAATATTGTCGAAGCAATTCTAGATCCAATGGCAGCTCCTAAAAGTTCTAATCTGAGTATTGTTGGTTTCTGAGCAGAAGCTACTCTAGCCTTTGCTGAAATCAATGCGACTTTCACCTCTCCTTCATCTTCACATCGTAGAAAAGAACAGCAGGCATACTCATGAGCCGAAGCATCAGTAAATATATGTAAAGGAGCTTTTTTGAAATTTCCGTACAATATCCTGCGAGGAATTCGACATTTCTCAATGAGAGCAATATGTTTAGCCCATCGTCGTTAAAGTAGTTGCATATCAAAATCTTTCTCCCTCCGGAACAGAAGTGTTATCTCAAGGACTGTTTGGTGGTGGAATTTCACCTACTGCTGAGCATAGCAGATTTTCAATAACTGTTGAAATTTCGGATTGCAAATATTCGACATCAGTGGCTCTTCTTGATCAACCGAAGATTTGCTTAATTTTACCAAGAATACGTGAGAAAACCTTGCTTACTAAACTTGCTTCCCGAGGCATTGTATTGGCCGATGTTGAAAGAGATACACCACCTATAAGAATTCTTCTAGAAACTGATGTGGATGGAAGCATTTTGACCGGAAGAATATAGGTATTTACATCTGGTTTGTCGGCTGTAGAAACTTTATTAGGTTGGACAATTTTAGGATTAGGAAAGAAAAAACAAGTGATTAACATGGTCACATTACCTTTGCAAACATTTTGAACTGCCAAAAATTTGGGATCTAGAAGTTTTGGACATAAAAGATACAGTGGAAAGAAAAAATAAGACCTCCAGAAAAAAGAAACTCTGATCCATTTCAAGGAAACCATAAGACTTCAAGAAAAACAACGATATGAAGTTGCATTACCTTGACTGGCTGGTCAGCCACCTGTTTATGATAAGTATGATGTGGATGAATGTAAACTACGCTCAGTTACAAAACGTCTAGTGAAAGAAAATATCAACGAAGTTTACGATGATGTCCTGAGGCAATGGCAGAAAGAGGGTATAATAGAAATTATACTAGAGAATGAAATTTCGAAGCCAGGCCATTACCTTCCTCATAGGCCCGTCATCAAATCATCAAGCCTTACAACTAAGGTTCGCCCAGTTTTTGATGCATCCTTCTCCGAAGTACGGTCCTTTGCATTGCGCTGCTATAAAGAAAACTGCTCCCACGGTTTGGAATTTTCAATGTTTGAAAGATTTTATTTTCAGAGAAAAGGGATAGGATTTGAAAATTATTCTTGATCACTATGTCTGATTCTTCTTGATAACGATTTTCTGAGTTTTGCTTTGAAAATTATTCTTGAATATGTCTGATGTAAAATACCACCAGATAAGGACCAGAATCTCACTGAGATCCCCCAAAACATAAACACTGGGGTTAGGCCCACATCTCCATCGAGAGTCAATGTCAGTGAGGATTTCCTCTACGACAATATGGAACTGATTACCGAACTACACACCTTTCAATCGCAACTGGAGCACCTGCACAATTGCATGCAGGCTGCAACCAACAAAAATCAGGACCCTGAACTGACAGCCCAAACCAACGCACTAGTGCTGAAGGTTGAGGAGCTCATCAACAACCTGGGAATCCCATTAGGGAAAATACCAGCGACACCTGCGGAAGCAGAAAAGATAAAACTATCAGTAGAGGAGAGGAGAAATCCAAAACCCTCAACATCAATGGCACCCGAGGTCTCACAAACCGAAGGACTCACCGCCAAACAAACAAATGCCAAAACTGATCGGACTAAAAAACCGAAAAGAAGGATGGAGGACGAAGATGGTTTCATCTTCCCCGCCAAGCACTTGATTGCCAAAGGTACCACTGCAGGAGCACTTAAAAATCCGCAGATAAGTACTACTAACTCCTTCCTTTCCACTAACCACACACCCGAGGTGGCTGACGAGGACGTGACCCCCACTGAGCAATCCGTGCGGAAAATAAGACTCCCGCCTTTCTTTGTAAAAACTGTCGCTAATTGGCCGAGCATATGCATCCTCCTAAAGGCTGTTGCTCCTACTTTACAATCAGTACTTTCAAGAGACAGATTCTTGAAATTAACAGTTGGATCTGAGACAGAGCACATTCGACTTAAGAATAAGCTCGTTCAGCTAGGTCTTGAATTTAAGTGTTTCAACTTGAAACAAGACCGACCATTAAAGATCTTGATTCGAGGCTTACCATCATGCACCTCAAAAGAGGCAGTAGGCTCAGCTATTACGGCGCTAGGCCACAAGGTACTAGCAGTAAATCAATTAATGAAAGGGAATAAGAGGCCTATGCCCTTATTTTACATCCAAGTGGTCAACTCACTCACCGCGGAGGAGATTTATAGAGAGACCGCCCTGCTAGGCATAAGGATTAGTGTAGAGCGATACCAGGGTAGGAACAGGGTACCTCAATGTTACAGGTGCCAAGGCTTCTTTCACTCGAGTGTAGCATGCCATCTCCCAAAGAGATGTGTCAAATGTGCTCAGCCTCATGATGCGAGGGACTGCACGCTAAGACTTGATCAATCGCTAAAATGTGCGAATTGCTCAGGGGACCATCCGGCGAACTGGCGCCAATGCCCCCGATACCCCCAGAAAAATCCTAACCGTTTTCTAAATACTGAAAATCCCATTCCTAAAATGGATAAAAAGGCCCAAAGAGTGCCTCCAAAATATGTAAACAACAATGTAAACAAACCCATGCCAATGCCCCAACCCAGGACTCAGCCACCTGTAAGCAACCGGAATTTTGCCGACGTCATTGCAGGACGCGCACAAAAAATAGCTCCGCCCACTGAAGCACCGCTGAACAAATCAGCAATGGAGTTTTTCAAACTCCTATTAGCATACATGGACGATGAAAGTATCGATTTCGACCAGCTGCTGGAAGCAGTAAGATTAGCGCTTCCCACACTTAACACCATAACAGATCACCATGAGAAGGCAGTAACCCTTCTCAAATTCTATAGTATGGTTAGGAAAAACAACTGTTAAACATGCTCTCTTTCAATAGAATAAACCTGCACTCTCTTCGGATCGGCTACAGGAATGCCAATGGCATCTGCCGACAGCTACAAGAAGTCAAGGAGTTTGTTTCCGAACATGATCTCGATCTTTTTCTTATTCAAGAGACTTTTTTACATCCAGGGCAAAACCCGCAAATTCCAAATTTTACACTGTACAAAAATGATAGGATAGTCACAAACGCTAGTCACGCACGAGGCGGCACATGCATTTATATTAAAAATACACTCACTCACCATCAAGTGCCTACACCAACATTAATTGCTACCGAAGCAACGATCATTAAACTAAAACTAAGCAACGCCAGTTCTGTTGTTATAATCTCTTACTACCATAAACCACACGGACATACGCAAGTGGCGGACCTAGAAAAACTCGCAAAAATACACAATAACATCATTTTCGCCGGGGATTTTAATGCTACACACACCTCGTGGAATAACCTTAAAAATAGCTCTAGAGGTAACTGCTTAAACAGATGCATCAATAAGAATAATTTTAAAATCATCGCGCCTACAACAGCAACGCATATCGATTATAGGGCCAACGTCCCGCACAACGTGCTCGATTTCGCTATATTTAAAAACATTCCTTTTCCTACCACGACGACGGTTCTTCACGAACTTAGCTCTGACCATCTACCGTGCATTCTCGATCTTAAAACAGATACGAACCCTCATTCTACGCCTAACCTATTCGTCACAAACTGGAACGACTATAATTTTAAACTTCAGCATACCAATTTAAAACCTTTTAATATTAAAAACGAAGATGACGCCGATAAAGCCATTGAAAACCTCACCAAAGATATGTACGCAGCTTTAAATCATTCTTCAAATCATAAATACCTAACCCAAAAAGGGCGAATTCCAAAAAACATCAAAACGCTAATTAAGAATAAAAATTATATCAGACGGCTCTGGCAAAGAACCAGGGACCCGGCGCTCAAAACAAGTTTTAAAAAAATGGAAAATAAAATCAAAACCCGCGTAATCGAATATAAAAATTCGGTGTGGGAAAAACACACAGATGCATTAACCGAAAATAAGACCGCTTTTTGGAAGGAAGTAAAACGTCTTAAAAACACTAGAAATAACATTCCACCCCTCGGATTGGATGACAACAACATGGCAATAACCCCGGCCGATAAGGCCGAAAAAATTGCAGATTGTTGGAAGCACCAGTTCGAGCTGAACCAAAACACCAGTAATGAATCCACAAATAATCTTATTATTTCAGAAACGGACAAGTATTTTAATACTCCGCATGTTAATTTTATTCACAATGTAACCGCTACAGAAGTTATAAATTTTATTAAAACTCTTAAACCTAAGAAAGCCGCAGGCATCGATAATATTAACTCTAACATGATTCGCTTCCTTCCAAACAAATATCTTTGGTGGCTAGTTAACATCTTAAACGAACTCGTAAATCTTTCTTATTTCCCGACGGTCTGGAAAACCGCTTTAATCTCACCCATTCATAAAACCGGCACTGATCCGAAAAATCCGGCTAACTATCGTCCAATTTCCGTTTTAAGCACTCTTAGTAAAGTCTACGAACACGTCATTTTTAACCGCCTAAATTACTTCTGCGACAATAACAACATCATCATCCCGGAGCAGTTTGGTTTTCGGAAAAGCCTTAGCACAACCCACCAACTGCTCAGAGTGGTAGAATTAATACACCACGGATACAACACCGCAAGTCTAACCGGTATCCTATTTCTTGACATCGCGAAAGCGTTTGACAAGATATGGCATACCGGTTTGTACTTCAAACTCAAAAAATTGAATTTTCCACTGCCGCTAACTTTTTTGATCAAATCTTTTCTCACTAACCGAAACTTCAAGGTTAAAGTTAATCAAAACATATCCACTGCCAGAAGTGTTGAAAGTGGACTTCCGCAAGGATCGATACTTTCACCACTTCTGTTCAACATATACGTCAACGACTTCCCGAAGGACGACTTAATCAACACCGCAATGTACGCAGATGACACCGCTGTCATCACGCAACACACACACATTTTTACGCTAATGTTCAGACTCCAAACATACATCAATAGACTCCAGACATGGCTTTGCCTATGGAAAGTTAAGGTTAACACCAGTAAATGCGCACTTTTGATTTTTCACAACAGACGCCAATTTAACGTAAACCAACCGCTTTATATCTTTGACGAACCAGTCCCGTTCGTAACTAATTACAAATATCTAGGAGTTACCTTAGATAGAAAACTTATCTTTGGACAACACATTACCGAAAAAATCAAACAAGCCAATAAAGCTTTTTACTCACTCTTACCACTGATTTCTTGGAAAAGCAAGTTATCAATCGGAAACAAACTTCTTGTTTACAAATCTGTAATCAGGCCTATCCTGACCTATGCAACACCCATTTGGATTAATGCTACCGTAGCCAACCTGAGGAAACTGCAGGTCTTTCAAAACAAAGTTCTTATGCAAATTACCAATGCTCCTTATTACTACAATAGATCGCGTATCCATTCCGAGCTAAAAATCAATCCGATACTTAATTATGCCAAAAAGCTTGCCGAAAACTTTATTATTAAAATTCCATCATGCAACAACCCTACTATGATTAATTTACCGGAGTACCAACAAAATAAATGTAACAAAAAAAGACCACGTGCTATTTTCGAACACGATTTTCAAAGTTTTCCTATCCCTAAAAGGGTTAAATTCGACCCAGGATAGAATTGTAAACATTAACTCTTTTTCTGCCAGACTCACCGATTCGTCTCTCCGCTCTCGCCACAACTTCCAATAAGGAAGCTCTCTTTGTACTAACTCCGCCCACCGAGGTACTTATAGTCATGACCGAGTTGCTTACACCACCTTTCCTGTTCTCTTTCTCCTTGTTTAGGAATCAACTTTTATGCACTGTGCAAAGACATAATTTTAAAATTAAATTCTATCCTTCTTCCTTGTTTTGTTTAATTTAGCAAACACATTATTACTAAGAGCCTGCTGCTTTTTATTTTTTAATCCTTTTTTAATTCCTACATATGTTTTTAATTTCTCTTATGCAGCATTAATATTAAATTTTAATCGGAGGTATGGGGTCTAACCCCAGGAACTCCAATAACAAACACAACTTTGACTGGCAACTACAATAAAAGGGGTGGATTTGGTTTTGGTTCGTATTCTAATAAGTAGTAATAATACAGAATGTTGAATCTGTTAAGATATTATTTTTCATCAATAAGATGTACGTATTATATAAGTAAATCATGTACAAGGATTTATACATCTATATATAGCCTCATCATGTATCATCATCTCTTTCTTGTGTTCCATTATTAAGCGTGTTTTATAACCAAAGAAGAAGTTACGTTTTTCAGTCACAACACATGGCCTCTGTTTTTCCAGCTGGAAATGGAATGTTCCAACAGGACAACGCCCCTTGTCACAAGGCTAAAATTGGGTTGGAGTGGTTCCAGGAACATGATGCTGAATTCCAGTTAATGTCCTTTGCGCCTAACTCACCGGATCGCAATCCGATAGAAAACATTTGGGATGTCCTGGGACGGCAGCTCCGAGTTCAAAGACATCCAATTCGCAATATCTCGGATTTGCGTGACCATTGCTTAAATATCTGGTACAATCTGTCTCCGGCCATCTACCAAGGACTTGTGACATCCATGCCAAGGCGGGTTGAAGCTGTGTGGCGCGCCAAAGGTGGGCCAACTCGTTATTGACAGTCATAATGTTTTGGCTCTTGAGTGTATATGAATTACATGAACCAGCACGAAGGAGAGTTGCATTCTGAAATTTGACATGAGAAGGGTTCTATCTTAGATGATTATAAATCGGATGGAAGAAAGAAAAAATTCCCGTAATTATTTTATAATTTTGATTGCAGTGTAACGTAAACATATTTATAGTATTGTAAATTGTGCATATTCTTTCACTTACATAACAAAGCTATAAAAAGAAGAGATCTTCAGATTTGAATTTTTATCAATATGCGATGGTCACTTTGAACTATCATGTGCAATTAACACACACACACACATATATATATAATGGGATATCTATATAGCCAAAATAAGGATGTTATGCATATACATTTATAAACTGGGACCGGAATATATATACAATTCCTTTTTTTATCTATGCAATTCCTAATTTCATAAAATTTAATTATTGTGATGCAAATATATTTCATGGGAAACTCTTGTGCTTCTTTTCAAAACTAAAAAGAAGAAAAGAAAAGAACTTTAAAGAAAAGGAAGGTAAAAACAGAGTACAAGAAAACCGCATCCACCGAGGCTTCTTAACATTCAACAGAAGCGGCATCGGGACGACACTCGATATTTTATTGAACACGCCGCCCGAGTTTCTCTCTCTCTTCTTTTCTTTCTCTTCTTCTTCTTCACTCCCTCTTATACTTCTCTTCTTCTTTTTTCTTTTCTTTTTCTTTAGAAGTATCATTTGATTATGGAACGACTTAAGGTTTTGCAATCTATCCCTACTTACCAAGAAAATAATAAGAAACGAAATTGTTGTGGAAAATGAGGAAGATGAGGAAAGTTGGGGTTGCACCGTGGGGAGAAGGAAGGACGCAGAAACAAGCAAGAGTTTGCAAGCAAGGGTGGTCTTTTGTATCGATTTCTGGCCAATGCTTATCCATCCTAATAACACACGAGAGCAAATAAATCCGTGGGGAAAAAGTAATAAAAAATCCCTCCCTGTACAATGAGGAGAGGGAAGAAATAACACGCCTCTAGTGATGTGTTATTTTCATCTTAATTCATTGAAAGAGAAATTTTCTGACGGGGGGTAAGGGAAATGGGCGGAGGGTGATATCATCTTATTTGTAATTCGTTATTCCTTATTTTCTGCGTCCGGTTTGTTCTGTGGGCTTTTGAATCAAATTATAGTCATAGGAGATGAGGGGATGATATCATTTGAAGTTAATTATTTGTCCGGAGTGTATCATTTTACTCATATTTTTATTTATTTTTAAAAAAACAGTAAGAGGTAATTTATTTAGCAAAGCATGGGTTTCTTAGCGTATCTTAAAAGATGCGTATGTCGTCCATTTATAATTTTAACTTGGGTTTTATGGTAATTATAATGGTCAAAAACAGTAAGTAAAAGTTACTATTGAATTATTTTTCAACTGTTAGGAACAAAATTAATTCATAGGAACAAAAATATATTCAGCATAATTATTTAGTTTCCAAAGATGAATCAAATATCTTTCTATACACACAAACACACCTACCCACCCCCACTCATTCGCATTACATGTATATATGTATATATGGTCTTTTCAATGTTTGCCCATTAAGAAAATTGTTATTAATCTTATAACGAATACATAAAATTCCCCAAGTATATAGTTTATTTTGCAGTGTATTCCAAGTTATTGTTATGTAACACTAATTTTTGACATCAATTAGGAGTATAATTATATAATTTGTCCGTAATATGAAATTTTTTTGTGATATCAACTTAATAGAAAAAAAAATATATATATACGTAAAATGAGATTTATCTACAGACAAAATAGGCATGGTATACATATACCTTTATTAAACACAATCAGAATATATATAGGATTCCTTTGTTTTATATATGCAATTCATTATATATATATATATATATATATATATATATATATATATATATATATATATATATATATATATATATATAGTACTGAAGTTAGAAGTACGTTATATATATATATACTATATAATGTAAAAAACATGATTATCATTAACAGCAATGATTTAACGACGAAATCCTAATTATCAATATTATAAAATTTAATTATTGTGAGCCAAATATATTTCATGGGAATCTCCTTTGCTTCTATTCAAAACTAAAAAGAAAAGAAAAATAAAAACATTAAAGAAGAGGAAGATAAAAACAGAGTAAAAAAAAAATGCATCCACTGAGGCTTTTTAACATTCAACAGAAACGGCATCGGAACGACTCTCGATATTTTATTGAACCCGGCGCCCGAGTTCATCTCTCTTGTTTTTCTACTCACCATCTCTCTCTCTCTCTCTTCTTTCTTTTCTTCTTTTTGTCTCCCTCTCTCATACTTCTCTTCTTCTTTTCTTTTCTTTTTCTTTAGAAGTATCATTTGATTATGGAACGACTTAGGGATTTGCAAGCTCCCCCTGCTTCCCAAGAACATAACAAAAAACGAAATTGTTGTGGAAAAGGAAGAAGATGGAAAAAGTTGGGGGTGGGGGTGCACCGCGGGGAGAAGGGTGGATGCAGAAGAAATTGCCAGTAGGGTGGTCTTTTGTATCGATTTCTGGCCAATGCTTATCCATCTTAATAACACACAAGATCAAATGCATCCGTGGGGAAAAACTAATAAAAAAATCCCTCTCTGTACAATGAGGAGAAGGAAGAAATTTTCTGACGGGGGGGGGCAAGGGAAACGGACAGGGGTTGATATCACCTTATTTGTAATTCGTTGTTTATTATTTTCTGCGGCCGGTTTGTTTTGTAGGGTTTTTGTATCAAATGACAGTCGTATTAGATGAGGGGATAATATAACTTTAAAGTTAATTATTTCGTTCGGAATGTATCATTTTACTCATATTTTTATTTATTTTTAAAAAAAAACAGTAAGAGGAGTTTATTATCTACTCATTCGGGTTTTTTTCTTCTCATTGTATTTTAAAAGATACGTGTGTCGTTTATTTTTCATTATAACTTGGATTGTACGGCTCAATATAATGGTAAAAGACAGTAAGTCAAAGTAACTATTGAATTAGCTCTCTCTGGGAGGAACAAAATATCATATTGGATCAAATCTTTTTAAGTATAAATGTTTAGTTTTTTGAAGATGGATTAAATAATTTTCTGTACAGACAAAAACACCTACCCACCCAAATACATACATGCATGTGTATATATATATTTATATGTAGGATCATTTTAGTTTTTACCCATTAAGAAAAATTTTATTAATCATAAAACGAATCCATAACATTCTGCAAGTATACGTATAGTTTATTTTGCAATATATTTCAGGTTAATTATTTTGCACTAAATTCTAAGTTATTGTTATATAACACAAAATTTTGGCATTCATAAGGAAAATAATTAATTAATGTGCCCATAATATGAACTTGTTTTGTGATATCAACTTAACAGAAAATATATAGACAACAGAAAATATATGGCTTATATATAGGATTCCTTTTTTTTATCGATGCAATTCATTATATACGTATATATATATTTATATAAATGTGATTTGTATATGGACACTATAGGGATGGTATACATATACATTTATAAAATGGAAGCTAAATATATATAGTATTCATTGTTTTATCTATGTAATACATTATATACATACATTTATAAAATATTAGTACATAGACGAATAAGCGATGGTTTACATATATATTTATAAATTGGGAGCTGAAATATATAGGATTTATTTTTTATCTATTCAATTCATTATATGTAATATCAAAAATATAATTATTATTAAAATCATTGATTTAACAAAGAAGTACTAAGTGGGCTTATATCATAAAATTTAATTATTGTGGGATGGTATAAATATGCATTTATTAAATGGGAGCAGAATGTATATAGGATTCATTTTTTTCTCTGTTATTCTATATATATATACATATATATAATGTACAAAAAATAATTATAAAATTTAATTATTGTGACCAAATAAAATTCAGAGGAAACTTTTTTTGCTTCTAAGAAATGCATCCACTGACGTTTCTTAACATTCAACAGAAGCGGCATTGAAACGACAGCCGATATTTTATTGAACCCGACGACCGAGTCTTGTTGTCTTTCTTTTCTTCTCATACTTCTCTGCTGCTCCTTTTTTTCTTTTCTTTAGAAGTATCATTTGATTATGGAACGACTCAGGGGTTTGCAAGTTCCCCCTACTTCACAAGAAAAATAATAAGGAACGAAATTGTTGTGGAAAAGGAAGAAGATGAAAAAAGTTGGGGGTGGTGGTAGTGCACCGTGGGGAGAAGGGTGGACGGAGAAATTGCCAGTAGGGTGGTTTTCTGTATCGATCTCTGGCCAATGCTTATCCATCTTAATAACACACGAGAGCAAATACATTCCGTGGGGAAAAACTAATGAAAAAATCCCTCCCTGTACAACGAGGAGAGGGAAGAAATTACACGCCTCTAGTGATGTGTTATGTTCATCTTAATTCATCGAAAGATAAATTTTCTGACGGAGAAAGGGACACGGACAGGGGGGGGTGATATCACCCTATTCGTAATTCGTTATTTATTATCTTCTGTGGCCGGTTTGTTGTGTGGGGTTTTCGAATCAAATTAAAGTCACAGGAGATGAGGGGATAATATCTTTTGAAGTTAATTATTTCGTCTGCAGTCTATCATTTTACCCATTTTTTTATTCATTAGTTTTTTAAAAAAACAGTACGAAGTAATTTATTTATCTACGCATTAAGTTATTTCAAGTTATTTATTTTGTACTATAATCCAAGTTATTTTTATATAACACAAAATTTTGGCATCAAATATGAAAATAATTAGTTAATGTGTCCACAATATTAACTTGTTTTGTTGATATCAACTTAACAGAAAATATATAGAAAACAGAAAATATAACGGATAATATACAGGATTCCGTGACCGAAAATATATAGGATTCCTGTTTTTATCTATGCAATTCATTATATACATACATATATATATATATATATATATATATATATATATATATATATATATATATATATATATATATATAGAAACATAAAATGTTATTTGTATATAGACAAAATAGAGATGTTATTCATTTACAGGATTCGTTTTTTCTGGGTAATTTATAATATATATATATACATATTTATAGTGTAAAAACATAATTATTATTAAAAGTATTGATTTAATAAAGAAATAATAAATATCCTTCCATCATAAAATTTAATTATTGTGAGCCGGATACATTACGTGGGATACTCTTCTGTTGTAGCACAAGAGGTGCATCCACCGAGGCTTCTTAACATTCGACAGAAGCAACATTGGAACGACTCTCGATATTTCATTGAACCCGACGTCCGAGTTTCTCTCTCTTATTTTTTTACTATCTCTCTCTTCTTTCTCTTTTTCTTCTTCTCTCCCTCTCTCATACTTCTCTATTTCTTTTTTTTCTTTTATTTTTCTTTAAGAAGTATCATTTGATTATGGAACGACTTAGGGTTTTGCAAGCTCTCCCTGCTTCCTAAGAACATAATAATAAGAAACGAAATTGTTGTGGAAAAGGAGGAAGATGAAGAAAGTCGGGGGTGGGGGGGATGCACCGTGGGGAGAAGGGTGGACGCAGAAATTGCCAGTAGGGTGGTCTTATGCATCGATTTCTGGCGAATGTTTATCCATCTTAATAACACACCAGACCCAATACATTCGTAGGGAAAAACTAATACAAAAATCCCTCCCTGTACAATGAGGAGAGGGAAGAAATAACACGCCTCTGGTGATGTGTTATTTTCGTCTTAATTCATTGAGAGAGAAATTTTCTGATGGGAGGGGGGAGGAGAAGGGAAACGGACAGGGGGTGATATCACCTTACTTGAAATTCGTTATTTATTATTTTCTGCGCCTGGTTTTGTTGTATGGGGTTTTTGAATCCAAGGATATCATTTGAAGTATAATTATCTCATTCGGAGTGTATCATTTTACTCCTATTTTTATTTATTTTTTTAAAAAACACTAAGATTTAATTTATTTATCTACGCATTGGCATTTTTTTCTCTTCTTAACTTATTTTAAAAGATGCATGTGTCGTTCATTTTTAATTATAACATGGGTTTCATGGTTGATTGTAATGGTTAAAAGCAGTAAGTAAAAGTAACTATTGAATTAAATTTCTTTCTGAGGAACAAAACAGGATCAAGAATATTTAGTATAACTATAATTATTTAGTTTTTCAAAGTTGCGTAAAATATTAACTTTCCTTACATACATATATATATATGAGCTTTCTAATGTTCATCAATTAAGAAAAGTTTTATGTATTATCTATCGAATACGTATAATTCCGCAAGTATATCGATTATTTTGCTCTAGTTATAATTATAAAATTTTGACACCTATAATGAAAATAATTATTTTTTATAAACTGTGCATTAAACAATAGTATTAAAACACACAATGAAATACTTACATTATATATATATATACATAAAATGGGATTACATAAAATGGGACCCAAAATAGTGATGGTATACATATATATTTATAAAATGGAATCAATATATATATTTGTATATATATATACTTTTTAATCAATGCAATTCAATATATATATACAGTATACGTATATATATATATATAAAGCATAATTATTATTAAAGTCATTGATTAAACAAAGCAATAATAAGTATCTATGCAATTCATTATATATATATATATATATATATACAAAAAATGATATTTCTATAGAGATAAAGTAGATATGGTATACTTGTACATTTATAAAAAAGGAGCAGGAAGCATATGGGATTCTTTTTTTTTCTACGCAATTCATTATAGTATATATATAACATAAAAAACATTATTATCATTAAAAGCATTGATTTAACAAAGAAATACCAAATATCTTATAACATAAAATTTAATTACTGTGAGCCAAATATATTTCATGGTAATCTCTTTTGCTTTTCTTCAAAACCAAAAAGAAAATAAAAAGAAAAGCATTAAAGAAGAGGAAGGTAAAAACGGGGTATGAGAACTGCCTCCACCGAGGCTTCTTAACATTCAACAGAAGCAACATTGGAACGACAGTCGATATTTCATTGAACCCGACGCCCGAGTTTCTCTCTCTCTCTCTCTTATTTTCTACTCTCTCTTTCTCTCTCTCTTTTCTTTTCTCTTCTTCTTCTCTCCCTCTCATACTACTCTGCTTCTTTTCTTTTCTTTTTTTTAGAAGTATCATTTGATTATGGAACGACTTAGGGTCTGCAAGCTCCCCCTGCTTACCAAGGAAATAATAAGAAACAAAACTGTTGTGGGAAAAGGAAGAAGATGAAGAAAGTGGGGGGTGCACCGTGGGGAGAAGGATGGACGCAGAAATTGCCAGTAGGGTGGTCTTTCGTATCGATTTCTGGCCAATGCTTTTCCATCTTAATAACACAAAAGAGCAAATACATCCGTGGGGAAAACGAATAAAAAATCCCTCCCTGTGCAATGAGGAGAGGGAAGAAATAACACGCCTCTAGTGATGTGTTATTTTCATCTTAATTCATTGAAAAAGAAATTTTCTGACGGGGGAATGAAACATACGGGGGTGATATCACCTTATTTGTAATTCGTTATTTATTATTTCCTGGGGCTGGTTTGTTTCGTGGGGTTTTCGAATCCAATTGCACTCATAGGAGATGAGGAGATGATATCATTTCGATGATAATTATTTCGTCCGCAGTGTATCATTTTACTCGTATTTGTATTTTATTAAAAAAAAAAATCAGTGAAAAGTAATTTATTTACCTACGCATTGGTTTTATTTTCTTTTTTTAACGTACGTTAATAAATGCGTGTGTCATCCATTTTTAATTAAAACTTGGATTGCATGGCTGATTATAATGGTTAAAAAGAGTAAGTAAAAGTAGCTATTGAATTAACTCTCTTTGTGGGGAACAAAATAGTACAAAGAGTTAAAAATTATAATCATTTATTTTTTCAAAGATGAATTGCATATTATCTTTCTATACACACATACACACTCGTCTATGTATAAATATATATGACTCATATATATAAATATATATGAGTCTTCCTGGTTTTTATCCATTAAGAAAATTTTTATTAATTATATAACGAATACATAGCATTCCGAAAGTATATAGTTTTTTTTGCTCTCGTTATATAATATTAAATTTTGTCACTTAATACGGGCGTAAATAATTTTTATTAAATGTTCATTAAACTGCGATATTAAAAAACATAGTCAAATACTTAAATTTTTTGTATATATTTTATTTAAGTAAGAACACATCAATTTAGATTTACTTATTAGAAAAATCGATAAATCTTTTAAATTCAGAGTAGATCTGCTATAAAATCGTAATTAAAACATTTGGAGTAATTATTCTGTTCCAAGTTATGAGAGTAAAAGTATGTTAAGATAGTATATATATGTATATATATATATATACATATATATACATAAAATAGGATTTGCAGGTAGACAAAACAGGGATTATATATATATATATATATATATAAATACATTTATAAAATGGGAGCGGTATATATACGATTCTTTTTTATCTACGCAATTCAATATGTATATACATAAAATGGGAGCAGAATATATATATATATATATATAAGATTCCTATTTTTTAATTATGCAAATCATAATATATATATATATAACATAATTAATATTAAAAGTATTGATTTCACAAAGAAATGCTAAGTATCCTTATATCCTAAAATTTAATTATTGTTGAACGAAATTGTTGTGGAAAAGGAAGAAGAGGAAGAAAGTTGGGGGTGGGGGGTGCACCGCGGGGAGAAGGGTGGACGCAGAAATTGCCAGCAAGGGTGGTCTTCTGCATCGATTTCTGTCCAATGCTTATCCTTCTTAATAACACACTAGAGCAAATACATTCCGTGGGGAAAAACTAATGAAAAAATCCCTTCCTGTACAACGAGGAGAGGGAAGGAATAACACGCCTCTGGTGATGTGTTATTCTCATCTTAATTCATTGAAAGAGAAATTTTCTGACGGGGAAAGGGAAACGGACAGGGGTTTGATATCCCCTTATTTGTAATTCATTATTTATTATTTTCTGCGGCCGGTTTGTTTTGTGGGGTTTTTGAATCAAATTACAGAGGATGAGGTAGAAGATGAGGGGATGAAATCATTTGAAGTTAATTATTTCGTCCGCAGTGTATCATTTTACTCATGTTTTTGTTTATTTTTTTTTACAAAACAATAAGAGGTAATTTATTTGTCTACGCATTGGGCTTTTTTCTTCTTAACGTATTTAAAATTATGCGTGCGTCGTCCATTTTTAATTATAACTTGGATTTCATGGCTGATTATAATGGTTAAAAACCATAAGTAAAAGTAACTATTAAATTAACTTTCTCTTTGAGGAACAAAATAATACGTATAATCTAAATTATTTAGTATAAGTATAACTATTTGCTTTGTTTTTCAAAGAAGAATTAAATATTTTATTTTTATACGTATATATATATATATATATATATATATATATATATATATACTAATTATATAACGAATACATAAAATTCCGCAAATATATAGTTTATTTTGCCTCGTTATATCTATTATAAGAATAATTATTTTTTATTAAATGTTCATTAAACTACATTATTAAAAGACACAGTGAAATACTTAAATTATATATATATACTCGTATATTTATAAAGGGAAATTACTATTTCATTGCAGATCCAATATGAAGTTAAATGATTTATCGATATTTCTCACAATTAAATCTAAACTGATGTGTTCTTATTAAGAGGAAATATATATATATATATATATATTGCAGATCCATTATGAATTAAATGATTTATCGATATTTCATGTGTGAGATATCGATAAATCATTTAATTTCATAATGGGTTGCAATAAAATAGTAATTCCTCTTTGGAGTAAAATGCTTTAAAGAATACTAATACAATAATTTTGTTCATAAAAATAACTTGTTTTGTGAAATCAACTTAAATCATACCTGCTTTTGATAATACAAAACATGAAAATTATATTTCTTGATATTGTGTTAAATACAAATTGTTTTGTTCCAAGTTATGAGATTCAAAGTATATATATATATGAGCTTTCTATTTTTTATCCATTAAGAAAACTTTTATTTTTCATATAATAAATACATAACATTAAGCAAGTATATAGTTTATTTTAACACTCATTATATATTACTAAATATTGTATAATAGTAAATTTTGATACTTAATATAAGAATAATTAATTAATTTGTTCATAATAAGAACTTGTTTTGTGATATCAACTTAAAACATACATGTTTATCGTAATTTAAAACAAGCAAATTATATTTATTCATGTTGTATTAAATGCAAATTGTTCTATTCCAAGTTATGAAAATTAAAGTATATATATATAAGTATGTGTGTGTGTTTTGCATTTCCATATGTTACACTTCTTCTTTATTTCAACTCCATACATGTCAATAAAGATAAAAGCTGATTTATTCGCTTTATTATTTTAAACATATATGTATCCAAATATCTTTCAATCTTTGGATTACAATCAAAACCAGTAACAAACTATGAACTAAAATAAACTAAATCATTTCAATTGCAAACTACATATCAACTGCATGCCAATAAATATATCATTATTGTTTTTTAAGTCATCTATAATATGTTATCATTGTTACAACATTCTCTTCAAAAAAAAAAAAAAAAAAAAAACTGTCCGAGAAAATAAATTACAGTTAACTAATAACTATTAACAAACAATTACAGTCAACTATTAAAAAACTACAAACAAACTATTAAAAAAAGTAATACGTTTAATGTACTTAAAAATAATTAGATTTTATTTTTAAATAAATTGCATAACTTAATATACATCGACAATTTTTTAAATTTGTATAAATATAATTTTATGTTCTATTTTATATGAAATATACTACTGTTGATCTGTTACCATTATTATAAAATTTTTCTTTAAAAAAAATGATTGAGAAAATAGATGATTATTGACTATTAATAAACAGTTACAGTTAACTATTAACAAACTACAAACGAACTAATAACAAAAGTAATATATTTAATCTACTTAAAAACAGCTAGATTTTATATTAAAATACATTACAAAATTTAATATGCTTTAATATAATTTTTTAATGTGCATAAACATAATGTTATGTTTAATTTTATATGAAATATAATATTGATTTTGAAGTCATCTGTAATCTGTTACCATTATTAAAACTTTTCTTAAAAAAAATCCTCTCAAATAAATAGATTGCAGTTAACCATTGACAATTAACAAACTGTTAGAGTTAACTATTCATAAACTAGAAGCGAACTATTTACAAATGTATTATATTTAATGTACTTAAAATAACTAGATTATATTTTAAAACACATTACAAAATTTAATATGCATTAACATAATTTTTTTGATGTGCATAAAATTTTCTATTTTAAATAAATATTTCTATATAAAATTTTGTTATATTTGCTTGTTACACTTCTATATAATTTTATATAATTTCATTATTTTCAATTATTTATAATTTTATGTATTTTCATTATTTCTATATAAAAACAAAATGTTATATATTTTATTTATTTATTTAAAATTTTCAATTTATATGAAATATATTATTGATTTTAAAGTCATCTGTAATATGTTACTATTATTACAACTCTTTTTCCAAAAAAAAAAAAAAAAAAAAAAAAAAAAAAAAAAAAAACTGACCAGAAAAGCAGAGGAAAAAAAAAAATCTTTTCGCCAAACATTTTTTGTGTGCGGATTATGGATAAAACTGTAAGAAATATTCCAACTTTCTACTATTTTATGTGTTAGAAAAACAAATTCCCGCCTGTGTTGAGCGAAATAGAGGGCAGACAGCCAGGTTTTTTTTTAAATTTTTTTCTTCGAAAAAAAATTGTGTTTTATTCTTCAGGGACTCAAGAAAGATGGGTAGGAAAATAAGAATCCATATGATTCTAAAGAAACTAAAAAGACATAGACATCTTTCCGATATTCCGCCAGAAAGTGTCTTATCTCCGTGTGATTTTTATATACTTTCTCATCACACTTTGCAGAAGATATTGAAAATCAATGCTCTGTAGTAATTCGACTTAAAAAGATTTTGCAATGTTTCCGAAAATCTATTATTTCTAAATTATTTAAAACAATTTCCTCCAATCAATTTAACTGAATTTATCTAAATTCCTACTTTGATACAAAACTAAAAAAAAAAAACTTTGAAATACATGCAACTAACATAAAAGAATTAATTTTAAAAAAATAAAAAAAATAAAGCTCCGATGAATACTGGATTTGAAAATTATTGAATAAAACTATTAAATGATTTTTTTTTTCATTTATTAGTAAAATGTTTTAGAATAATTTTAGTTTTTGAAATAACGCAATTAATTTAAGTTAAAATTATTTTAGTCGTTTTGAATTGATGTTAATAGGATTATAACACCATAAAAAAATGCACTATAGTGAAGAAAAATTGAATGCAATTCTTAAAAGAATTTGAATTGTTTTTTTTTTGTTGTTTCATTTATAATTTAATAGATTAGATCAAAAAATTCTTTACAATATTTAAAATTATATTTGAATAAATTTAAAAAATATGTCATATAAAAACTTATGTCTCTTATTTGTATAAAATCCTCAAAAGCATTTATAATTAACAAGAAAAACATTAAAATTCATGAATATAATAAATAATTAAATCACTAATAAGAATTAATTATAAAAATATTAAAATTCCTGAACATAGTAAATAATTAAATCACTGATAATAATAATTAACAAAAATATTAAAATTCATGGATATAATAAATAATTAACTCGCTGCTAATAATAATTAATAAAATTATTAAAATACATAGACTTCATAAATAATTAAATCCCTTATAATAATTAATAGCAGAAAATATTAAAATTCATGAGCATAATAAATAATCAAATCACTAATACTAATTAATAACAAAAACATTAAAATTCATGAATATAATAAATAATTAAATCACTGATAATAATTAAAAATAAAAAAAAAACATTATAATTCATAAGCAAAATAAATAATTAAATTACTGATAATAATTAATAGTAAAAATATTATAATTCATGTGAATAATAAATAATTAAATTGCTAATTATAATTAATAATAAAAAGTTTTTAAATTCATGACCGTTATTAAATCAATGTGTAACATTAATTACTGTGTTACATCATTGTTAAATTACTGTCAGAAATAAAAAATGAAGGTCTCATAAACACTTCGATTAATGGAGGATATTTATATCCATCCAATAATATGTAAGTAATTTTTCGATGCAAAAACTCAACAAATTATTAAATCATTGTAAACATCTAAATCGATTTATTAAAATAAATATATTTAAAATAACTTAAGTGTAACCTGTGAGCCAGTAAATGTTACTGTCCGACTCCTGGTGAGGGATAGCGTGCAGAAATTATGAAGTTCGAATCCTCTGGAGAGCACCCAATGTAGTTACTGCTTTCAGGAAACAGGAGATTTAATGGCAGCATGTATAAAGCGTATTCTACCGATCATCATACTGTCTGATGGAAATTTAACCAGCGAGATACGTAATAAAGCAATTAAGCTCAAAAGTGTTCCCAAAACGTTTTCTGCTCAATTCACATCAGTGGGCTGTCCATAAGCGTACATAAGTGAAACATGAAACCCATGGATGCTCAAGAAATAAAAATATTAATTATTATGTAATGACTCATTTAATCAATTACTGTTTTTTGTAGTAGCAAAATAATTTTTACACTAATTCAGATAAAAAAAAAATGTAAATATAAATTATTTTTTCTTAAAATAACATACAAATGTTCGAAAAGCGTATTAATAAATCAAGCTAGCTTCCAGTTTAACTCAAGCGATTTCAGAAATCGTATTGGAATTAGTTTTTAAATAACTGGCATTGGAAGAAGGAGGTTTTTTTTTTCTTCTTATTTTTGCAGTCAGTACAAGAGGTTGGATATTGCATCAATTATCTCCAAACAATATTATTAGTTTTCATCTTAACATTTGATTTTAATTTCTCTTTTAGAGATAAAAATAATTATTGATATATTAGATATGTTTTTAGTTTTAAAATCATTGGCATTGGAAAATGTAGTTTTTTATTATTATAGTAAGAAATACAATAGGTTGAATATTTCAGGAATTGTAAAGACTAATTATACTCCAAACAGTATAATTAGTTTTTATGTTAACATTTAATTTTAATTTATCCTTTAGTGATAAAAAAATAATTTTTAATATATTAAATATGGATACTTTAATAAAAAAATGGACATGTTTTCGATAATGCTTTCATCCCCTGGTTTTTAGTTTTTAAATCATTTGGCAATGGAAAAAGTAGGTTTTTTTTATTATAATCAAAAAATAGAAGAGGTTGGATATATATGTAGAAAAATGTAAATGTAAATTATTTTTCCTTAAAAAAACCCATACAAATGTTCAGAAAGTGCACTAATTTTAATTCAAGCGATTTCAGAAATCGCGCTGTATTGCACATTTTATAGAATGTTAAAATAAGCTCAACTTCAATAAAGTTTGCACGGAAGTGGGAGGCATAAATGTGTGAAAACAAGTTTTTCTTATCCCTAAAAGTATCGAACGTAAACAGGAAAGCGGTTTCTGGCGACATGTTGATCGACACAGTAAATCCATATGCGAATATCTGTCAGTCTTGCTCAAATGTAAGAGCTTTACGCTGTCAGCCGTTCCCACTTCGATAGCGGGCGAAGCGTAAAGGCAAAAGCAACATCCACTCGGCAAAACATTATCTGTGAAGTAAGTAAGAAACAGTCTTCAAATCATATTTACATCCGATTCTTTCATCCTAGATTATTCATAATTTGTCAATAATTATTCTTTAAGTTAATACACCTTTATTTAAAAGCATAATAAGGATAAATAAAGGTAAGGATAATTAGTAATACATAGTAATGGAAGTTGTAGTATTGATGCACGACATCAAAAACCGTAATAATTTAAGCAACAGAAAAAAAACACCTCAAGAATATTTTTTTAAATAATTTTGTCCCGCATACGCTTTTTCATAGTATTTCTTTAGTTTAACTCATTATTGTGAATTTTTCTCCATAGTTTAAAATTTTCATAAATTCTTCACTGTGCACACAATCCCACATATCTACAACAGCATTTCCCTTTCCCACGATGCTAATTAAAGGTTGTCCCGTAGCAGGCCATAAATAATTTCAGTCAGATAATACATACATAAGATTTACAGCTGGAAATAACTATATACAATCAGGTGAGTTATTGATCGTAGTCGGTCAATAATCATTCGTTTAATAACCATATTATTACAAATAGTCATGAAGTTCTACCACATGACTCGATTTTTGCTTTATAAAACAGGTTTCATTACTAATTTATTTTTTACAATCCCATAACTTGTCAACCCTACAGTTAACATTCTACTTTATTCCATCCCTACATGTGTCTTTCTTTTATTTAGTCATATATCAAGCAGAATAAATCATGATCTAGAGAATAAAAACTAACGTAGTTTTTATTATTAAACTATCTTCATGATGTTATAATTGATTTAAACATTGTTTATTAATTTCAATTCGGGACTTATGGATTTTCTGGACAATCTTATCAGATTGTCTGAAATCTTATCACACATTGTAACCATATATTTTGAATAAATTTCTGTATTTTTCATATTTTTTTTTTTTTTTTTTTATTTGTCATGCCATTTAGTCAATTCCTTCTCTTTCCTACTTAGCCAATTCAATTTTTTATGTTTGTACGGAACAACGGTACATATATATATATATATATATATATATAACGGTAATAACGGTATATATATATATATACACATATATAAATATTTAAAGTTTAATGCGGATATATAATAAAATTGTTTATTTTTCAATATCATTAGATATCATTAAACACATATCTGCCAATTATGAACGCTTTAATTAAACCAACTAAAACTTTGCTGAACATAAATATGTAAAATCTAAATTGAAATATGCTTTACCAATTACAAATATTTCAGTTTGCTTTGTAAAATATATTTTAAAGCTTTAATATTTACATACAATTAGTAACGTGAATACGATTTTAAATAATTGATATTGCTTTCAGTTTTGACAGCTGAAATACTCCGACCATTTTCACAAATTCAATATTTTAAACAAAGAATTTCATTAATTTGAATGTGTTGTTACCAAGGCAATCCCGCCATGCAAATTAGTCTTGATTCGATATGACATAATAATGTCTGTGTTGTTTATTCAATTGCTTTTAATTTGATATATTCATATGAAAAGGAAATTGAAATTCATTGTTTAGCAATACATAATTTTCATGATTGTGATAGTTAAATTGCGCGCATTTCGCAAACTCTATACAGAAATGTTTTTCTTTATTAAGATAAAGTCAAGAAAAAAAGTATGTTAGTTTTTTCTTGCTATTGAAGATAATTCTTATAATTTAGAGGAATTTGGTATTTACGTAATTCAAATTAATTATGGGTATCCTTCTTAAAATATCAAAAAAATCTGCAATTAATATTTTAAATATTTTAATATTATTGAATATGTTGTTATAGTTTCCCCTAGCTGCTGTTATATATATATATACTGTTCAATTTAATTTTTCATTTTGAGAAAAATACTGAAAAAATTCAGTTTGAGAAAAATTGTTCGATTCCTTTTCATTTTCTCTTCTATTTTTTTTTTATTCTTAATTTAATAAAGAAAAGTGCATTTAATTTGTTACTAAATTGAGAATATAGTAAAAATATGTAAGAAATTCCTTTTACGTAGAATTAATGTTAATAATTTTAACACAATTTCGCACATCTATATTAATAAAAAAAATCATTTAATTTAAACAAAATAAAAACGCCTTAATATTTTCATACAAGAATATTTATAATAATTTAGTAATTTTTTTAAAAATTAAAGTTAACGTTTATCAGAATCTTTTTTCCCGGTTTTTGATTTATTTACATTTTTCTTTTTCAATTCATTCTATTAGCTCACACTCTCCCTATATATATCTTGTTCAAATTTTCAATCGTTCATAAAATACTTTTTATCTATCCACTCAAGTTCAAATAAATTTTTTTTTAATTTGTAGTGGAGGACACTTGATGTTAATAAAGCTTTTACAAATATTAATTCAGCAATTAAATTTAATTAATTATTATTTTTTTTTTTTTAGATTTAATTTGCATATATCTACCAGATAAACTTAATAGGCGCCAGATAAACATAAAAACATTAATGAAATTATTTATAAAGGACTTTCTGCAATATAGTGATAAAAAAGTAGGAATTGACTTAAATTTTTTTTTTATATTACTTGTTTTCATATTAATGGAAATAAACTTAAATTTTTTATATCTTTTCTTATTTTTCCATGTAAGATTTTCGAAAAAGCCTTTCCCATTTGACCACATCTATTATAGAGAATGACTTTGGTATTTCAATAGAATTATGTTAGTAAAGAAGTAATGCATTAATGTTTTCAAATCTTATTTAGACCTTTATTTACCCTGTATGTTAGACATTCCTATAAATATTTTGTATTGTTAATTTTATTGCTGTACATATTTCTATGGATTCATTACAATGTTTTATTTTCAATAACTCACAGGATGTTTTTAATAAATGCATACTACATGTTACAAAACTTATTTTTTTATTTTCATTTACCTTTACGAAATTTCTCACAAAGAAACTTGACTTAATTTTTCGAAAAAAAAAATTAAAATTGAAACCAGTGCATATACAGCGAATTTTTTATAATCTGTGCATATTTAGTGTAGTTCTTCAAGATTGGGTGGAGTACTTTAGGATTCTCAGAATTTTTTTTTTTCTTTCCTCTTTTTGAAATAAAATAAAATTTATTTTTTGTTTTACACATTTCAAAACAAAGCAGAGACATTATTGGATACATTGGATTACATATTTGGATACACAAATATTGCATGTACACTAATACTTGCAATATTGGATTACATATTTCTGTGAATTCGTTTCAGTGTTTCGTTTTCAGTAATGCAAGGGATGTTTTTAATGAACCATACTATGTTTTAATGATGTAAACACCCCTTTTTTTAATTTCAGGTATATTTACCACGTTTCTCCCAAAGTAACTTGATTGAATCTTTCGAAAAAAAAATTAAAAATTGAAACCAGCAAATTTTGCGCATATTTTAAAAATAAAATAAAATATGTTTTTTTCTTTCGAACCTTTAAGGACAAAGCGGGGACACTATTGGACTGAACTCCTCTCCCTCCCTATTTTAATCAAATTATTGCAATTCGTTTGAATTAAATTGACTTCACGCCAAAACCAAATTGAATGAACTGAAACTAAAATTCATGTCTGAAAACGTTAGTCAATTTATTTTCTACTAAAACACAAAGTCTAGTAATAAAATAAGGATATTTTAATGACTAGATGACTAAATAGAATGAATATAAGGAATTATAAAAAAAATAGAATGAATTATAAAATAGAATGACTAACTAACAAACTTACTAACTTTCTGTTTATTATAATATAAAAATTGGGTTCGCTGCTTAAAAAAGAAGATATTTTATGAAATTAATTTTATCCTTTCTAAATCATGTATGTAGGAATCACTCCAGAAACATTCCATTATATATTAATATTTAATTCAGTAAGAATTTAAACATATCATTTGAAGAAACAACGTCTCAACTTTTAACAACATTACGTTCGATAATTACCCATTTAAAATAATAATTGTTTCAATGTTCATCATGAAAATTAATTTTTGTTTAAAAATATTTATATCGCTATCAGTTATCTTATAAGTAGTTATTGATTTAGTGGTAGAGCATATTACAAAACAAAAGATAAAAATAATTTATATATTTATCAATTTTTAAGGGAATTTATTTATAACCTTTTTTTTTTTATATATTTCTTTAGGTGTTAAATTACATTTTAACTACATTAAATATTTTTCATTCATTATTATTATATATTTTTGTTTCAAAATTCAAATGCCAACATTTTTTTTAAATAAAATTTTTTTTTCGTTACAATTCTTCTTAATAAAATTTAAATATTCCGTGGGATTTTAATTTATTTACAATTCAACGAACGGTTAACTGATAAATTTTAGTAATACTCTTTTACAAGATAGTAAGCATTTGTCTAAAACAAATTAGCGGTCTCCTAATTAATAAAACTCTCTACGAGAAAGAGTAAAAGTACTAAAACTCTTCCGAGCACAAGAGTTGATGAAAAAAGAAAGATTGATGTATGCATCAACATTCTTTTATCCATTTACTACGGAAGGCAAAGAACGCACTTTCTATTGCTTTTTTTCCCCTTTACTTCTGCAGGAATTTTAGGTAACTACTTAGCCATTTTATTTATGTTCTACTCTTATTTCCTAGGCTCACGTCAGTGATATAAGGTATACAATTTGCATTAAAACCTGTGCTAATTTGCTGGTAGATGGGCATTGAGTGTTAATTTCAATAGCAAAAGATATAAAATAATAGTTCAAGTATATAATGTTGTCGTTGTTGACAAATATCAGTCATTTGAATTTTATTCAATAGATTCCGAGCTAGAATATAACAATAGAATTCTATGGTGATTATGAAAATTGGCATCATATATTTTATGTGTGGATATATTTAAATTTATTTTGCCGTTGACATTTGTTTAACAATGCAATCACTTCTTCAATGATTGAATTTTTCAGTTTTATTAAATCTGATTATTTTAAGATAAATAGCAAATCACAAAGTAAAATAAACTCTAGACTCATTTTTTTTCAATTCTTGACACCCTACTTTAGTAACCACTGATTAATAAAATTATTTTTAAAGAACAGTTTTGAGAAATTTTTACAAATTAGTCTTGATAATGTTAGTAATGATAATGTTTTACTACGTAACTATTATTTTTATTAAATAATCTCGATAATGGTTTTAATAAAAGTGTTTCCGTAATGTGTTTATTACATAGTTTTAAAAATGCCATTATTCAGATATTCTGGGAAAAAAATAAAAAATATATAAAATACTATTCAAGAAGAAAAATATTTAATAAATAATAAAACATTAATAACATTTTTTTTATTTGTGACTGTATGCCTATTGTAAGAAGACATTATGGATATTTAAAAAAACAATAATAAACTATTTACTGGGAAGAGGGATGGAATATTGAAAAAAAAAAAACTTTTTTTGTAAATGATAAAAATATAATAGTACCATGATAAAAATAACCAGCATCTGAAAATTCCCCATTGGAAAATCATCAAAATAAATTAAAGCATTAGTGATCAAAACCTTGTAATCTTTTAGTGATTGTTGAATATATTTATTTGAAGGAATCGCATTTAAAAGACAACATACCATTAGGTTATGTGATGAAATTTTCTAATCAAATTATCGCTGCAATATCACCTTATCTGAGTTAGACTTAAATAAAGTAGATTGCAATTTCAATAAATGAGATTTATTTATAAGCATACCGTGGATTATTTGGATTATGTTTACATAAAGTAGATTGCAATTTTAGAATCTGAGATTTATTTATAAATATAACGATCTTTAAGTTGTTGTTCAAAAATAATTTTTTTACCCCTTTTTAATATATTTCTCTATTTCAACCTGTTATATAGAAACATATATTTTCGTGTTAATCGAACAATAGACTTATAAAATAATTTCCAGATGTATAGCTGCATTGTATAGTACATAACAACAACCTATCTTTATTGAGTTCAGTATTGCTCTGAAGTAAAAAATGCACATACACGAAGTTTAAACATTATTATCAAACGAAGCTCGTGCGAATTCTTAAGCTAAAAATTTAAACATCTTCCAATTTATTTTTCCATTCCTACAAAATTATATTCTAATATCGTACATTATTAGGAAGTTAGTATAAGAAGAGGAGCTTAATTCTATCTTAATACACATTTTATGAATGCTTAAAAAAATTTAAATAATATTAAAACTTAAATCCCTTTGGAACTGGCAACAGTTATTTAAAAGAGTGAGGTACTTTAAATTTATAAATCAAACATAAATAAATATAATATAATAGATTTCCAGTTGAAAGGGTATACAAAAAAAAAAGTTAAAATATAGAATAAAAAAATTAAAAGAAAATGCACATAAAAGATTTCAACAAAATAGACTGAAGTCATTGCCTTAAAAGTTCTCTGGTTTGCCGTCTCAGATTCATCCTTAAGTGCCAAGCAGCGAAGGAGATGAGCTCGGTTTATTAGTTCTGCCGAATCACAAAAAGTTTAATTTGGTTGGTCAACAATCACAATGCGATGTAAATGTTCATTAGATCAGTTCTTTTTTATTGAGACAAGCCACCAGCATTTCATTGCAATACACTCAGGTCATGGCGAAAACTGTAGATAACGAAAGTTGAACGTTGCCCATGGTGCACCACTAGGAGGTAGGTGTGATTATAATATAATGTTAACAATGTTAATTTAACACTTATGTAAACCTAATAAATATTTGAAGTATGTAATTGTAAAAGCTGTTACATATTTAGTACTCATGAAAAAGATTTAAATTATTATCTACACAAAAATACAAAACTAAAATAAATCACATATAAAATGATATAGGGAAAAAAAAAGGTTTTGCTGTTATGATCTATGATAAAAAAAAGGCTATGATTTTATGATATTAACAATACAAAAAGGCATCTGATAATTTTCATGTTTATCAATCTCTAATGTATTTAGAATTGATCTTGATCTTTGATTCTAGATTCCTCTGATTATTTTTATGATAATAAATATGTAATGGATTCGGAATTTTCAACAATTATTTCGAGAGTGAGGTGTTACATTAAAACTATGAATCTGAAATAAATGTGTATGTAATATAATGTTAATATTGTTCATTTAACACAATGTGCACCTTATAAAAATTTGCGGTATGCAATTATGGAAGTGGTTGTATATTCTGGAGCATATGAAATATTTTTAAATCAAATTTTCATGAAAAAGATTTAAAATTATTATCTCTACAGGAATACAAAATTAAAATAAATCAAATTTAAAATGATATAGAAAAAAATCAGTTTTTTTTTATGATTAAAATAGCAAAAAAAAAAAAATGCATCTGATTATTTTTATGTTTAATAATCTCGACTGGATTTGGAATTGATTCTTTTGATCTTGATCTTTTATTATTGATTCATATAATTATTTATATGTTTATAAATGGATTTGGAATTTGCTAATTTTTATCTTATGGATTTGGAATTTGCTGATTTTTACCTTATGGATTTGGAATTTGCAACAATTATTTATGAGAGTGAGGTAATTTAGAATTATAAAACAAACATAAATAAATGTGAATATAATATAATGTTAACAATGTTAATTTAACTCATATGTACTACTTATAAATATTTGAAGTATGTAATTGTAAAAACTGTTACATATTGTGGTGCACATGAAATATTTTTAAATAAAATTTTCTTGAAAAAAAGATTTAAAATTTTTATCTATGCAAAATGAAAATAAATCACATATAAAATAATGTAGGAACAAAACAGTTTAAGTTTTCATCGCCAAAATAACAAAAAAAATAAATCCATCTGATTATTTTTATGTTTATAAATATCCAATGGATTTTGAAGTTAAAATAATTATTTACGAGAGTCCGGTACTTCAAAATTATAAATCGAACATAAATAAATGTGAATATAATATAATGTTAACAATGCTAATTTAACACATATGTACACCTTATAAATATTTGAGGTATGTAATTGTAAAAGCTACATAAAAGACAGTGAGCAACGCATGAAATAATATGATGTTTAATTTTGATGAAAAGGATTTAAAATTATTATTTAAACTAAAAATTAAAATAAATCATAGATAAAATTATATAGAAACATATCAGTTTATGTTTTCCTGGACAAAATAATAAAAAATACATCTGATAATTTTCATGTTTATAAATCTCTAATGGTTTTTTTTCCAATGACAATGATTTAAAAAAAAGAAAACATATTTAATACATTAATAATTATTTCTTATCACTAAAACAGAAATTAAAACCAAATGTTAACCTAAAAACTAATTATACTGTTTGGAGGTTTTTACAATTCATGAAATATCCAACCACTTCTATTTCAGACTATAATAAAAAAATTACTTTTTCCAATGCCAATGATTTAAAAACTAAACACCAGGGCATGAAGGCATTATCGAATGCATCGCCAATTCTAAAATATGTGTCCATATTTTATATATTAATAATTATTTTTTATCACTAAAAGAGAAATTAAAATCCAATGTTAACATAAAAACTTGCCATACTGTTTGGAGAATTTTACAATTCATGAAATATCCAACCTCTTCTAGTTTTTGACTATAATAAAAAAGAAAAATGCTTTTTCCAATGCCAATGTTTAAAAAACTAAAAAAGCATTACATAAAAACTAGTTATATGTTAACATAAAAACTAGTTATACTGTTTGAAGATCTTTATAATTCATGAAACATTCACCATTTTCTATTTTTTGACTATAATAAAAAAACTACTGTTTTCAAATTCCAGTGATTTAAAAACTAAAAAGGCATTATATAAAACTAATTATAAGTTAACATAAAAACTAGCTATACTGTTTGGAGATCTTTACAATTCATGAAATATCCATCATCTTTTATTTGTGTCCATAATAAAAAACTACTTTTTTCCATTTCCAGTGATTTAAAAACTAAAAAAAGTCATTTCATAAAACAAATTATATGTTAACATAAAAGATAGCTATACTGTTTGGAGATCTTTATAATTCATGAAAGATCCAACCTCTTGTATTTCTGACTATAATAATAAAAAAAAATATTTTTCCATCGTCAATGATTTAAAAACTAAAAAGGCATTACATAAAACTAGTTATATATATATGTTAACATAAATCTAGTTATAATGTATTTAGATCTTTTAGATCTTTACAATTCATGTATTATGCAATCTCTTGTATTTCTGACTGTAATAAAAAAAACTACTTTTCCAATGCCAATGATTTAAAAATCTAAAAAGTCATAAAACTAGTTTTATGTTAACATAAAAACTAGTTACACCGTTTGAAGATCTTCACAATTCATGAAATATCCATCCTCTTCTATTTTTTAACTATAATAAAAAAAAACTAATTTTTCCAATACCAATGATTTAAAATCTAAAAACATATTTAATATATTTTTTTTCATCACTGAAGGAGAAATCAAAATCAAATGTTACCATGAAATCTAATTATACAGTTTGAAGATCTTTACAATTCAGGAAACCTATCCAACCTCTCCTATTTTTTGACAATACTAATAAAAAAAACTACTTTTTCCAATGCGAATGATTTAAAAACTAAAAAGGCACTACATAAAAACTAGTTATATGTTAACATGAAAACTAGTTATACGTTAACATAAAAACAAGTTATTCTGATTGATGATCTTTATAATTCATGAAGCATCCAACCTCTTGTATTTCTGACTATAATAAAGCAAAAACAAAAAAAAAAGTACTTTTTTCCAATGCCAAAAACTAAAAACCAGGGAATGAAGAAGGTATTATGGGAAACATCTCCAAACTTGATGACGCAGGCGCAAAACAAAGAGCAAAGAATCAAAAAAGAGAGTTTTCCGAAATTGCTTTGTTCCCTGTCAACATGTGAGGGAAGCCTTCCTTCCATCCTTTCTCTCTCCTCCGTGCTTCTGGATGGGGAGGATCAAGATCTTTCACCTCTGGTGCTGCCGAGAGGGGATGTGACAGCACGGAATGGGATCAACTAAGTTCAATTGTCACATCATCCCGGTCCTTTCGCTACTGCCAGGGAAACAAACAGAAGGACTGCTTCTGATAGCGATGCCCGGCTATTACTTCTTTTGGGTCCCAAGGAATATTGCGTGTGTCTCTCCTCTTGGTATTGACTTCCATTTATGATTCTTCTTCCTTTTTTTCTGTCTTGATCCCAGGTCCAAGCGCCGTGTCATTTTCTGTCATTCGTTCCTGTTGAAGTTCATTTCGTGTGTTTGCTCCTAATCCAGCTGTCTTCATGATGTGATGGTGACTTCTTCTTTTTTTTCTTCTTTGGTTGGTGTGAATGTGCAGAGCGAAGATGTCTTCTTTTATGGTGTTACTTATTTGCTGGTAAATTGGAGTGATGAAGAATAAATTGAGATGGAGGTGTCTGTGGAGGATGGTGGCTGTGAGCGTTATGGAGAGGAGAGAAAGAAAAAAATGGTATTATATTGGACATGGAGAAAGAATGATGACGAATGTTTTCCTTTGTTGCAAATAGTGATATTGCGATGCCCCAAAAGAAGAAATAAAAGTTAGGAGTTACATAAATTAAAAACATTTATTGAAATATTTCTAAATTTTTTAAAATATAAATGTTTATTTTTTGCACACTAGCAAAATTCTCAATACTGCATGGTTTGATACACATTAAATAAATGTTTTTCTCATATAATGACTTAAATTAAATATCTTGCAGAGATTATAAAATTCTGTGAAAAACAATTTAAATTAAATCTTAATAATATCTTTTGTAAAAATATTTGAAAAATATTATGAGTAAAAAAATATCATACCAATTCTGATAAAATACATACCAATACAATAAAAATATCTTCCCAATACTGATTCTAAGTCTCCAATGTAATTAACCGTCAAATGCGATTCCAACACAGATTTGGATTAGCCACTGTGATTCCAAACTCGTCAATGCGATTCTAGTGCTGATTCAAATTCTCATTGAGATTCTAGACTATCCAGTGCCATAGACTCTCGAAAGCGAGGATTCTATGTCACCACGTAACGAACTTACCAACTCTATTCCAATGCTGGTTCCAACTTTCCAATTCTCTACAGACTGGAACACTTCTTCTATAAATCACCATTGCACTATAGTGCCAGTGTTGATCATGTAGTTATTTGTTTCATACGATGAAATTACTGGGTACAAACAGGAATCACTTTGAATTAATTACTTTCACAAATAGGTATCATTTGGATAGGAATCACTTCCACAAATAGGAATTATTTGGATAGAATCACTTCAACAAATATGAATCAAAACACTTAAAATAAAGTGTTTACCTATTGTAAGATGATAAAAAGAATTGCATTATCAAAAATACTTCTTTGTAATTGCTGGCTTAATTGTAACTATGCCCATCTGCCTCTAAACACATCTAAACTTTTGAACAATTTAAAAGGGAACACTACTTCAATGAATCAACATTACTCCGGTCAACATATGATGATATACGTTTTTCTTACATCTTCGAACAAAATAGGAAAAATTCCAACCCTAAATTTAAAATTCTAGGATTAGACACAAGTTACTGGGTATGTTTAATACTGCTATTAAATATTGTCGAATTTTTGTAATTTGTTGTACGAAATTTAAAAAAATAACGGACTTTAACACAATGTTTCTTTTCCTTCTTAAGTCCTGTAGTTGTTTACTTACGCCATTTCTCATGTAAATGTATGATATCGCATTCGCAGATCATCTGACGTAGAAAAGAAAATACACTTATTAGAAAAAAAATAAGCTTAAAAAATGCAAGAATAATTGAAGCAATTAAGCTAAATATACTTTAAGTCACTTTAGATCCAGGACTAAACTTAAATCCCTTTAAAAAAGGGCGGACTTTGTTTAATCACAGCCGGACAGAAATTATGAAATGGAAGTTGAAAAAAAGAAAGTAAGAAGGAAAGAAAGAAAGAAAAAGAAGAACTGCAATAATCGTATTTCTCTATCACTTAAGGCGCTTAAACTTTATCATTTTTAGACTTTGATTTTTATGCTTCAATTATAAACTCAAGAAAGCCAGATGGTTTTAAATGGGCTACCATGAAATAAGACCTACGAAAAAGAGAAAAAAAGTACATTTAAAAAAAAAAAATAGGCTGCAGAATACATAAAAGGAAATGGAATAAACTGGCGTGAAAGGAATGGAAAAATTAAATGAAAGTAATTTTGAAAAATTAATGATGTCATTTAATGCAATAAGTACAGGAACTGCCTTACTTTTAGGTGAATTTTTAAAAAAATTAGGAAAGCACTTCAATTTTTTTGCATATTTCTCATGAAAAAGAGTAAATTCAACAATTTTCTTTATTATTTTGCTGTTTTATTTAACATTTTATGCAGTTATAGACCTTTTAAAACTACTTCATAGTTATCTTTTAATGCGTTTCATGAAAAAAAAATTATATATGTTTGTTTTTACATTAAATATGTTATGCTGTTTTATTTTTAACTAGAAAAAAAAATGCTTTTATCTTCAAATTCAATCTTGTTTTTAGTTTGCTAAACAACATTTTTAAGTATAAATTAAATTAACTTTCAACAGTAATAATATCAAAAAATATTTTTTTAAATTATGTGCCCATTTTTCTGGAGTGAGTTAATTTAATTATGTTTGCTTACATGTCTGAAATTAATTAGGAAATATTTGAATATATCATTCATAATATTTATTTAATTTAATTCAAAAAGCTTTCAAAGCATATAGTTTTATCTTAATATGTTATTTTATTTCTTAAAGACTTATATTGTTGAAAAATAAATTTTTTATCAATTTCGACATATTGAACATATTAAGTAATATATCTAACAAACAAATACTTATTTTAATAATTTTTAATTAAGATTAATTTCAGAAATAATAATAAATTTGATAAATTTAAAAGATAATAATAAATTTGAAAAAAAAATACTTGTATATTCATAACTGAAATTCAGTTTAAGAAACTTGTCAGAGATTAATTGATGAGAAAGATTTAAAGACAAATTAAATTAATCATGTTTAGTTAGCCTCCCTGTAGTTTAAGTACTGTTATTTCTAATTTAATGTTTTAAATTATGTTAATCAATTCTTTTAAATTAATTCATGAATTAAGATATATAAACAAGAATTTTGAAATGGAAATTATAAAATCATATACAAATTTTAGAAGCATATTGAATTATATTTTTTTGTTTTTTATTCTTTTAAATAAACAAAATATAAAATGTAAAATTTAATAAAATAACAAAGCGAAAAGTCATGATAGCAATTTTTTGCAACAATTATTTTTTGGCTATTTGTTATTGAAAATTAATAAAAAAAAATAAAAAAAAGATTTTGTCCAAAGGTAATTGAGTTTTTAAATAATATAATTTTAATATTGTTTTTTTAAATTAAACTTTTTAATTTCTTTAATAATCTTTAATAATAATCTTTAATTCAAAATTTTTAATATAATAATTTTTATTTTCATTAAATTGAAAATAGTTAAAAAATCTACATTCACCATAAAGAGTCACAATAAAAAAAGGAAAATGCAATATAAATTTTTAAAATATGATTTTGATTTGACATTTTTATAGTCATTAAATAGTTTAAAATTAATGGTTAAAGGTTTTGGGAAATATAAACTAAAGCATGACTGGCTAATTTACCTGACTCCTTTACTTTAAAAACATCAAACTAAAACTTTTTGTTATTTTATGCTCCTTAGACTGTAGCAATTATTACTCCAGATACCAAAAGCATTTTGTTATTTTAAAACAATTTTTTTAACTTAGTGCACCGTAGACTGAGAAAGCTGAAATAATTATAATATTTTATAATATTAATATTTTGTATATGTGAATATACTATATTTTTAATATAATGTTTACAATTGTTCATTCCGACTGTAATGCATACTTTTCGATTTAATCCTGCTTATGTTTTTCTTATTTTTTGACCCTCATCTTTTAAATTGTTAGGGGGTTACATATCCCTGGTACGTGGGAGAGATTTTGTAAAAAATATTGATATGTAATTTTCATTAATAATGTAAATATTGGATTATTCTTTTAATTACTGTTTTCTAACTTGACTTGTAAGTTAAAATACACCAAATGCATAATGTATGTAGTAAAAGCCCAAAAATATCAAGCCGTCAGGATTTGTGAGATATACTGCAATGTTGTCTTGCAATTATTCTGAAAGTTTCTCGAAAATATTGAAAAAGGCTTACCTGGGAATATCTTGTAACATCTACTTGCTTGCCAGTTGTCTTGCTTAAAAAAGAATATTATGAAAATATATAATAATAATTAAAATACAAACACTTTTCTTATATCCTTCAATTTAAATTTAAATAAATATTTAAAATAAGTATTTTTCAACTTTTTAAAATGATGTAGAGTTATTGAAATACGACTATCATAAAATTTATTAAAAGAATAACTCAGAAGAAGAAATATTTAATGTAAATATTTCCAACGAAATCAATTGCTTTACAGCTACAAATTCTCTTTTTATTAAGATAACTGTAACTGAAACATTATTATCGTTAAACATTTCCTTTAAATCTGAAGGGAAAAAAATGTTATCAACAAATATCTGTAACTTTCAACTTTTTCTAGCCAGGCACGTATTTGAGAAAATAATGTCAAAGAATTATTTGAATATTTTTAAAATTTCTTTTTGTCTTAAAAAATAACATGAATGAAAATCGTGAAAGTATATTTTTCTTAGCTAGAAATCACTGAGATGAAAATGGTTTCTGCCATCATCTCTCTTTCCTTCGCTCGTTCCATGTAAAAGAAACGCCGAGGGAAAAATTATAACTTCACAGCTTAACATTTAAATGTAAAAAATTACGCTGTATTTTCTCAAGAATAAAAAAAAAGAAATACGTTACTTTTGTAAAGAGAGATTTTGAAAAAAAAATTGAATTGATTTTGCCTTTCACGTTTTAAATAATTTCTATTAATTTTAAATTTTATTAAAATATTGTATGTGATTATAAAAATATTTTCGATATATGAGTTTCTAGATATCATACCATTCACAGAAACTGAGTGGAATTTTGATTTAAGGTATTTAGATTAATTGGTATTTGGAATTTTGAAAAAAAAACTGTTCCAATTACGGTTACTAAACTCTAACTGTTATCGATACAGTGACATGATCTTGAAAATTTCAAATGGCAACTCCTTTTACTTTTTTTATATTAGAATGTTAATTTTATAGTCAAAAACCATATACAGTGTTGCAACGGTATTTGTAGTACGAAAATCTTCGACGTTAGACAGACTAAGAAAAATAGTAAAAATACCCAATAAGAAACAGATTCAACAGAAAGCAAATCATTTTAATGTATTTCACAAATTTCCCACACGATGACCGATGACACTTTGCAAGGGAGAAATGGTTGAATCAAATTCAATCTGTTCAACTCCACAAACGCAGGTTCAATCTGTTGTACTTGAGGTTTGTTTGGTATCTTTCAAATCAGATGCAGTTTGTGGTTTAAATTAGAAATTTAAGAATTTAGATTTCAGATAACCTCTCAGCCAGAAATCTGTTAGAGTGAGATCGGGAGCTCTTGGCCACCACGCAAACGAAAATTGACATGAGATGTTACCAAACTTTAATGTTACCAAACTTTTGTGCATATTTGAAGAAGAAACGTTTGGTACAAGGCCTTACAAATGGGGAGCGAAATCTTGCATCCACATGATATCAGATATAGTAATTCACTGTAGGAATACCTGAAATCCAAAGTGCATCCATTTAATCCACAAACTGCATCTGGTTTGAAAGATGCTATCAGATTTCAGGTTCAACGGATTCCACTTACTGTGATACGATTTTCGTTGCTTTACACCACCTGCCGTATGCAAATTACCATCATGTGTGAAGGAGGTGCTTGTTTCTCTTTTCCTTATTGTTTGTTTTCATTTTTCTTAGTCTGTCTTCGTGCTCTATGTGCTTCGTGATTCAATTTCATGCACCATATGTTTCACGTTAGAATTCTGTCGGTGGCATGGATGTTTGTTAGTGGTTTGATATCCACGTTAAACTGTAGGTCCCGGTATGTTTAGCCTACAGTGTACACAAGACGACCGTAGATGGACAAACCAATCCAAACCAATCAATTTTAATGCTATAGGCACCTTTTCAACGTTGTTTATGGTTTTCCGTTAGAGAAATACCATTCCGTAAAAAAATAAGTGCAGCAAAATGAAATTTTCGAAATCGTGTGACTATGATACTTGAGCACATACTTCAAAATACCTTAAACCAAAATTTCATTCAGTTTCAGTGAATGGTATGATAGGCGTGACAGATACATCGATCTCTATACTCTGTATACTTAAATATATATATATATATATATGTATATATAGATAGATAGATAGATCCTTACATACTCTTATATATATACCCATACCCTGTATGATTATAAGTATATATTGAGAGATAAATAGATTAGATATGCTCATCAAATTACCTAGGATTTGAAAATATTAAAAACCATTTCAATTAAATGCTCAGACATATCTTTTAATTTATGTTTATTTCGATAAATAATTTTATAAATAGTTATTTTATTTGTAAATATCGGAAAATTATTTATAAAAAAATTCGATTATGCATAAACAATTAGTTCCTTGACTAAAAAGATTATAAGTACAATTTTTACAAGATTACAAGTATTACTTGTTAAAACACCTTCGTATTCCTTCCTTTTTCCAATCCATACACGAACACATCAACAATGATAACAAAAAAAAATGCAATAATTTTAATTACCACTGCCATAAAGTTTATTCCTAAAATTAGGAAAAAAAAAAAAAAAAAAAGAAACATTCACCTTGAAGAATGTTTTATTATTTCAAAGTACAACAACAAAAATTAGCAATTTAATTAAAACAAGAATGACTTTTCCCATTCCGAAATTCAATTAAAACCCGAAACCGAATATATATTTTTAAAACCCTTCCACTTCCTTCATGGGCGAATGTTATTGCAGGGGCACTTTACGGTCTAGGGGAAACGGCACCATCCGCCGATTAAGGTCCCTCGGGAACGCTGTCACGTTCGGGTGACGTCCGCCATCGCATTAGGAAGCTATTTTGGTCCCTTTGTCGACATAATTTCTGAGCAATGCACTGAAGCAGTAGCAGCTGACAGATACAGGTGTTTATCGTGTTATGGATCCAACCTCCAGCTCTTCTTTCATTTGTCAGATTCCCGGGGAGGAACTTATCAAGAAAGTAATTGGAGTAATTTGACGGCGACCCGCTATTTTGAGTGAAGGGAACACGGACAGAATTAAATTGCTGCTGCAGTTTCAGGATTTGGATATTCTTTTCAGCGTTCGATGCCGATATATTTGATATAAAGCATCTTTTTGTTTTCGGACATCGGTGGCTTGGTATGTATGCTACGTTCCAACCACCAACAGAATGACTCTTTAGGGATAAATACCCCACGTTTACTTATCCTAAACACTACCACTAGGAAGCTTGAATGTTTTTGAGGGAAATCATATGCACAATTTAAACATCGTCTTGTTAATTAAAACTGTAATCGCAGCGGTTGTTATGTTTGACCCTTTGGTCGCGAGTTCCTTCGTGTAACGTACTAAAGTTGTAGAAGCTGATAGATGCAGGTGTGTGTCCAACTTGTTCATTCTTCTTTCATTTGACGGATTCTCAAAGACCAATGGTTGGGCGGAGACCAATGCATTTTATTTAAAAGGTACATGGACAGAATTAAATTCCTGCTCCAGTTTCAGAATTTGGATATTATTTCACGCTTTTGATGCCGATATATTGAATAGAAAACGTTTTTGTTTGTTGGACATTGGAAGTGTTTGTATGTATGCAGTGATCCTACCATCAACGGATGTGGTAGGAATAACTCATAAGGGATAAATATCAAGCATATGCTTAACATGAAAACTATCACTCTGTTTAAGATGAAAGCTTATACACACTGTAAACATCACAATCATGTCTCCCTGTTTCGAAAAACTGTAGTTTCAACGATTGTGATTTTTGTTTCTTTGTAGCTAGTTTCACGTTGTAACATACGGAAGCAGTTGCAGTTGATGCAAAATGACATTTTCGATATTGAGCGACTATAACCGTAACTTATAGAATTTATTTATTGTCTTCATTATGATTCTTCTTCAAAATATACTAAAATAAAATTTCATTCAGCTTCGGTGAATGGTTTGATAGGTGAGGACTGATATATCGAGAAAATGTTTTTAAACATCCTGTATACTCATATATGTATGACACAGATAGAAAGATATATACATAGATAGGTAGCTTAGTATGTAGTATTAGTTTTACATTTACTTGTTAAAACACCTTCGTACTCATTCCTTTTTCCAAACCATACACAAACACATCCAAAACAACAAAAACAAAATGCAAATCCTTTTAATTACCACTACCATGAAAATTTAATTTCTAAGAATATGGAAAAAAGAATCATTCACTTTGAAGAATGTTTTATTATTTCACCGAGAAAAGGGAAGAGTAAGAACAATAAAAATTAGCAATCTACTTAAAACATGAATGGGGTTTCACATTCCGAAATTCATTTAAATCACGAAACCGAATATGCATTTTTAAAACCCTTCCACTTCCTTTATCGGCGAATGGTATTGCAGGGGCACTTTACGGTCGAGGGGAAACGCTCCATCCGCCCATTAAGGACCGCTACCTCCCTCGGGAACGCTGTCACGTTCGGGTGACGTCCGCCATCGCATTAGGAAGCTATTTTGTTCCCTTTGTCGACATAATTTCTGAGCAACGTACGGAAGCAGTTGCAGCTGACAGATACAGGTGTTTATTATGTTATGGATCCAACCTCTTGCTCTTCTTTCATTTGTCAGATTCCCGGGGAGGAACTTATCAAGAAAGTAATTGGAGTAATTTGACGGCGACCCGCTATTTTGAGTGAAGGGAACACGGAACGGAATTAAATTGCAGGACTTGGATGTTCTTTTAAGCGTTGGTTGTCGATTTATTGAATAGAAAGCGTCTTTTTGGTTGTTGGACATTGGCAGTTTTGGTATGTATGCTACGTTCCAACCACCAACGGAAGGACTCTTTAGGGATAAATACCCGTGTTTGATTATACTGAACACTACCATTAGGCAGATTGAATGTTTATGAGGGAAATCATATGCACAATGTAAACATCGCCATCGTGAGGCCTTGTTTCTGAAAACTGTAATCGCAATGAATTTTATATCTGACCATTTAGTTGCTGGTTTCTTCGTGTAACGTGTGAAAGCTGTAGATACTGAAAGATGCAGGTTTGCCTCCCACTTGTTCATTCTTCTTTCATTTGTCAGATTCCCAACGACCAATGGCTTGGCGGAGACCAATTATTTTTAATTGAAAGGAACATGGACGGAATTAAATTGCTGATGCAATTTTAGAATTTGGATACTCTTTTAAGCGTTCTATGCCAATATATTGAATAGAAACCGTCTTTTTGTTGTTGGACATTATTGGGTTGTGTATGTATGCTGTGATTCAACCACCAACGGATGTTTAGGAATAATTCTTCAGGGATAAACCAAGCATATGTTTAACCCGACAACTAAAACTTAGTTTATAATGGAGGAATATACACATTGTTAACATCGCTACAGTGTCTTCTTGTTTCGAAAACTGTAATCGTAACAGTTGTGAATTTTTATCATTTTTCTCGCTAGTTTCTAAGTGTAACGTACGGAAGCAGTTGCAGCCGTCAGATACAGGTGTTTATTATGTTATGGATCCAACCTCCCGCACTTCTTGAATTGTCAGATTCTCAGGGAGAAACTTATCAAAAAAATAATTGTAGTAACTTGACAGCGACCGCTGTTTTGAGCGAAAGGAACAAATTGTACAACTTAAAAATTCTTTTAAAAGTTTGGCGTCGATGTATGTTGAATTGAAAGCCTTTTTGATTGTTAGACATTGGTGGTTTTCGTATGTCTGCTGCAATCCAACCGACGGACGATGAAAGAATGACACTTTAGGGGTAAATACTGCTTATCCTGTTGTTCTGATGCAGCTGGCAATAGAGAAAGAGCTAATCTGCATGCCATATTCAAGGGCTGCACCGCTGTTACTCATTGAGCCCTACCCAGGTGGCGCGTTAGCTTGGAGATCTGCTACGGACGCGAGTAAAACTATCCCTACATTAGATCGGGACACACGTTTTAAAATGGATTAATTAAAAAAGTTCTGATTATGGAAATTTTTAATTACCCTGCATATATATATATATATATATATATATATATGGCATTAAGATTAACTTTCGCTGTGTTGCCAGCTGTAATAGAACAACAATAGATAGATTGCTAGACATATTTGAAATTAAACTTCCTAGGATTTGAAAACATCAAAAACCATTTTAATTAAATGCTCAGACATATCTTATAAGCTTTATTTATTTCGATAAATTTATTTTCTTTGTAAATATTGAAAAATTATACATATTCTTGACTAAATTGATTATAAGAAAAATGTTTACATTTACACGTTAAAACCCCTACGTACTCCTTCCGATTTCCCAAACAGACACAAGCATATCAGCAACAAAAAAAAGCAATAATTTTAATTACCACTGCCATGAAAATTTAATTTCTAAAAATATGAAAACAGAAATCCTTCACCTTGAAGAATGTTTTATTATTTCACCTAGAAAAGGGAAGAACAACAAAAATTAGCAATCTAATTAAAACAAGAATGGCTTTTCCCATTCCAAAATTCAATTAAAACCTGAAACCGAATATGCATTTTTAAAACCCTTCTACCTCCTTCATGGGCAAATGTTATTGCAGGGACACTTTACGGTCGAGGGGAAACGGCTCCATCCGCCCATTAAGGGCCGCTACCTCCCTCGGGAACGCTGTCACGTTCGGGTGACGTCCGCCATCGCATCAGGAAGCTATTTTGGTCCCTTTGTCGACATAATTTCCGAGTAACGTACGGAAGCAGTTGCAGCTGACAGTACAGGTGTTTATCGTGTTATGGATCCAACCTCCCGCTCTTCTTTCATTTGTCAGATTCCCGGGGTGGGACTTTTCAAGAAAGTAATTGGAGTAATTTGACGGCGTCCCGCTAGTTTGAGTGAAGAGAACACGGGCGGAATTAAATTGCAGAACTTGGATATTCTTTTAAGCGTTCGATGTCGATATATTGAATAAAAAATGTCTTTTTGGCTGTTTTGGGGCCTTGGTGGTTTTGGTATGTAAGCTACGAACCAACCACAGACGGACGATGAAGGAAGGACTCTTTAGAAATAAATACCCCCAAAGAGTACTACTCTGCTACTATAAAGAGTAGCGGGTATTCTTACAAAGAATACTTTTCAAAGAGTACTCCCCTGAAAACTGCTACTATGCTTATAGTAAGTAGCACATGCACATTGTGTACTTCACCATTTTGCCGCCTTGTTTCTGAAAATTGTAATCACAACGGATGCAATGTTTGACCGTCTGCCAAAAGTATCTCCATGTAAATTATGACGCATACAGAAGCTGGAAGATACTAGTGCTTATTATGCTTGTTGTCCAACTTCTCCACTCTTCTGTTATTTGACAGATTTTCAAGGAAGAAATAGTAGTCTGATGGTCAATTGGCTAGTGCTCTGGTCTTTGGTACCACAGGCTTCCTGTTTGAATACAGTAGAAGCTCAGTGGCGTGGATGTTTGTTGGTGGTTCGGAATCTACATTAAATTGTAGATTCCGGTCTAATTAGCCTAAAGTGTGCATAAAATGGCCGTACAGTGACAAAAAAAAACAAGGAGGAAATGATTTGAAAGAGACCATTTTATTTTCTTTTTATTGAAAGAACTGATTAGAATTGCTGCTTCAATTTCAGAACTTGGATATTCTTTTAAGCGTTCTATGTCGATATATTGAATAGAAAGTGCCTTTTTGTTGTTGACCATTCGTTGGTTTGGTATTCCAGTTTTGTATGATATGATCCAACCACCGACAGACGGTAAAGGAAGGCCTCTTTAGGGGTAAATACCGCGGATTTGTTTATCCCGAACCTTCCATTCTGCTTAAGGGGAAAACATATACACATTGTTAACATCTCCATCGTGCCACCTTATTTTAGAAAACTGTAATCGAATAGGATGCAATTTTTGTCCCGTTACCAGATATAAGTGTAAATCACCATCGTGCCACCTTTCTCCATGTAACCTATGAAAGCTGTAGAAGCTCAGAGATGCAAGTTTGTATCCAACTTCTCCACTCTTCTTTCATTTGAAGGATTTGAATAAAACGATGGTTTGATGGAGATCGTTTATTTTTTAATTAATTGAGTACGGACGAAAATATATCAATGGAAGATGAGGGAAGGGCACATTATTTATCATGAAGACTATCACTCTGCTTATGGGGGAAGCATATACTCATCGCCCTCGTGGCACCTGGCTTTTGAAAACTGTAATCGCATCGGTTGCGATTTTTGTCCCTTTACCAGATATAAGTGAAAAGTTTCTCCATGTAAAATACAAAAGCTATAAAAGCTGAAAAAGATGCTGGTTTGTGTCCAAATTCTCTGTTCTTGTTGCATTTGAAGGATTCCCAAAGAGAAATTATATTATGGAGAACCGTTTTCTTTATTAATTGATAGGGACACTTTGAATAAATTGTCATCGATTCTCCTTGTCTTTAAAAACAGCCACTGCAACGCATGACAACAATTAATCAAAAACAGAATCATCCTGCTAGTTAATTATAAACTATCTACCATAGTGTGTAAGCGTATTATATTGGAAATCAGATTTCCTTTAGCTACTACTCCTGGAATCCTTCTCCTACTTCCTGGTATACTTCCACCGTTAAAGCCCTCCACAAAATTATGATATCTTTTTATGGTGTGTTGGTGGGCATACACTAGAAGTATACATTATCCATCGAGATTCAACAAAAATCCTTGAAGGTTATTAATTGGTATCGATATTAAGATATCGATTGTCCTTTAAGCTATTTAAACTCTCAATCGCGTCAATATTGATTTATATTCTTAGCTTATGATTTATTTCAGTGTAATATTAAAATAAAAAACGTTTCAATGCTTTCAGTTTTCCTGTTCTCCATGTGGAGATTTTTAAAATTAAATTTGATTTTTCTTGGAATCCTCTCATTACAAAGAAAGTACCATTCCAGTAAATTCTTCTTAAAAATGGTTCTCAGTAATTTCAATTTAATTATCACCATCCGGTATATGCTTCCGGATTCCAATTGCATAAATACCTTAAAAAAAGTGAAATATTTTAGTAAATTTTAAATATCTCAATAAATATGAATTTGTAAAAAGTTTATGATAGACAGATACCATTCAATTTCCTAATTAAAAAAAATACAGCTGCATATAGTTATCAATTTGAAATAGTTTCAAATATGGTAAATATTAATTTAAAACATTTTTATTTCGTTCTTTTAAAATTAGCTTATTTACATAGGAAAAAAAAGCAAAATGTAATAATACTCTTTTCAACAATGGGTGTTCTGTGGTGTTTAAAACAATGAATGTAATTTTTGAAAACAGTTATCAGTTGTCCTCTTTAATTTGTTTCAGTCTGTCTCTTTTTAATGGAAAAAAATACGTTAAATAGTGAAGAAAATACTCTTTCAACATGATTTTCCTTTTTTCCATTTCAATTTTTGTCATTTCGAAAAAAGAAACAGAAACAACAAAAATGGAAAAATAATATTGTCAGATTTCAAAATAAGATTTGTTTTGATAAACAAAAGATTTAAATTCATTTTATTATTATAACTATTTTTAATTTGTCTTAATATTTTTTTCACGAATAAAATTTTACAAGAAATAATAGAGAATTAGAAAAAAAGTATATTTAGTAAGTAAAAAAGTAATTTTTCTTCTCCTAAAAGAATAAAATTTTATTCATCACAAGTAAAGATTTTCCAAGAATAATAATTATACAAATTAAAAGAAAAAAATTATAAAAAATAAAGAATACATTTATTTAACAAATAATTTTTTTTCACAGATAATTATTTCTGAATGGTTTAATACAGTGATAGACAAGAAGTGAAATACAAATATTTGGCAATAAGTTTTAAAAATTAATTTTTTATTGTCATTTTATTTTGTATAAAAATGTATAACATTTATCCTTTTATGTGAAAACAATTTTTAAGTGCATAAAAGAAGTGTTTAATTGCTTTTATTTTGATCCACAGTTAAAAATTCATGTTTTAAGTTTTTATGAAATTTAACTTTAACATTTTTTTATGATTTTTTTAAATTCTTGTTTGCTTATTATTATTTTATTTTATTAGTTTTTATTTGCTTTAGAAGAAATTTTATTATTTTTATCAATAAATTAGAAAAACCAGTATTAATTTAAAAACCTAGAAACAATTATTATTATTTTTATAAATCTTTCAAGACTATTTTTTATCCTAATTAATAACTGAAAAACTATTTTCTTAAATATCTACTTTTGTTATGTTCATATTAATTTTTTGTGGATAAAAATTTTAAACAATGTATCAAGCATGTCATTTGAATGTTTTTGATGTTAAACGTGTCATAAAAGATTGTTATTGTTTATTAAAGTCGCTTCATTGTATTTATATTGCGAATTCGTGTATCAGTCAAAGTGTAGCTATTCAATTAAAAATAACAACATGCATTTGGTATTCAAAAGTTGAAACGATATTATTATTTATATATATTATATATTTATTATAATATTATTATTTTATATTACGAATTTACTCATTTTTAATTATTCTATAACATTTGTTTTATAGATTTAGTGTTATTTGAATGAATCTATAAATAATGTTGTTTATAGACGCATTTTAATATTTTTTTTTCCTTGAAAAAATTATGTAGTTATTGTATAACTCTTGAAATTAAATTTAAAAACTAAATTTAAACAGCAATATATAATTTATTTTCATTTTGAAAATAAATCAATAATATTTAATTTTTTTTTATGTCAAACAATCTTCACTTTTTTAAGTCAATATAATTCTTCACAATATAACTGTTTATTTATTTTTCATTTTGCGAAATGTGACATTTTAAAAATAAATTTAAGAAAATATTATAAATAATGTACAGCCCGACTCATGTTTTCTAAAAGTATTTAACTGTTTATTTAAAAAGTAAAAGTTAAACAGCTGATTTTAAAAAGTATATTAATAAACTGTTAATTTAGAACAAGTGTGTTTGAATGTAATGTAAAACAAAAATTAAAATTGATTTTTCAAATTTTATATAAAGAAATCACATTTTATATTAATTTATTTATAAGGCATAAACCTTTATTTATTTAAACGAAATAATATCACTTAAAAATTATTGCAATTATTTTATCATAGACACAATTCTTTTATACAGAAAGATTTGATTTAAGTAAAATTTAAAAAAATAACAATTTACTTTATTAAGGTAAAAATTATGTTATTACTAAATAAGTTATTTTCCATTTATTTAAATTTTAACGAAATTACCGTTCAAACAATTTCTTAAAATTATTTACGTCTTATTTCCATTATTACTTCCAAATTTAAGTCTCATTTCCGATTAATTATGGCTTAGTACTTAAATATATAACTTACAACGAATAATAAAATTTCTCTTAATTTAAATTGGGCGCTTATGAACTAAAATAATACTGCTTTTATATGATATGCTTTGACCAATTTATCTCGTGTAATTTATGAAAAAGAATAAATGTAGATTATTTAAATCAGTTTAATATACTTTTATGTATAATTTAACATTTTTAAATACTATATTTAATATATCAAAGAAATGTATTCCGTTTAATTAAAAAAAAATAATTTCATTTGAATATTTTCGCCTGCTAACTGAAACAATTTTATTTTTTAGAAAAGTTTTTTAAATACTCTGTATCGATTTTATCACTTCTTTAAATTGCAATTTTGCTTGATATAAATGTATGCAGAAATGGATAAAATGAAAATATTAATAAATATTTATAACAACAAAAAAATGAGTTGAATTTATTCAGAGTTTATTTTAAATTAAATTGCTTTTCGGATGCAACAAACTTCTTCATAAAATAAATCTTAAATAATGCCTTTCACTTTCGCAAATTTAAATGCGATCAGCTGGAATTAATTTCAAATTACATCTTCCTTCGCACCATCTGCAAGTGCTGCGAAACTTACTGCTAAGTCAAGCTTATTTTGATGCATATTTAATGCTAAAATGTTTTGTAAAACATAATTAGATCAAAATTAATTTCGGTTGTTTTAGTAATACCCAGATTTGATTTCGTTATGTTCTTCCTTTCAAATACATTACCTTCCATGATTAAAATACTTGTTGTTTATAATCATTAGAATATTTATAACGATACCTTTGATGTAAAAATTAATTAATGGTTTATGTTCAGAGTTCCTGATGTGTATTTAGAAATTATGTTATGACTCGAAATTAAATTAAATAACACAGTTTGTATCGAATATATTCTGAATCTTACAAGTTTAATTGAGTTGGTTTCCTATATTGATGCATTTTCTTAACCAATCGAAAAGTCTACTATTTGCTAATTAGGTAGAATTACTTGCTGGTTTGATACTAAATTGCTAGTGTTTAAAATTTACTTAAAAGTAAATATTTAATTAGATATTTCGCAAACAATAACCGACTTTAACATGCTTAATTATTTATCAAAAGATTAAGGAACAGAATGTTAAATGTGTTTAAATCGGTTTTTCCTTTTATTTATTGGATTATTAAAGCATTTCCTACAAATGGAAAAAAAAGAAAAGTTTATTTACTTATTGATCTTTTTCTCCAAAACACCAATTATTTAAAATATTATAATATGATTAAAATATTAATTGCGATACCTTTGATGTAAAATTTAATTAATGATTTATATTCAGAGTTTTTCCTTATGTGTATTTAGAAATAATACTATGAATCGAAATTTGAATTAAAATACACAGCTTGTAAATATATTCTAAATTTTACAAATTTAATTGAGTTTGTTTCCCATATTGTGCGTTTGTTTAACCAATCAGTCAAAGATTGGTGTATTATTTGCTAATTAAGATTGGTAGAATTACTTACTAAATTGATACTGAATTGCTAGAGATTTAAAATTAATTTTGAATGTGTACATAAAAGTAAACATATGATTAGATCTGACTCTGACATGCTTCTTTATTTAGCAAAGTTTTAAGAAATAGTATGTTAAATATGCTTTCATTTATTAAACTAATAAAACATTTCATATAAATGCAAAAAAGAGTTGATTTTATATATTGAACAATTTTTTTCTCTCCTAAATAGCAATTATATAAAATATTATAATAACACTGATGTATTTATAACGATACTTTTAAGAAATTAATTAAAGATTTATATTTAGAGGTTTCCTAATGTGCATTCAGAAATCATTTTGGAATCAAAAATTGAATTAAAGAATACTGTTTGTGAACATGTCCTAAATATTACAAATATAATTGAGTTGGTTTCCTGTGTGTGTGTTTAAATGCCCTGTGTGTTATTTCCTCTGTGTGTCTTTAAAAGTAAACATTTAATTATATATTTAAAGAACAATAATAGACTTTGCTATGCTTCTTTATTTAGAAAAGTTTTCAGAAATAGATTCCTAAATATGCTTTCATTTATTGAATTATTAATGAATTTCATATAAATATAAAAATGTTGATTTCAAATATTAAAGATTTGTTTCTCCAAAATGCCAATTATTTTATATATTCTAATGACATTAAAATAATTATTACAATACCTTTGATGTAAACATTAATTGTTTATATTCGGATGTTTTCCACCTGTTTATTTAGAAATTATGTTATGACTCGAAATTGAATTAAAGAACACGGTTTGCAGAGAATATATTTTGAATCTTACAAATTTAATTGAGTTGGTTTCCTATATTGATGCATTTGCTTAAGCAATCAAAAAGTCTACTATTTGCTAGAATTACTTGCTAGTTTGAAACTAAATTCCTGGAGATTTAATAATAGTGCTGAAAATTTGCTTAAATATAAACATTCAAATAGATATTTAGAAAAACAATAATTGAATTCGATATGCCTCTTTATTTAGCAAAGTTTTAAGGAATAGAAATGTGCTTGAAACCATTTTTTGTTTCCATTTATGGAATTATTGAACTATTTCATTTATTGAAGTTGATTTCAATTTTTAAAGAATTTCCTCCAAAATAACAATTACTTAAAATATTATAATAACATTAAAATATTCCTAACGATACTTTTGATGTAAAAAGTAATTAATTATTTATATTCAGTTTTCCCTCACGTGCATTTAGAAATCATATTATATATCGAAAATTCAATTAAAGAACTCAGTTTGTAAACACATTTTAAATCTTACAAGTTTAATTGAGTTGCTTTCACATGTGGCGCATTTGTTTAACCAATTAAAAAGTATACTATTTGCTAATTAAGATTGGTAGAATTATTTACTATTTTGATACTAAAATGCTAGTGTTAAATATTTACTTAAAAGAAAACATTTAATTAGGTATTTAGAGAACAATAACTGACTTTCATATGCTTCTTTATTTAGCAATGTTTTTAAGAACAGAATGTTAAATGTGTTTACATCCGTTTATTGAATTATTAAATCATTTCATATAATTACAAAAAAAAAGTTGATTTAAAATTTTAAAGATTTTTTTACGAAATAACAATTATTTAAAAATTATAATGTCATTAAAATATTTATCACGATAACTTTTATGTATAAGTTAATTAATGGTTCAGTTTCCCCTCTTGTGTATTTAGAAATAATGCTATTTATCGAAAATTGAATTAAAGAACACTGTTTATAAACATATTCTACATCTTATAAGTTTAATTGAGTTAATTTCACATATGATGCATTCTCTTAACCATTCAAAAAGTGTACTATTTGCTAATTAAGATTGGTAGAATTGCTTTTTATTTTGATACTAAATAGCTAGAGATTTAAATTAAGAGTGAAATATTTACCCTAAAGTAAACATTTAATTAAGTATTTACTGAAGAATAACTGATTTTCACATGTTTCTATATTTAGCAAAGTTATAAGGAATGGAATGTTAAATGTGCTTTAATTTATTGAATTATTAAAGCATTTCTTATAAACACGAATATAAATACGACGATTTTTCTCCAAAATAACATTTATTTAATATATTATAATAGCATTAAAATATTTAGTATGTACCTTTGATGAAAATATTAATTAATTGTTCATATAATGTGTTTTCTGCACATGCATTTAAAAACAGTGTTATGAATTGAAAATTGGATTAAAGAACACTATTAAGTTAAGCTATTCTAAGACATACAAGTTTTACTGAATTTTTTTAACCTATGGTACATTTGTTTAGCCAATGAAACGTGTACTATTTGCTAATTGAGATTGATTGAATTATTTGGTATTTTGGTACTAAATTGCCGAAGATTTAAAATTAGTGTTGAAATTTTATTTTAACCTAAACATTTAAATACAGAACAATAATTAACTCTGACATGCTTTATAGTTAGCGAGGATGTAAGGAATAGAATCTTAAATGAGCTTTCTTTTATTAAATTATCAAAACATTTCGTGCAAATACAAAAAAAGATTTGATTTTAAATATTGAAGAATTTTTCTTCAAAATAACAATTATTTAAAATATTGTGGTATAATTAGAATGTTTATTGAATGTCATTAATCGTAATGGCGCTTTTGATGTAAAATTTAATTAATGGCTAATGTTTACAGTTTTCCCTCATACGTATTTAGAAATAATGGTATTAATTGTAAATTAAATTAAACATATTCTACATCTCAGAAGTTTAATTGAGTTGTTTTCACATATGGTGTATTTGTTTAACAAATCAATAAGTGTGCTATTAGCTAATTAAGATTGACAGAATTAGTTGCTATTTTGATTATAATTTGCTGGTGATTTAAAATTAGTGTTGAAAATTTACTTAAAAGCAAACATTTAAATAGATATTTTGAAAACAATAACTGACTTTGACATACTTCTTTATTTAACAAAGTTTTAAGGAGTAGAATTTTCAATGTGCTTAAATTCGTCTTTTGTTTTCATTTATTGAATTATTAAAGCATCTCGTATAAATACAAAAAGAAGAGTTGATTTTAAATATTAAATATTTTTCCCCCAAAATAACAATTATTTAAAATATTGTAATATTATTGAATTATTTATTACAATGCCTTTGATGTAAAAATTAATTAAGGGTTTGTATTCAGAGTTTTCCCTCGTGTATATTTAGAAGCATTGTAATGAATCCGAAATTCAATTAAAGAACACAGTTTGTAAACACATTCTAAACCTTACAAATTTAACTGACTTAGTTCCATATATAGTGCATTTGTTTAACCAATCAAACAAATTAATTAGTATTTGCTTAACCAATTTCTCAAACATTCTACAAACTTTCATGTGACCTCCAGGACCTGAACTCGAAATCTGTGGCACCGAGAGCTAGTCACAAATATAATGTTAACAATGTTAATTTAACACATATGTACACCTTATATACATTTATGGTATGTAATTGTAAATGGTGTTACATATTCTAATGTAAAATAATCTAATGCTTAATATTAAAACTTAAATTCTGTGGAATAAGCGACAGTTATTTACGAGAGTGTGCTATTGTAAATTTATAAATCAAACATAAATTAACACAAATATACAATAATGTTAATTGTACACCTAATAATTATTTGACGTATGCAATTGTAGAATCTGTTGCATATTCTAGTTACACCTAAAATATTTTAAAATTAAATTTTCATGAAAAAGATTTAAAATTATTATCAATTCAAAAATACAAAATTAAAATAAATCACATATAAAATGATATAGAGACAAATCATTTTTTTATGGTCGAAATATCAAAAATACAAAAAGAAACATCTGATTATTTTTATGTTCATAAATCTCTAATGGATTTGTCAATATTGAAGTACAAATAAATCTTGTCTTTAGAAATATCAATTTGTTTATCAAGTTTTGATTTTATCCAAACAAATGAAATTTCTTCATTTCAATTGTTGAATTGCGTAACTCTTAACACCTCCTTTATATTTTAAGGAGGATTTTATTGCTTCAAAAAAATTTAATGCGAGAAGAAAAGGGGGCTTTCAGGGGAAGTGCAACTGACAGCTGAAAAGGATCAAAAGGAGGAAGGGTGACATCATCGCATTATGAGAGCGATTTCTGATGAAATTTTTCTTTCGTCATATTTGTTGGGGGAAAAAATGAGGACTAAATCAAAGAAAGAAAATTCTTAACGCTTAGAAGTTGTATTTATATTTTTTATTTTAAAGTTTAATAATTATTTTACATAAAATTTCATATACAATTTCTGATTTTTAAGTTTTGAAGGATTTAATTAGTGTTAATTCAGCACTTATCTTTTTCAAGAATTGTTCAATATATGAATGCCTGACTGGATGGAATTTTATATGAGTGGAAAATTTGTAATGAATTATGAATATAAAAAAAAGTTTAGACAAAAAGTTAGTTACAAACAATTCTACGTTGACTGCAGCAATAACTAAATCAGGGGTGGTCAACACAAATGATCTTGTGGGCAGTTTTGGAAATGCATCCTAACTCCATGGGCCACATGTAAATTTATATATCCCCATGTCAGATTTAGACCCACTATAGACATTTTTTGGAGTATAAAATTGAAACATAATGAGGCTATTATTAATGAATAACACTATTTTTTGTTTACAATTATTCTTACATGTAAACATAGATAATGTAATAATAATAATATTAAGCGAACATTGTAAAAAATATAGAACACTAAAAATAAAATATATAAATGTAAACGAAGTAAGAAAAAAGGAAATCATTAAGAAATATTTATTTTACTAGTGCGATATTTGTCTATCCATTCTTTCACTTAGCTTTTGCAAATCGTTCTCAATTGAATATTGCACATAGTTATAGGTGTTGCAGGTTAGCGTCTGGTATGTTTAAGCGTGTTTTGTGTGTGGTCAATTTCAATTTAGAAAAAAAAAAATGATTTGCAGATGTAAGTTGAACCACTAACGCTAACAATTGGAAATAAGAGTCTGGTTGGCTCAGCTGTCAACATTCCACTGAGCATATCTAGGGATGGTCACTGCCTCACTGAGGTCACTTAAAGTGAAACATAGAACTTGTTGTATTAGATGTTCCAAGATGCATCCTCATCATGAGCTAGCAGAATATAGTTTACTAATTTTACGAACTCATGCAAGTTTTATTTATGAGTTTACAGTTAAAATCTGTCATATATTCTCATGAATATTATTTTAAAATCAAAGTTAATTTTTTTTCTTAATTTCGACTAGTTCATTTTTCAATATATGGATGCACATATAGTGTATTTTTTTTATATATTTGTCAAACTACTTTGGCCATTATAAAATACACTCAAGAGCCAAAACATTATGACTACCTGTCAATAATGAGTTGGCCCACCTTTGGCGCGCAACACAGCTTCAACCCGCCTTGGCATGGATTAATACCACCACTTAATACAAGTTAAATACCACTTCCACCTGATCACGTGCCTTCCACGTCATCCAGGTGAGTTCATTGCAAAATGTAGGGGTGGTCATAATGTTTTGGCTCTTGAGTGTAAATGTATTTTGTAAAAGTGTGATAAATCTCACTGGTCGGAAAAATTTTCAAAGTGGGCTGGGAGTTGGCCACCCCTGAAATAAACAATACAGCCTTTCTTAAATCACTGACTATTATCAACAATGATAATAGTTTATCATTTTATAATGTAGATTCAAATAAAATATATCTTAATAATTATATTATTATGGTTTATAAAAAGTCAAGAATTTTTTGTTTTCGAAAAAATAATGATTCCAATGTATTTGTTGATGAAATTCTTTTACTTCTATAGTATTTTCCAATTATATTACTTAAGTCATTATATGAAAACAAAATGTGTTTGACATGTATGAAAGTATGTCAAATTGGTGAATGGTGTATTTTATTAATTAGATAAAAAAAGACACCTAAATTTTAATTAATTTAGAAAAATTTTAATAAATATTTTCAATTTATGTAATTCCAAACTTTTATTTCTTCTCTTGAGATACAGCAATATCACTATTTGCAACAAAGGAAAATATTCGCCATCCTTCTTTCTCCATGTCCAATATAATACCATTTTTTTCCCTCTCCTCCCCATAACGTTCACAGCCACCATCCTCCACAGACACCTCCATCTCAATTTATTCTTCATCACTCCAATTTACCAGCAAATAAGTAACACCATAAAAGAAGACATCTTCGCTCTACACATTCACACCAACCAAAGAAGAAAAAAAAAAGAAAAGAAGTCACCATCACATCATGAAGACAGCTGGATTAGGAGCAAACACACGAAATGAACTTCAACAGGAACGAATGACAGAAAATGACACGGCACATGGACCTGGGATCAAGACAGAAAAAAAGAAAGGTAAAAAAGAAGAAGAAGAATCATAAATGGAAGTCAATACCAAGAGGAGAGACACACGCAATATTCCTTGGGACCCAAAAGAAGTAATAGCCGGGCATCGCTATCAGAAGCAGTCCTTCTGTTTGTTTCCCTGGCAGTAGCGAAAGGACCGGGATGATGTGACAATTGAACTTGGTTGATCCCATTCCGTGCTGTCACATCCCCTCTCTGCCGCACCAGAGGTGAAAGATCTTGATCCTCCCTATCCAGAAGCACGGAGGAGAGAGAAAGGATGGAAGGAAGGCTTCCCTCACATGTTGACAAGGAACAAAGCAATTTCGGAAGACTCTCTTTTTCGATTCTTTGCTCTTTTGTTTTGTGCCTGCGTCATCAAGTTTGGAGATGTTTCTCATAATGCCTTCTTCATCCCCCGGTTTTTAGTTTTTAAATCATTGGCATTGGAAAAAGTATTTATATATATATATATATATATATATATATATATTTTGCTTTATTATAGTCAGAAATGCAAGAGGTTGAATGTTTCATGAATTATAAAGATCTTCAATCAGTATAGCTAGTATTTGTGTTAACATATAACTAGTTTTATGCAATGTCTTTTTAGTTTAAATCAATGGAAAAAAATTTTTTTGGAAGGAAGGAATTGGAATTCGAAGAAGGCGAGTTTTTTTTATTATAGTCAGAAATACAGGAGGTTGAATATTTCATAAATTATAAAGATCGTATAAATAAAATATAACTAGTTTTTATGTTAACATTTGACTTTAATTTCTCTTTCAGTGATAAGAAAAATAATTATTAATATATTAAATATGGATACATTTTTATAAAACTAAATATGTATTTATATTCAAATGTTATAATTGAAATTTGAAATTAATTTTATACAATGATATCCTCAGATTAATCTTTGAAAATTATATTTGTATACAAAGATTTCAATCTGCTGAAGAAAATTCATTTTTCTATTAATAACAATAATCTTAAAAGAAAATTAGTCTTTATCAGATTAATCTTGGATAAACAAAGCATATTCTATTAGAAAGATTTGTCTACTAAAGAAAATTCAGTTTTCTCTCATTAATAATTATAAAGGAAATTAATCTTTATCTCAGTGCTTAGTTTTAGAAAGTAGCAAATATTATTAATGTGAGGAGGAAGAGATTTCCAAAGCCTCGAAAAATAGTCCATCGAATTTTTAATTGAAAAAAGAGAAAAATCATCAATCAGTTTAATTAGCTAGATGAAGTTTAATTAAACTGAAAGTAAAAATCATCCATTAATAAATTAATGAAAAATTTTTTTGTGAAATTTAAACTTAAATGTTTAATAGTATTATTAGAAGGAAAATATATCGAATTAAATCAAGTTAAATTTAAAAATTCAGTTAAATTAAAATTAAATTTTGGTAGACTGAAAAATCTAAATTGCAGTATTTAAATTACATTTTTATCCATTTCACATATGTATCATTAATAATGAACATTATAGTTTGTTAAATCAGTTCTTCTATAAAATTGGTTAACATGATGTAAGGAAAAAAATTATTAAATATTAGCAGATTTATATCTATTAAAAGTTGAAGATCATGGTAAAGAATTATTGAATAAAAAAATTGTCTCATTTTTTAATAATTTTTTAAAAATTTATATTCAAATGCTTTTAACTTATAATTAAGTACTATGTTATTAGCTAAAGTAAAATAATAATTATTTCTTTTTCATATCAATTTAAAAAAAAAAAAATTTTTTTTAAAAATCTATTAGAATGAGTTTTGAGAAAGTCGAAAAAACAAATAAAATATATGTTAAACTCTGTAATTTTATATTTAAAATTAGTTTTATTTTAACAATAGTTATTAAAATATTTTCGTCAAAAAAGCACATAATTAGTTAAGACTATTTTTTCTTCAGAGATAGTTCTAATAATTAATAGCTGTAATAAGTTTCTTTCAGCTGCATAAATATATATTTCTCAGTATCAAAAATGTTTTCATTAATGTGAAAAACATTAAGGGGAAAAAATTTTACATACCTGATTTTAATAATGCCATTGTATTTGCAATAAATTTATTTGTAATGGAAAGAAAGTAATACAATGAAATTTAAAAGTAAAGAAATAATTTTACAAATTACCAATTTTTTTAATATCGTCATTTTAATTTTTTAATTTTCTACTTTCTTTATTTTAATTTTAACAAAACCATGAAAAATGTCTCGCAGTTGATTCATTCCAGAGATAATTGAAATTGTAATGCCTTCAATCTATATTATTGCCAATATAGGGTTATCGTTTTTGTCTGTAGCTTAGTGGGAAACATTGAATTGAAATATTTTTAACTAAATTATGTGCATTAATTTGTATAACTACATTCTTATAAAACGTTTCAACAATAATTAATACATTGTTTTATAATGATAAATTCTTATTGGTTAGAAGGAACTGTAGTTTCAAATGTTAAACTGATTGAAAAGTTTAATTATTAAATATGGTTTCAAATGTAGTCTAAAACAAGTATATTAAGTAATTATATGCATAGGATATTATGTATTACGATATGCACGTAATACATAATATCGTTTGCATAGAATTAATTATGTATTATACAATCATAGCATAATATGTTGTTATTGAATATTACATAATTCTATATTATGTAATCTATTTCTAGATTGAATTAGAATTAAAAGTTAGTCTAAATCTTGCAAATTATTATCAGACAGATATTTATATTACTGAATGGTTTACATTTTCAAGTGCTAGAAGCATTGTAATGAAATATTTCTGATTGGTAATTTATACTTAAACATTACTATAATTTTATCTAATTTAAAAATTGCAATGTTAAAAGATTTTAAATATATTTTTTAAATGTCATAAACTCTAATTATTCCAATTAAGGGCATGTATAAATGATACATTTAATATTAATGAAATCTTAATTTAAATTCTTACTCAAAGTGTAGTTACTAAATTAATTTTACAATGAAAATCTCGCTCTTATCTATCAAATGAATATTGTTCATAACTTCTAACTAATTATAATTTACATTTTAAAGTAAAACATCAGGAAAATGCAAGAATATTAAATTTTACTTTAAAGAAAAAAATCTTAATTAAGAAAAATTATTAAATTAAATCAAAGGTGAATTTTAATAGCAAATCAATTACATAAAGCAAGTAAATATATTTTAAAAAGTAAACATACATTAATTAAGGAAATTCGTGTTGCATTGGGATTAATTCTACTAGTTAACAATAGCATACTAAATTATGCACAATGACATTTTATTTGCAATGAAACAATTAATAATTCACAAATTAATCAAACTGAAATTTTATATACAACTTCCTTTATGCATAATTTAAGAAGCTAAACATATTAATGAATGCTTTATGAAAAATTCGTTGGGTTTTAGAACTATATTTTAAGTATATTTTAACATTTCTTTTAATGTATTGTAAATTGTTTAATTCAAAAGAATAAAATAAGTATTTTTATACGAAACAGAAAAAATTTAATATTTTCAATATAGAAGATGGCGATTTACTGTATTTGTGCTTATATAAATTACCTGTGAATATATAAAATGTGTTTGTGAAAAACTATTTGCTTAGTAAATTCCATCTGTAAAGTCTATATATTTGTACTGCATTTGGCAGAATAGAATATTACTGTAACAATTGCTATAGCAGCAGAGATTTAAATGTTCGAATTATCTCGAAATAAATTAATTAATTTACATTTTAAAATTTGCTTGACTTATTTTATATAATAATTGTTCTAATTATAATATTTTAAGTAATTGATATTTGCGGGAAACAAAATTTTAAATAATTAAAATCAAAACTTTTTTATATTTATATTCTATTCTTTAAGAATGCAATAAAAGAGGACAAAAAGACGGATTTAAGAACATTTAACATTCCATTCCTTAAAACATCGCTAAAAATAAAGAAGCTTGTCAAAGTCAATTATTTTTGTCTAAATATCCAATTAAATGCTTACAATTTAGCAAATTTTCAACACTAATTCAAATTCTACAGCAATTTAGTATCAAAGTAGAAAGTAATTCAATCAATCTTAGTTAGCAAATACTACACTTTTGGTTGAGAAATTGGTTAAACAAATGCTAATTAATTTGTTTGATTAGTTAAACAAATGCATCATATACGGAATTAAGTCTGTTAAATTTGTAAGGTTTAGAATGACTTTACAAACTGTCTTCTTTAATTGAATTTCGGATTCATTACAATATTTCTACATACACATGAGGGAAAACTGTGAATATAAACCCTTAATTAATTTGTACATCAAAGGCATAGTAATAAATAATTCAATAATATTACAATATTTTAAATAATTGTTGTTTTGGGGAAAAATATTTAATATTTAAAATCAACTCATTTTTTTTGTAGTTATACGATATGGTTTAATAATTCATTAAATGAAAACAAAAAACGAATTTAAGCACATTGAAAATTCTATTCCTTAAGACTTTGTTAAATAAAGAAGTATGTCAAAGTCAATTATTGTTTTCAAAATATCTATTTAAATGTTTTCTTTTAAGTAAATTTTCAACACTAATTTTAAATCACCAGCAAATTATAATCAAAATAGCAACTAAATATGTCAATCGTAATTATCTAATAGTAGACTTATTGATTTTTTTAAACAAATGCACCATATGTGAAACCAACTCAATTAAACTTGTAAGATTTTAGAATATGTTTATAAACTGTGTTCTTTAATTGAATTTTTGATAAATTGCAATATTTCTACACACACATGAGGAAAAATGTGAATATAAACCAATAATTAATTTTTATATCAAAGTAAAAGAGCAAAGCATTTTAATGATATTACAATATTTTAAATAGTTTTTTTATGGAAAAAAAATTCATAATTTAAAATCAACTCTTTTTTCTTTGCATTTATGTGAAAAACTTTAAAAATGCAATTAATGAAAATAAAAAACAAAAAAGGATTTAAGCACATTTCACATTATATTCCTTAAAACTTCTTTAACTATACTCATGTTTGTGAAAATTGCAACACCATGAAAGACTTACGCGAGTGAGCTGAAATTTTCAGGTAATGCAAATTAGCGCATGATATGCAAATGATTAGAATTTCAAATCCGTAGCGCATGCGTAAGCTGAGCAGCGCCCTCTGAACGGCGGATGAATCTGAATAAATAGACGGCTGTAGCGAGGTGTGTAGTGTTATCGGTGGTTATCTGCTAGTGGTAAACGTTAGATCAATCGTTACTTATGCCTCTTCGACGAAAGAGATCAAGATTTGAACAACTTACAGAGTTTGAACGGGGGAGAATCATCGGCCTTCGTGAAGCTGGATTGTCTTATCGTGCAGTAGCCGCTCGTGTGCAGCGTAACAGCAGCACAGTGATGCGTCTTTGGAAGCAGTGGACGGACGAGTGTCGGACAACTAGGAAATCCGGGAGCGGACCCCAAAATGGGACGCCAGCTAGCGATGATAGACACCTGGTCCGCATTTCGCTGACGGACCGTACAGCTTCCTCTAGACAATTGGCAGCACAGTGGTCAATAGCTACAGGTGTTTCCTTGTGTACTTCATCAATTCGTAGACGTCTGCTGCAGCGTGGACTGCGCGCAAGGACTCCTTTATACAGGATCCCTCTCACGCTAAACCATCGCCACCTGCGGCTACAATGGACCGCTCAGCATAGAGACTGGTGTGCTGATTGGCATCATGTCGTGTTTTTAGACGAATCCCGCTTTAATTTGGGGTACCACGATGGCCGCATTCGTGTCAGACGCTATGCCGGCGAACGCCACCTTCCGGAGTGTATTATCGAACGCCACAGTGGACGAACACCCGGAGTTATGGTCTGGGGTGCCATAGCATATCATGGACGATCTCAATTGCTAAGAATTACGGGCAATCTGAACAGCAACCGGTACATCAGTGAAGTTCTACAGCCCCAAGCTATTCCCTTCCTTCAAAGCTTGCCAGGCGCTGTATTTCAACAGGACAATGCCCGCCCTCATATCGCTAGGACTGTTCAATCCTTCTTTGCAACGCGGCAGGTACAGCTTCTTCCTTGGCCTGCGTATTCCCCGGATATGTCGCCGATTGACATGTGTGGGATTTCGTTGGTCGGCGTCTCGCTCGTGATCCTCGTCCTGTTGCTTCTGCAGACGAACTTTGGGTGCGCATACAAACAATATGGAATGTTCTTCCTCAGGCAGACATTCAAAATTTGTTTGACTCCATGCCACGTCGTGTAGCAGCAGTTATTGCGGCGCGTGGTGGCTACACAAAATACTGATTCCGATCTCTTTTTATTGTTTGTTTGCTTTGAACATTTAATCATTTATTTGTACCACTACCACTCAACTGTGTGTTAAATTTCATTCAATTATGACGATTCCTTCACGATGTTGCAATTTTCACAAACATGAGTTTATTAGCATGTCAAAATTAATTATTGTTCTGTAATTAAATGTTTACTTGTAAGTAAATATGTAATAGTAATTTTAAATCTCTAGTAATTTAGTATCAAAACAGCAAGTAATTAAATCAATTTTAATGTGTAAATAGTATTCTATTTGATGTTAAACAAATATAACATTCAAGTTTCTAACTATTTAGTATCAAATAAAAAGTAATTCTACCAATCTTAATTAGCAAATAGTACACTTTTTGAATGGTTAAGAGAATGCATCATATGAAACCAACTCAATTAAACTTATAAGGTATAGAATATGTTTACAAACTGTGTTCTTTAATTCGATTTTCGATAAATAACATTATTTCTAAATGCACAAGAACATACATATAAAACATTAATTAACTTTTATATCAAAGTTATCGTGATAAATATTTTAATGACATTTTAAGTTTTAAATAATTGTTATTTCTTAGAAAAATCTTTAAAATTTTCAATCAACTTTTTTTTGTAATTATATAAACTGATTTAATAATTCAATAACGGACGTAAGCACATTTAACATTCTGTTTCTAAAAACATTGCTAAATAAAGAAGCATATGAAATTCAGTTATTGTTCTCTAAATGTCTAATTAAATGTTTGCTTTTAAGTAAATATTTAACACTAGCAGTTTTGTATCAAAATAGTAAGTAATTTTACCAATCTTAATTAGCAAATAGTATACTTTTTAATAGGTTAAACAAATGCACCATATGTGAAACCAACTCAATTAAACTTGAAAGATTTAGAATATGTTTACAAACTGTGTTCTTTAATTGAATTTTCGATATATAACATTATTTCTAAATACACATGAGGCAAAACAAAATATAAACCATTAATTAATTTTTACATCAAAGGTACCGTTATTAATACTTTAATGTTATTATAATACTTTAAATAATCGTTATTTAGAAGAAAAACCTTTAAAAATTGAAATAAAATTCAATAAATGAAATAATTCATAAATTCCATCAATGAAAGCAAAAAATGGGTTTCAGCACATTTCTATTCCTTAAAAACTTTGCTAAATAAAGAAGCATTTCGAATTCAATTATTGTTTTCTAACTATCTAATTAAATGTTTATATTTAAGCAAATTTTCAGCACTAATATTAAATCTCCAGCAATTTAGTATCAAAACAGCAAGTAATTCAACTTAATTATCAAATAGTAGACTTTTTGATTGCTTATGCAAAGGCATCAATATACGAAAATAACTCAATTAAACTGATAAGATTCAGAATATATTCGATATAAACTGTGTTCTTTAATTCAATTTCGAGTCATAACATAGTCTCTAAATAAACGGGAGGAAAACCTCTGAATATAAACAATTAATGTTTACATCAAAGGTATCGTAATAAATATTTTAATGACATTAAAATATACTATAAAATAATTGTTATTTTGGAGAAAAAATTCTTTAATATTTGAAATCAACATTTTTTTATTTATATATAATTCATTAATAATTCAATAAATGAAAGCACATTTAACAATCTATTCCTGAAAACTTTGCTAAATAAAGAAGCATGGTAAATTCAATTATTGCTCCTTAAATATCTAATTAAATGTATACTTTTAAGGAAATTTTCAACACTAATTTTAAATCTCCAGCAATTTAATATCAAAGCAGCAAGTAATTCTACTTAATTAGCAAGTAGTAGACTTTTTGATTGGTTAAGCAAATGCATAAATATAGGAAACCAACTCAATTAAAGTTGTAATATTTAGAACATGTACACAAACTGTAGTCTTTAATTCAATTTTGGATTCTTAAAATTATTTCTGAATGCACAATAGGAAACCTCTAAATATAAATATCTTTAATTCATTTTTTCAAACTATCGTAATAAGTACATCGGTAATATTATAATATTTTATATAATTATTATTTAGGAGAAAAAAAATTCTTCAATATTTAAAATCAACTCTTTTTTTACATTTATATGAAATGCTTTAATAGTTTAATAAATTAAAGCACATTTAACATTCTATTTCTTAAAACTTTGCTAAATAGGAAGCATGTCAAAGTCAGATCTAATCAAATGTTTACTTTTGTGTAAACTTTCAAAATCAATTTTAAATCTCTAGCGATTCAATATCAAATTAGTAAGTAATTCTACCAATCTTAATTAGCAAATAATACTCCAATCTTGTTAGAAATAGTTTTGATTGGTTAAAGAAATGCACCATATGTGAAACAAAGTCAATTAAACTTGTAAAATTTAGAATATGTTTACAAGCTGTGTTCTATAATTCAATTTTCGATTCATAATATTATTTCTAAATACACACGAGGGAAAACTTTGAATATAAACCATTAATTAAATTTTACATCAAAGGTATCGTAATTAATATTTTAATCATATTATAATATTTTAAATAATTGGTGTTTTGGAGAAAAATATCAATAAGGAAATAAACTTTTCTTTTCGCATTTGTACAAAATGCTTTAAGAATCCAATAAATAAAAGCAAAAACAGATTTAAACACATTTAACATTCTGTTCCTTAAACTTTTGATCAATAATTAAGCATGTTAAAGTATGTTATTGTTTTTCAAATATCTAATTAAATGTTTACTTTTAAGTAAATTTTCAACACTAATTTTCAATCTCCAGCAATTTAGTATCAATACAGCAAGTAATTCTACCTAATTAGCAAGTAGTAGACTTTTCGATTGGTTAAGAAAATGCATCAATATAGGAAACCAACTCAATTAAAATTGTAAGATTCAGAATACATTCGATATAAACTGTGTTCTTTAATTCAATTTCGAGTCATAACAAAATTTCCAAATACACACGAAGAACTCAGAACATAAACCATTAATTAATTTTTACATCAAAGGTATCGTAATAAATATTCTAATGATTATAAACAACAAGTATTTTAATTATGGGAGGCAATGTAAATGAAAGGAAGAACATAACGAAATCAAATCTGGGTATTACTAAAACAACCGAAATTAATTTTGATCTAATTATGTTTTACAAAACATTTTATCATTAAATAAGCATCAAAATAAGCTTGACTTAGCAGTAAGTTTCTCAGCACTTGCAGATGGTGTATACAGGCAGATGTAATTTGAAATTAATTCCAGCTGATCGCATTTAAATTTGAGAAAGTGAAAGGCATTATTTAAGATTCATTTTATTATTAAGGCTTGTGTTGCACCCGAAAAGCAATTTAATTTAAAATAAACTCTGAATAATTTCGACTCATTTTTTTTTGTTGTTTTTAATGTTTATTTATGTATTCACTTTATCCTTTTGTACATATATTTATATCAAGCAAAATTGCATTTTAAAAGGGTGATAAAAGCTATACAGCAAACTTTAGAATTTTCTAACTAATAAAATGGTTTCATTTAGACAGGAAAAAATTTCAAATCACATTATTATTTTTTTTTCAATCAAGGGAAATAGATTACTTTGAAATATTAAATATAATATTAGGAAAATGTTAAAATATGTTTAAAAGTACACTGAATTGATCTAAGTTATTTATATTTATTCTTTTTCATAAATACACGAGATAAAAAGATAAAAGCATATCATAAATAAGCAGAATTGTTTTTAGCTCATAAGCGTACAGTTTACAATACGAAAAATTATATTGTTCGTTAAAAGTGATATATGTAAGTATAATTTATCGAAAATCAGACGTAATTCTGTAATGAGACGTAATAACGGAAATAAGACTTAATATAAGAAAATAAATTTAAGAAATTGTCTAAACGGCAATTTCGTAATTTTTTAAATAATTATAATTAGTGGAAAATTATTTCAATTAGTTTTTCCTTAATAAAGAAAATTATTATTTTTTAAGTTTTACTTAAATGATTTATTTCTGTATGAATGAATTGTAGTAATTTGTAAAATAATCGCAATAATTTTTCGATTATATTATTTCGTTAAAATAAATAAAAGTTACTGACTTATAAAATATATTAATAACAAAATGGTTACATATCTACAATAATATATTATTTGTAATATAAAATTTGATAAATTAATTTAATTTTTTTTTACATAAACATTTAAATATAGTTGTTTAAGATTATCAGTTTTAGAGTCGGGTGAAGGTTTCTATAATATTTATTTAAATTTAATTTTAAAAAGTCACATTTCACAAAATGAAAAATAAATAAATAAATAATTATATTGTGAAAATATATATTGGCTTCAAAAATGAAAATTGATTAAAATAAAAAATTAAATGTTGCTGATTGTCGAAACAACAATTAAAATGCATCTTGCTGTTTAAATTTAGATTTTAAAATAAATTTCAAGAGCAGCACAATAACTACATGTTTCTATTCAAGGAAAAAAATGAATTAAAAATGAGTCTATAAACTGAGTTATTTATATATTCAGTCATATAACTTTGAATATTTATAAGAGACATTTTAGAATAATTAAATATAAATGAATTCATAATATAAAATAGTTACGAAGTTATTTTTTCAACTTCCGAAGGGCTGTAAATAAATATAATTGCAAATGCCAAATGCTTGTTGCTGTTTTTAATAGAATAGGTACACTACGACTGATCAACGAATTCGCAATGTAAATACAATGAAACGACTTTAATAAACATTATATAACAATAACAATCTTTTATGACACGTTTATCATCAAAAACATTCAAATGACATGTTTGATACATTGTTTAAAATTTTAATCATAAAATTAATATGAACACTACAAGAGTAGATATTTAAGAAAATAGTCCTTCAGTTATTAATTAGGATAAAAAATAGTCTTAAAAGATTTATAAAAATAATAATTGTTTCAAGGTTTTTAAATTAGTACTTGTTTTTCTAAGATATTGATAAAAATAATAAAATTTTTTAGTATTTCTTCTAAAACAAATAAAATCTAATAAAATAAATAATAGTAGTAAGCAAACAAAAATTTAAAAAATCATAAAAAAAATGTTAAATTTCATAAAAACTTAAAACATGAATTTTTAATTGTGAATCAAAATAAAAGCAATTAAACACTTCTTTTATGCATTTAAAAATTGTTTTCACATAAAAGGATAAATGTTATGCATTTTTATACAAAATAAAAAAATAAAAAATTAAATTTTAAAACTTATTGCCAAATATTCGTATGTCACTTCTTGTCTATCACTGCATTAAACCATTCAGAAATAATTATTTGTTGAAAAAAATTATTTGTTAAGTACACGTAGTCTTTACTTTTTATAAATTTGCTTTTAATTTGTATATTTATTATTCTTTAAAAATCTTTACTTGGGGTAAATATAATTTTATTCTTTTGGGAGAAGAAAATTACTTTTTTATTTACTAAATACACTTTTTTTTTCTAATTCTCTATTATTTCTTGTAAAATTTTATTCGGGGAAAAATATTAAGGTAAATTAAAAATAGTAATAATAATAAAATGAATTTAAATTTTTTGTTTATCAGAACAAATCTTATTTTGAAACCTGACAATATTATTTTTCCATTTTTATTATTTCTGATTCTTTTTTCGAAATAACAAAAATTGAAATGGAAAAAAGGAAAATCATGTCGAAACATTATTTTCTGCACTATTTCGCGTATTTTTTTTCCTTTAAAAAGAGACAGACTGAAACAAATTAAAGGACAACTGATAACTGTTTTCAAAAATTACATTCATTGTTTTAAACACTATATTTTGAAAAGAGTATTATTACATTTTGCTTTATTTCCTAAGTAAATAAACTAATTTTAAAAGAACGAAATAAACATGTTTTAAATTAATATTTACCATATTTGTATCTATTTCGGATTGATAACAATACGCAGGTTCTTTTAATTAAGAAAATGGATGATATGTATCTATCTTAAACTTTTTGCAAATTAATATTTATTAAGATATTTAAAATTTACTAAATTTTTTTCAATTTATTTGTAAATATTTATGCACTTGGAATCGAACACATATACAGGGTGGTGATAGTTAAATTGAAATTTTTGAGAGCCATTTTTAAGAGGAATTTACTGGGATGGCACGTTTTTTGTAATCAGGGAATTCCAAGCAAAATATAATTTAATTTTAAAAATCTCCAAATGGAGAATATGAAACTTTGAAATGAATATAATAGAAAAAAGTAAAACAAGTGAACTAAAAAAAAGTATTTATAAATTACTGCAACATCCTGCAAACATGGAAATGTTTTTCATGGTAATAGTAAATATTGTACTCAAATAAATCCTAAGCTAAGAAGATAAATCAAAATTTACGGGACTTAGAGTTTAAGTGCATTAAAAGACATTCGGTATCTGAATATCGATACCAGTTAATAACTTAAAGGACTTTTGTTGAATCTCGATGCATATCGTGTTCCCCTAATGTATGCCCACCAATAGACCATAAAAAGATATTCTACTTTTTTTAGAACTTTAACAGAGGAGTATACCAGGAAGTTAGAGAAGGATTCCAGAAGTAGTAGCTCCAGGCAGTCTTATTTTTAATATATATGCTTTACACGCGTTGGTAAACAGTGTTTAATTACCTAGCAGAAGGATTATGTTTCTAATAAATTGTTGGAGTACGTTGCAGTGTCTACCTTTAAGCCCAACGAGAATCGATGTTGGTTTATTCAAGGTTGCGTATTGCATAATAAGAGTGTTGTATCGATAACCCGGCAATCTAGTACAGAGTTTCTAGGTTTTTACCTACTCGAAAAGCAATGTGGTACAGTTACCCTTAAAAGTACTTGTGCATGACAACATCTTCTCTTTATCGATCGTCGGTATTCTTGGCATACATAAGCGATGGATGATGTGCATAAATAGGGACATTACATGCCAAATGCATACATAAAATTCGCATGCGTACCTCAGTATGGACGTTAAATGCATGACTCATGTATATACACATTAATACATGTATAACATGCATTCAGAAATAAATAAATAAAATAAAAATTTATAAAGTTTACTGAATTATAGGAAGAAATATTTTACCTTGTTTAATATGCCATGAACACCCAATTAGTGACTTCTCATTTTATTTAGTTATATATTTTTTGATTACATTATGTATGAATTTAATATGTATGTAAGTATAAGTCTACGTATATGTATGCATATGAATATATATGCACGTCTAATGCATACATAGCTGACATACACAAGTAGGAACGGTGTGGGTACGTCATACGTATGCTTACATACATATATGTATATGTCTATGTATCTGTAAATGTATGCATATGTATATATATATATATATATATATATGTATATATATATATGTAAATGCAGATAGCACACGTTAACAAGTCTGTAAGAGACAGAGTACATAGGTATCCATTACATTCAACGAATACTCTTTAAGGCTCACTCATTGATATTCTCTCTCCTTGGGAGCTGTTTTCTGAGTGTTTCATTATACGACTTTCCAATTCAAAATTGTTACCTGTAAAAGCCCTCCCAGAAGGTAATGTCCTACAAAGACCAATTGTCTGTTCGTGGCCAATGAACCATTAAGTCAACAGATGTTCTAAAATAATGATAGCATGTGGATCCAGTTCTAGAGATTAGAAGACTAGATATTCTGAATTGGCAACTCACATCAAAGCTAAACTACCTGGTAGTACTTCAAGAATTTTCTCTCAATACGTAAATGTTAAGCTTCCTTTACTACTGAAATTTTCTCTTTTATTGTCATTCTCAAAATGAGCAACGTCAGTGCAGCTCTTGCTTATAGTATGAATATAACATTCTTTATTGCCAGCTGCATTAGAACAACAGGATAAGCAAATGCAGCATTATCCCAATTGTGCTTCCCATCATCGTCCGTCACTTGAACAATAAAGCAGACATCGAAACCACCAGCGTCCAACAACAACCAAAAGGCGTTTCTATTCAATGTAACGACACCGAACGCCTAAGAATATCCAAATTCTGAAACCGCAGCAGAAATTTAATCCGTCTGGGCAATAATATTATTTAAAAAAGGGAACGGTTATTTTTCTTGGAATTTTTTTCCATGGTTTTCTGAAGCCACTTTAAACTGTAGGTGTCATTCAATAAAATCGTAGAGCGTTTTGGGGGTAGCGCTACTCTCGAATTCGCTGTATATATCAGCCACACGAGCCCCCTTTGCGTAGTGCTAAATGAGTAGCAGCAGCGGTGCAGCCCCTTGCTTATGAATACACAGATTAACCTGTCTTCTTTTATCGACAGCTGCCTTAGAACAACAGGGGATAACTAAATTACGGGTATTTAACCCTAAAGAGTCCTTCCTCATCGTGTGTTGGTGGTTGGGTCGTAGCATACATACCAAAACTACCAATGTCCAATAACCGAAAGCGTTTCCTAGGCAATATATCGACACTGAATGCTTAAAAGAACATACAACTTCTGAAACTGCACCAACAATTTAATTCGTTCGTGCTCTTTAATCGCAACTGTGGCGATTACAGTTTTCAAGAAAAAGGTGTCACGATGGCAATGCTAACAATGTATATCCTTTCCCAAAAGCAGAGTGGTAGTTTTCCAGCACAAGCAAATGCGTGGTATTTATCCCTTAAGAGTTATCCTTCATCGCCCCCTTGGTGGTTGGATCGTAACATACATAAAATGGTATAACATAGTTAATTAAATCTAAAGAGTCCTTCCGTTGATGGTTGGATCGTACCTTGCATACCAAAACCACCAATGCCCAAATCAACCCCAAATACATCTTCTATCCGATATATCGACACCGAAAGCTTAAAAGAATATCCAAGTATTGTAATTTAATTCCGTTCCGTGTTCTTCACTCAAAAGTGGGTCGCCGTCAAATTACCCCACTACTTTCTTGATAAGTTCCATCCCAGGCATCTGACAAATGAAAGAAGAGCGAGAGGTTGGATCCATAACATAATAAACACCTGTAATTCGTCAGCCGTACGTTGCTTTTAAATTATGTCGACAAAGGAACCAAAATAGCTACTAATGCGATGGCGGATGCCCTCACCCGAACGTGACAACGTTTCCCAGGGTGGTTGCCCTTAATGGGCGGATGGAGCCGTTTCCCCACCGACCGTAAAGTGCCCCCAATAACATTCGCTCATAAAGGAAGCGGAAGGGTTTTAAAAATGCATATTCGGTTTCCGGCTTTTAATTGAATTTCGAAATGGGAAAACCCATTCTTTGTTTTAAATTAGATTGCTAATTTTTGTTGTTCTTTTTCTTCCCTTTTTCTCGGCGAAATAATGAAACATTCTTCAAGGGAAATGATTTTTTTTTTTCATATTTTAGAAATTAAATTTTATGTCTGTGGTAATTAAAATTATTGCATTTTTTATGTTGTTATTGATGTATTTGTGTCTCGTTTAAAATAAAAGAAGGTGTACGAAAGTTATTTAACAAGTGAATGTAAAAAAATTGTTCTTATAATCATTTTAGGCAAGGAACTAAGTATTTATGTATAAAATCGAATTATATAGTATATATATATATATAACTATTACAACATACTAAACAATCTATATACTTAACTATCTGTCTAAGTATATATTTATATATCTCATATATATATATGAGCCTGCAGGGTAATTAAAAATATTTTGCCGATGTATCACTTCTCCCCTATCATACCATTCACCGAAACTGAATGAAATTTTGGTTTAATATTTTTAGAAGTATGTGCTCAAGAATCAGAAGAAAAAACAACAAATAAATTTACGGTTATATTCACACGATATCGAAAAAATTTCATTTTCCAGCACTTACTTTTATGGAATGTGATCTATATAATGGAAAAACCATAAACAACGTTGAAAATGTACCTGTAGCACGAAAATTGATTTATTTTGTTTGATTTGTCGATCTACAGTCATCTTGTGCACACTTTAGGCTAAACAGACCGGGACCTACAGTTTAAAGCAAGAAGATCGGAGAAGTTGGACACAAACCTGCAGGTTTTTGCTTCTATAGCTTTCGTACTTAACAGTTTCCAGAAACAAGCAACGTGATGATGAAGTGGACAATGTGTATATTCTTCCCCCATAAACAGAATGGTAGTTTTGAGGTTTCAGCAAATCCGTCATTCCTTCATCGTCCGTCGTCATTGTAAATCTTAACATACATATCAAAACCACCAATGACCAACAACAAAAATAAGCTTTCTATTCAACATATCGTCATCAAACTCTTAAAAGAATATCCAAGTTCTGAAACTGCAGCAGCAATTTAAATCCGTCGGAGATCTTTCCAATTAAAAAAAAAAGTCTCTATGAAGTCATTTCCTACATGGTTTGGTTCTGCACTCTACAGTCATTTATGCACACTTTAGACCAAGACCGGACTTAATTTGATTCCGACCACTAACAAACATTCAAGGCACGCCAGGATTCTAATCTGAAATTTCCGTGTACCAAAGGCCGGATCACTAGCCAATAGGTCGTCTGGCCGACCCTTGAGAATCCGTCAAATGTAAGAAGAGCGAGAAGTTGGACAGCAATCACAAGCACCTCCAGTATCTCTCACCCTTTGCATCGTTCGTACTTTTACATGGAGATAGACAGGTGGCAAAAACTGCATTCGTTGGGTGATTACAGTTTTCAAAAATTTGGCGGCACGATAGCGATGTACAATAATGTGCATATGTTTCCATAAGCGGAGTAATAGTTCGAGGATAAAGGCAAATGCATGATATTCCTAAAGAGTTTAAGGAGGCCTCTTTTAGTGCCTTTTGTTTTTGATCGTAGCATATATACTGAATACCATACCAAAAACCTTACCAATGTCCAAAAACCAAAAAGACGCTTTCAATTCAATATATCGACACCTTCAAAACACTTAAAAGAATATGAAGTTCTGCAATTTAATTCCGTCACTCAAATTGCGGGTCGCCGTCAAATTATTCAATTACTTTCTTTGATAAGTCTCTCCCCCGAATCTGACAAATGAAAGAAGAGCGGGAGGTTGATCCATAACACAATAAAACACCTGTATCTGTCAGCCGCAACTGCTTCCGTACGTTGCCGGAAAATTATGCCGACAAAGGGACCAAAATAGCTTCCCAATGCGATGGCGGACGTCACCCGAACGTAACAGCGTTCCTCGGGAGGGAAGGTAGCGGCCATTAACGGCGGATGGAGTTACTTCCCCTCCACCGTAAAGTGCCTGCAATAACATTCGCTCATAAAGGAAGTGGAAGGGTTTTAAAAATGCATATTCGGCTTCGGGTTTTAATGACTTCGGAATGGGAAACCCATTCTTTTTTTTAAATTAGATTAGCAATTTTGTTGTTGTTCTTCGAAATAAAAAAATATTCTTCAAATGGAAAGGTTCTTTTTTTTTTTTTCTTTTCTTTTTATTTTTTTTTTATTATTTTTTTTTTTATATTTTTAGAAATTAAATTTCAAGGCAGTGTTAATTAACATTATTACATTTTTTTTTTATGTTGTTGATGTATTTGTGTCTGGTTTGGATAGAAGGACTGAAATACGAAGATGGTTTAATGAGTAAATGTAAAAGTTGTTCTTATAATCTTTTCAGTGAAGGCACTAAGTGTTTATGCAGAATCGAATTTTTTTATGTATGATTTTTTTACTATTTACAAATAACATAAATATTTATAAAATTATTTATCGGAAATAAATATAAAATAAAAATATGGCTGGAGCATTTAATTGAAATAGTTTTTGATGTTTTCAATCCTAGATAATTTGATGATCATATGAATCTATCTATCAATATACTATCTATGGTCTATATATATATATACATATATATATATAAGGCATACAGTTTTATACATGTCAATATATCAGATTATTCACAGAAAATGAATGAAATTTTTATGAAAACAGCAAATTAACTTTAACAGTTACGATTATAATCACAAAGTTTTTGAAAATTTCAAATTGTGCACTTACTTTTTTTTTTTGTAATGTGATCTCTATAATTGAAAAACTATAAAAAGCAACTTTGGAAAGATACCTGCACAAAATTGAAACCCGATGCATCTGTAGCACGAAGACAGACTAATGAAATGATAACAACCAATGTATGAACAGAGAAATAACATAAAGCAAATCATTTAACGGGTTTTGCAAATTTTCAAATTTTCCAGACCTTCTTACACACGATGATACTCTTCGTGTGCAGTAGATAGTGTATGCCATTGCAAAATGTGCCATGGGAAGAAGAATCTGTTGAACCTGACGTTTGATGGCATCTCAGAATCAGATGTGTTTGTTGATTAAATGCATAAACTTTTGATTTGAAAACCAAAAGTTTTTAAAATAACAATTTGGGGACAGAATTATCTCCCACCAATTCCTTTTTCCGTGGAGCTACCGATATCACTTCTTAGCATATTTACTTGGCTGCGAGTACACTTTATATCTTAATTGCATACGTTTATCCACAAACTACAACTAATTTGGAAAGATAGCAACATACATCAGGTTCAACAGTTTCTTCTTTTTGCCATAAAGTAATTTTTGCTTGAGTCCTATTCACTGCAAAAATATAGGAATATGTGAAGGAGATCCCATGGAAAATTTTAGAAACGATTATTTAAAATCTTTTGCTTCTCTGCCGCTTCTTTATAAACCATATTCGCTTGGGGAGCTTTCTACACTTTTTCTTCCTTCTTTTAGTAAAGCGTACCGGCGACGTTTGTGCTACAGGGCGCTGAAGTTGAAACCTGGTTTATGGTATTTCCACCATAAATGATCTGGCTGATTATAATAAAAATAGAGCGCTACTTAAATTTGTCTTAGAAATCGTAAATGTTAGAGTTTTTGATTTTTTTTCATACATGCTTATATCAGTATAGCTCCAAACAATTTTAAAACCAAAGTTTCTGTGAATGATATTCAGAACCCATATAATGAAAATATTTTTTATAATCATGATGTGAATGCAGATTCAGGTATCCTTTAAAAATATTAACAGAATTAAATCCTTTTACACAAAGTAAGTAAACATACAATATTTAATAAAATTCAAAATTCATAGAGACTATTTAAAATGTGAAAGACAAAATCAAATAAAATTTTCAGGTTCTTTTTTTCAAAATCTATCATTACAAAAAGTGTCATATTTCTTTTTTATCCTTGATAAAATACAGCGTGGATTTTTACATTTAAATGTTAAATCATAATTTTTCCCTCGGCGTTTCTTTTTCATGGAGCGAGCGAAGGAAGAGATATGATGTCAGAAACCATTTTCATCTCGTTTTAGCTTAGGAAAACATACTTTCAAATATACTTTGCGTTTTCATTGGTGTTATTTTTGTAAAGATAAAAAAGAAGTTTTCAAAATATTCAAACAATTCTTCGACTTTATTTTCTCAAATTCGTGCCTGGCTAGGAAACGTTGAAAGTTACAGATATTTATTGATAACATTTTTTTTCTTTCATATTTAAAGGAAATGTTTAGCGATAATAACGTGTCAGTTGCAGTTATCTTAATAAAAAGAGAATTTGTATCTGTAAAGGAATTGATTTTGTTGAAAATATTTGCATTAAATATTTCATTCAGCTGAGTTATTCTTTTAATATGTTTTTCGATAATCCTCTTACAATAATTCAAAATACTTCTAAGAATTTGAAAAAATACTTATTTTAAATATTATTTTTCATATTTATTTAAATTAAAATAGAAAATGCAAAAACTAGTATATGAATTTTTATTATTATTATTTCTGTCCACAATAATCTTTTTAACGCAAGACAACTGGGAACCAAATAATTGTTACAAAATATTCCAGAGAATGTATTTATAGAATATCTAACAAAACCTGATGATATTTTTGATCTTGATATTTTTGATGTTTCACTAAATACATTACGCAGTTGGTTTATTTTAACTCTTAAGTCAATTAAGAAAAAAATAATTAAAAAAAATTCATGATTAAAAATTATTAATGAAAAATGCATATTATTCCTTTATCCCACATCTAATCCACGTACCATGGTCTATGTAACCCACTGAAAATTTCAAAAGTGATGGTCAAAAAATAATAAAAAAGATTGTTGTTGTTCTAATGCAGCTGCCAACAGAGACAGTTAATCTTTTAATTTTATATTTTTTCAGGTCCTTATTTAGATAAAACAATCGTCACAGAAAAAAAAATTAATTAAACTATTCAGTATAATTCCAAAATTTGCTTATGATTTTATAATTTCCTGTTCAAAATTTTTGTATATATCAAAATTAATCGATTAATTTAAATGTACTGATTAATATAATTTAATTCTGAATCAAAAATTATGTTACTTAAACTAAAAATGAGGCTAAATAAATAGAATTAATTTAATTTGTTTTTCAAATGTTTCTCATCAATTAATTTCTGACAAGTTCTTTAAAATGCATTTCCAGTTACGCATTTACTGGTAAAATAACATGAAAAAAAGTAAAAAAAATATTATTTATACTTATTATTATAATTTACTTTCATAAATTATTTTTTAAGAAACAATTTGAGTAAAATTTTTAGTATAATTTCCTTAAAATAGTAAATTAATCATAATTAAAATTTATTAACATTCGTATTTGTTTGTTAGATATATTACTTCATAATGTCAAAATTGATAACGATTTTATTTTTCAAAAAACATAAGTCTCTAAGAAATAAAATAACATTTTAAGATAAAACTTGTTTGCTTTGAAAGCTTCCTAAATTAAATTAAATAAATATTATGAATGATATATTCAAGATTTCCTAATTAATTAATTAATTTCAGACATATAAGCAAACATAATTAAATAAATACATTCAAAGAAAATTTGCATGTAATTTTTATAAAGATATTTTCTGTTATTATTACCGTTTAAAGGTAATTTAATTTATACA